>CM025789.1:21214847-21230293 GCA_014635995.1 Sarcophaga peregrina | reverse complement strand
GACTTATTAGGCGCCTGGCCACGTCTCCACTTCATCGAAGTATGAAGAAATATTTCTTCGATCACATTTCTCATCAGACTGTTTGAAAAGGTTTCTCCAAAATCTGTTGTTCAAAGTCGACTTTAAATTGTAAGTCTCGGCGCTTATGTATAAAGTTAATGCATACTACGTAAGTGGTGCAAGATGGTGGGTTGTAATCCTAACTGAAAGTTTGTAATGACCAATTATGTAGGGTTTCCATAGCACTAGCGCTCGCGGGACTTCCTTGAAAGATTTTCAAACCTTTATTTAATGGTTTTGCACTTTAAAAACTCTACCACTTTTCTTGCAGCTTGTGTGTAATTCCGCATTACGAACATTATTTCCATGAGTGTAATATTAAGTTTTAATAATGTTACATTCTTTTTCAAAGTCCTGCCACGGGTAAAGGTTTATTTAGTCTTGTTTGTTGTTGTTGTTATAACTGTAAATAATGTTGTGCTTGTGCTTGTTCTTTATTTTTTGTTTTCTTTTATTTCCGAAAACTTTAAACATCTTTTTTCAGAAGCTTAATTCCACTAACGGACCGACCATATGTTTTGTTTTGTCTTAAATGGATTACAAAAGAAGTAAAAAAAAAGAAAGAAACGAGAAGAGAAAAAGAATTTCAAACAAGAAAAACTCTTTTAAGTATTGTTGTTGCTTGGTTATCGTTTTATTTATTTTATTTCCGGGGATTCATCTTACAAACAATAGATTTCCTTGGCCATTTTCTTTTGTTGTTGTTGTTTTTTGTTTTTTTTTTGTTTTTGTAAGTAAAAACTCTTATTGGCCATATTTATTTACCTTTTTGAAAAACCATTGAGTTTCACTTTCAGTTTCTGCTGACATTGTTTATGTTGCCAATTCAACAATATTGACAGTTGTTTGGTCCATTCACTTACATTCAATCTCTCTTTTGCTCTCTCTCTTTCTCTCTCTATCACTTTTTCCTTTCTCTCTTTCTCTTTTCATTACAAATGCCATAAAAGAAAACAATTTTTGGCTTTCAAATACCGAATTATTCCACGTATGCATGTATGTACTCTTATGCATTCATCAAAATGATGAAATCTATGAATTTTACTGTCAAAATATTTGTATGAGTGTTGGTAAGTGTTTGTAAGCATGTAAGTGTTGGTGAGTGTTTGTATTGTTGTGGCTGTTAACATTGGCACATGTCAATCACAATACCAGACATAATCTACGTTTGACATGCGAGAGAGAGAGAGTGAATTTTTACTCTCCCAAAAAATGGAACAAAAAAGGATACGAATTTTTTTATTTGATTTTTGATTCATATTCCTTTATGATGCATCATGACAGTGGTTTAAAGAAATTTATTTGTTACAGATTATTAGCAGATCAAGTTAAATCACAACTCGCCTTCAGGACTCATTTAGAACTCGTTTTTACAACCGCTTCAAAGAATGATTGTCCTTAAGTTTAGCCGCTCATTCAGTAGATCATTAGATGAATGTTGTGGTTACATACATAATTGATCAATTACAACTCTTCGGTAAGGATGACATCCTAGCTTCTCACACCACTTATGTTGCGGGTGTTAATCTTATATAAGAGCGGTCGGAACTACAGTTTAAAGTCGACTCTGAACCACACATATTAGAAGAACTTTTCATAGCAATTTTATTTAGTTTCAGAGTTTTTGCTTGAACTCTGCTGAGAGGAAGTCGCCTCATATCTAATAAGTCAACACACTACCTACTTAACTATTAAATGTTGTTCTTTAAATGTTGATCATATGAATCTCGAACTTACCAAAGCTATGCGTTGGCATCAAAAATGTTGCATCTATTCAATTTGCTTACCACATGGCGTATACATACGCCTATACGATTCAGTTGTTTATGTAGGAGCAAGTGGCCCTTGAAGATGCTTATTATAGTGCTTAAGACTTTTTTTTACTTCTCTAGGGAGCATAGGGTCTCCACAAATTATTTCCAATGAGCTCGATCCTCAGCGCGATGTTTGACTTCGTTCCATAGTATACGTAGTTTGGCTATTTCTGTTATGACCTGACTTTTCCAAGTGTGCAATGGTCGTTCGATGCGCCTGTTTCCTTGCGGTTCCAGTCTATGGCATTCCTTGTTATGTCGTCTAATGGCTTTCGGAGAGTGTGTCCAATCCATATCCAATTGCGTCTCCTTATTTCCTTCACAATTGGTTGCTGATCTGTACTAACAGAGTTAGGCATTGGATATTACAGAAACCCAGTACATACGCATGATTCTACGCAGGCATTTGTTAACGAATATCTGAAGAGACTGGGAATCACGCGGTGCCATATTCCACGTTTCACAACCGTATAGTAGTGTGCGGCGATTGCCTCTCAGCAGATTTCTGGCAAAATCTCTAAGAGTAAATAAAATTGCTATGAAAAGCAGATCCGACTTTAAACTGTAGGTCTCGCTACTCATGTATAAAATTAACATAAGTGGTGTGAGAAACTAGGTCAATAATCCTGACCGATGGATTCTAATGACCAATTATGTATAGTGGTGTGGATTTAATGTTGGAGTTGAAGATTTTAATTTTGGTGCGCCTCGATATGTTCGCTGATTTTCAGACAGAGTTAAGTTGAGCAAACGCATTGCGCGCCTTATTAATGTGAATGGCAACATCCGCTGATGAGCCGCCTGATTTATTAATTACGTTCGCAGCTGATTTCTGCCGTATCACCTATTAGACTGCAATGATTTTGTAATGAAACCGGTTTTTTATTTCGTAAGAAATTATGTTGAATTCGTGAAATATCTGAGGAAACGTGCCAAGCTTCGTTATTTCAATTTCAATGTTCAATTTCAAAATATGCCTCGCTGTGGTCGGCATGTGAGTGTCAATGTGGATTACTAAAATGTCCATAGATGGTGCTAAAAATCACTTCCATGACTATTTGCAATCTAGTAGCTAAAGCCCGAGTTCATATCCCAGGACAAATAAAATTGCCATGAAAAGCTTTTCAAATATCTCAAATATCTGTTCGCGAAACCATTCCACTGTGCGGTCTTGTTTTCTACATTTTGAGACAGAATATGAGAGCATATGTCCGTCTATTGTTGTCGTATCCTGATAGATCCATTCTCACAGCGTTATCTAGCTAGCTTACCGGAGATTACAACCATTTAACAAAGTAACCCTAGATTCTCACACCACCCATGTTTAGTATGTTAGCTTTGTTCGTGAGTTTTTTATGTGGGTGAAAGAGAGCACAATAACTTTAAATATTCCTTTTTTTTCAAAATGTTAGAGCTGAACTTTAAAACCCGGTTACGCACTTCTGGGTGAATGTCTCGGATATTGGAGTAACTACCGTTTACCACATTATTCTATATTTGCTTGAGACTCTAACAGAGATCGCGTATGTTTTTTCGCATGTGCATGGATTAGTGAAGCGTAGCTTGACTCAGAACCTTTCCTGAAATTACTTAGAGGCTTATTTCGTTTGATATTTTTAGCATGTATTCCCTGGTTCACAACAATTGAAAAGGAGGATATTGGCAACATTTGGTTTCAAGAGGGCGGAGCTACGTGTTACGCAGCCGAAGCTACACTCGATGTTTTGCGCCCTGGTTTTGAAGAACGAATTATCAGTCGCAGAGCTGATGTCCTTTGGCAACCTCGAAGCTGCGATTTGACACCGTTGGACTATTATTTGTGGGATGCCGTCAAAGATAAGTGTTACGCCGACAAATCAGAGACAATTGACGGTTTAAAGGACAATATTCGTGATGCCATTGGTGAAATACAGCAAAAAATTAAAAAAATATTCCGGGCACTGCCCTAAAAATTTGACGGAAATTTTTCTGGCGAATCTTAATATTCCTTTTAGGGGATCTGCTGACAATTCCGACACCTCATTTGACGTCCTGCAATGGCATATTTGCCAATTTTTTAGCTTTGACGTGATACACGGATTGTTTCTTAAATAACACTTACTTACGTACAGTTTTGAACACTGTACTCCACTGTTATCCATACATCACAATGCTCTCCTTTTAAGTCGTGCACTTAAAAACTTATTCCCTGAATGATGATGGCCTTCAGTGTTGATATTGAAAATCTACAAAAAAAGGAAGAAAGAAAAAAAGGAAAGACCATGAAACGAAAAGGTAAATATGGAAACCACCTTTACTGATGATAAATTAAATAAGAAAAGAGAATTTATGTTACAACAACAACAATTATAATAACAATCACTTTAAAATTGTAATCGAATTCTTATGGGCTTACCCGTTAAGATGTTGTTTTTTATTGATCGGCTCTCAGATATTCGTGTCAATTTCTTTTCACTGGACGACATTTGAGTGATGACCTCTGATGTGGTAAACGGTCGACATCAATTTTTTTTTCCTTTCTTTAAAGGAAATTTCAGGTAAGTTAATGGTCAATGGGAGGAAAGTATGATAAATTGCACGTTTTAAGGTAAAGAAAGGAAAAAATAAAAAGATGAATTATGTTCCAACAAAAATTAACTTTTTTAACCCTGTACATACATATGTATATAGAGGGTTTTTTTTATAAAGAGAGAAATCAATGAAATCCTTTTAAACACAACATAATAATTTTGAATTTTTATGTCCTGCCTATACCTACATGCGTGGTTAGTCATTGCAAACATTTAATCAGGTTTACAACCTAGCTGCTGACTAGCTAGTACTGCCTAGTTTGTCGTTCTCAAATATTTTCGTGCCCATAAGGTTTTTGAACGTGCATCAACCAGAAATCGTTTACGGGAGAAATATCTTCCGAGGTTGAGTAGGGCGACACTTTGCCAGTTATAAGTTTGGGTTTAGTATCCATACTAGACTTGGCGAACTTATGATCGGTTTTCCATCAAGACTCACAAGACCCGATATAAGTTTTCAATTGTACTGTTAAAGGGACCAACTTAACAACTCTGGACCCTTAAGTAAGCCCAAAGGAGGCAGTTTTCTTCTTGCAATTCTCATCGTTGTAAGATCAGCATTTGATTTGACATCATTTTAATTGAATTACAATCTATTGATTAATTTCCTTTTTCTTTTTCAACTTTGGATTTACTCAAGAACCAATTAGGTTTTTGTTTAGAAATTTCCAGCACGTCTTTTTCTGCCACAACCAACAAACGCAACACTAGTGCGGTAAGAAACCAGGTTGCAATCCTGACTAAAGTATTGCAATGACCAGTAATGTATGCATGTAAGTACCAGTCATGTTTTTATAATAGCAACAACAATTATTCTCATATCTTATAGATTGGAATTAAACACTTTAAAAGAGCAGCGAAAATGATGTACTATCTGGGTTTGAACGCATAACTGGGAACAATAAAAGATTTTAACTTTCCCAGTGTAAAAGCGAAGACTACATTACATAGGTACAACTTCATTGGGAGTTGAAAGCATCTATCACATACAGTAGCGAGCACAAAAAATGCAACACTGTGCCATATGATCTTTAATAAGGTCTGTTTCAAAATAACGGTAACTAATTTATCTATTTTCTTTTGCTGTTAATTCTTTCAATTATAAGTTTTCAAAGTAACCACAGTTTATTCCAAATTCTGCTTTAAAAAGTTAAATATTTTTGTGAATTAGTGAAAAAAGTGCAAATTTTTAGCGAGCAAAAAAAAAAATGCAACATAATAAAAAAAATAGTTAAAGTAAATTATTTATTTAATTATAATTGAAAATTTCTTAAATAAGTTATACAACATGTGTTTTGTAATAGAAGCAGCTCTCAGCTGACAGCAAAACTGCAATCATTAAAGCCTTAGAAGAAAGAAAATCCATGCGTGAAGTTGGACACGTCTTTGGTGTAAATCAATCAACCGTATGTCGGATTAAATCTCGATTTTCCTTGAGAAATAGTGTTGAAAGGAAACCAGGTAGTGGTAATCCTCGAAAAACTACCTCTCGCCAAGACCGCCAGATGATTGCACTGGTTAAAAAAGATCCACGAAAGACCGCAGTGGACGTTGCTAATTTCGCAAATGAGCAAATGGGAGTCTCTATAGGCGTTCACACTGTTCGCCGTAGGTTGAAAGAGGCTAATTTGCATGCGAGACGACCCGCAAAGAAACCTCTCATCAGTGCAATCAATAAAAAGAAGCGCCTGGAATTTGCAAAACGTTACAAGGATTGGTCAAATGAACAATGGGCTAAAGTCTTGTAGAGCGATGAAAGCAAATTTAATTTGTTTGGCTCCGATGGGATAAATTTTGTTCGAAGACCGCCTGGACAGAGATATTCTCCAAGATATCAACTTCCAACCGTAAAACATGGCGGTGGATCAATAATGGTGTGGGGTAAGGAACGATATGTTTAAAAAAAAATTATTGATTTTACGTCACGTATTTACAGGTGCGTTTTCCCGTGATGGGGTAGGTCCCTTAACTCAAATCGAAGGAAAAATGGACGCCAAGAAGTACTGTGAAATCCTTGCAGAACACATGCTTCCTCATCTACGGGAAAAAATGCCTCCTGGTAGCATATTCCAACAGGATAACGATCCAAAGCACTCAAGTCGCTTAGCTCGAAACTTTTTTGGATTGGCCATCACAGTCTCCCGATCTAAACCCCATAGAAAATCTATGGGAGCTATTAGATCGGGAAGTTAAGAGGAAACATCCGTCAAATAAGAGGCAATTAGAAGAAATTTTGAAAAGTGAATGGGAGAAAATATCCATTAACACATTAATAGCTTTAGTCGACTCTATGCCTTCTAGGTTGCAAGAAGTCATAAAAAATAAGGGCTACGCCACTAAATATTAATTTTAAGATTTTTTTTTGTAAGAATTACTATTTAATTTAAATAAACACATTAAAATTTATGCTGTTGCATTTTTATTGCTCCCATTAAATTCGCACTCTTTTTAATAAATGACAAAATAATATCACATTAATTAAAAATATTTACATAATGTTATTGATAATAGGTATCTATAACTGTAGGGATTAATAACCCAAAGAAATATTTTGAACTGGTCTTCTTTTTTTTAAAATTATCGCACTTAAAGATAATTTTACCCAACGTTGCATTTTTTGTGCTCGCTACTGTATGCATTGGATTTGTATCTGCATTACGAAAAACGATGTGTGAATGGAAAAAATTTAATCAAATCAAACGACATTGTCTTTTGGGTAACAGTCTGTTTGAAGATCTGGGCATGGTGGCGAATGTGCAACTAAGGAAATTGATCGGTTTCATGCGAAGCTTAGGGTGGCCGAAGCGCAACACCAACGGATCTTGACAGAGAACCTTACCTCACACTGGCTAACACCGAGTGAACTTGCTATCCGCTAACCTTAACCCTATACCAGTCATGCTGGAATTGCTAACTATGCTACAAGATACTCCTATTCAAACGACTTTCCTTTGCCCATTTTCATTATTAAAAGGCAATAAATTTGCATAAAAATTTTTCTCTTCCGTTTCTTAAAATTTAAATTTTATTTAATTTACGAAACTTTTGTTAAAAAATAAGAAATTCATTACGAACCGTTATGCCGTTTTCAATTATTTATTCATGAGTGTGTGTTGCAAATCCGTAACCACAAAAAACCAGTCACTGACTGCTGACCACTTATAAAAATTTCCTGATAAAAGGAAACCAAAACAAAACAAAAAAAAACAAAAGAAGGCAGTAGATGAGAGGAAAATATGAAAAGAAAAAACACAAACACACACACATAGTCAATCATAAATTAAATGAAAATGAATTACAATTGATTTTCATCACACGTAAAAATCAATGAAAATTAAAAATTTAATTAAACTGTGTGTGTGTGTGTGTGTGTGTGTCTGTTAAAATCATCGTTTGTCGTTAACATCATAAATGAATGAATGAATGGCGGACTGAAACATAAAACAATAAAAAAAAAATCAAATAGAAAAGGACCAGAAAAAAGGATATTCGGTACAACAACAACAACAGGAAAAATTATGTCACACTCTGCATGTATTTGTACGAACAACAACAATATGAATAAATAACTGACTGACTGACCGTTGTTATTATTTGGCGATGGCAAGGAATATTCAATATCTTGGTTGCTTGGCTGCCAGTAATAATGATGGCTGTGGTGACGACTAAAGGCAGGAAATAAAAAAAATTCCACATGAAAACTAATGGAAAAGGAAAATAAAAATTGGAAAGATTATACTGCAACAAAAAATTGTATTCAACTTTTCAATTTAATATGAAAATTAAGACGGGAATAAAACCTCGATTATAATTTTGTTACGTTTTTAGCTTTTAAAAACATTTAAAATATAAGCTCGTAGATTACAAATAAAATAAAATTAAGTTCGTTAATTAGTTTTAGTTAAAATTCTTTTATTATTCGCTTAATTCTGTGTGACACTATTAACAACTTGATGTAACAACAACAATTGCTTTGTTTGTTATTCTTCTGTTTACACTCTTTGTATAAACAATTGCAATTACTAGACAATTGATCGATAGATCTTTGTAACGGAGATCTGCAAACCACAACTACTCTCTTCAAATGCATCTTGTCTTTACACAAGACGGACTGAACTTTTACTTACTTAGTTGCCTGCTTTGCCTTGCCTTACTGAACGTTCATACGAACGTGATTTATGAAATCGCTATAGTGTAAACGTTGGACTTAGTAAACCTAATAAAAACTTTTGAAGATAGTAAAATAGACTCATAAGTACGATTAATAAATGACTTAAATTTTAATCATAAATGATAACGAGTCCAAATTAATACGAACATGACTTGTAAATGACAATAAAAGGACTCATAAAAGACTCGTATGTGATTAAACGATGACTGAAAGACGACTTGAAAAAGAATCATAAACGAAGGTAAATAAGACTACTTAAGGTTTAGAAAATGATTCGAAAATGATTATGAAGCTACTAGAAAAAGAGATGAAAATTACTTTATAATAATATAGAAAATGACTCATAAGTGACTTTTAAAGAAGAGTCATTCATAGTCACTTTTTTCTCCCGACGAAAGAGTCTTTTATGATCAGAAAATCTGGCGCATATTTGAGCTTTTTAATCGCGCAGAGGAATTAGAAAATACTCGAATTTAATTAAAACTTTTCAAAATTGTTAGCTGGGTAAATTCTATTTATACTGAAGATTGACAAACGCTTAATCAAAAACAAATCAAGCAGAGGGTTTGAAAAGTGTTTGTAATTACGCATTTATAAGCACGACTAATAAATCACTCAAATTTTAATCATAAATGATATAAAAACGAGTCCAAATTAATACGAACCATGAGTAATAAATGACAATAAAAGGACTCATAAAAGACTTGTATGCGATTAAACGATGACTGAAAGATGACTCGAAAGAGAATAATAAACGAAGGTAAATAAGACTACTTAATGATCAGAAAATGATTCGAAAATGATTACAAAGCTACTAGAAAAAGCGACGAAATTTGCTCTAAAATAATATAGAAAATGATTCATAAGTGACTTTTTAAGAAGAGCCGCTCGTAGTCACTTTTATCTGCCGACGAAAGAGTCTTTTATGATCAGAAAATGAGCGCATGTTAGAGCTATTTAATCCTGCAGAAGAATTAAAAAAGAATCGAATTTGATTAAAAAATTTCAAAATTGCTGGCTGAGTATTTCTATTTACTCTGAAGAATTGACAAACGCTTAATCAAAAACAGAGATCATGCAGAGGGTTTGAAAAGTGATTGTAATTACGTTTTTATAAGCACGACTTATAAATGATTTAAATTTTATTCATAAATGACATAAAAACCAGTCCAAATTAATACGAACTATGAGTCATGAATGACAATAAAAGGACAAATGAAAGACTCGTATGGGATTAAAAGATGACTGAAAGACGACTCGAAAAAGAATCATAAACGAAGGTAAATAATACTAATAAATGATCAGAAAATGATTAGAAAATGATAATAAAGCCACTAGAAAATTACTCTAAAATAATATAGAAAATTACTCATAAGTGACTTTTTAAGAAGAGCTGCTCGTAGTCACTTTTATCTGCCGACGAAAGAGTCTTTTATGATGAGAAAATGAGGCGCATATTCGAGCTTTTTAATCGCGCAGAGGAATTAGAAAAGGCTCGAATTTGATTAAAACTTTTCAGAGATCAGGCAGAGGGTTTGAAAAGTGATTGTAATTACGTATTTATAAGCACGACTAATAAATCGCTCAAATTTTAATCATAAATGGCATATAAACCAGACCAAATTAATACGAACATGACTTATAAATGATAATAAAAGGACTTATAAAAGACTCGTATGGGATTAAACGTTGACTGAAAGATGACTCGAAAAAGAATCATAAACGAAGGTAAATAAGACTACATAAGGTTTAGAAAGTGATTCGAAAATGATTATAAAGCTACTAGAAAAAGTGATGAAAATTATTCTAAAATTATATAGAAAATGACTCATAAGAGACTTTTTAAGAACAGTCGCTCGTAGTCACTTTTTTCTCCCGACGAAAGAGTCTTTTATGATCAGAAAATGTGGCGCATATTCGAGCTTTTTAATCCCGCAGAGGAATCAGAAAAGACTCGTATTTGATTAAAAAATTTCAAAATTGCTGGCTGGGTACCATAATGCTTATATTTATGCCTACTGGAATGCATATAATGATTCAAATATTAATTACCAGAAAACCTCGCTCGTTTTCAAATAGTAAATAATTTAATAAAACAATTTATTGCCAACAATTTATTTATTGGTTAACTTTACGGAACAAATATGCGTACATCTGTACAATACATATGGAAATTACATATGAATTATAAGACAGGCATTAATGTCTTTAACTTTAACATAAGAATGCTCTTGAGAATGAATATTTTATTGGCATAATTTGGATATAAAATAACTTTTTAAATTGGCTTTAATTAATTGATTTCCAAACAATTAAAACCCCCCTAAATACCAATACGAATTCAAGACAATAATTTATTTGTGTGGTAATATCCTTCAATACTCGTACGCAATGGAAGGAAATTGAATTGAAACAATAATCAGGACTGGCCATAAGAGAAATTATTAGAAAACAATAACAACACACTCATATTCATACATATATAATGAAATCGAACAATATTAATTAGAAAATGCCAAAAACAAATAAATTATAAAGGATCAGAAGGCAGGATAATATGAACGAACGAACGAACGTATTCTAATTGATTTGAAATACGATGACATTAATGAATGAACAAAAAATATGAGTTTTTTTTTTTTTTGAAAAATAGTTTTCTGTACACAATATAACTCCCCAAAGAAATCAATAAATCCTAGAGTCAATAACGTAGTGGAATTGAAAAATAAAACTTCCTTTCAATGGAATTTAATTGCATTTCTCTGTACGTAGCAGAAAGCTTACCACCATCACGTACTGTACTGTAGTAGTACATAGGCAAAGTAAAAACAGGACGTTGTTGGTTAAAACGAATGAAATAGGAAAAAAAATTTAAATTCAGTTGAGAGAGAGAGAGAGGAAAGGAGCGAATGATGTGGAAAGGAAATAAAATAGAAAAATTAATTGAAATCTATAATAGATAAACATCCGCAACAAATCAATTTTCAATTACACAAAAGCCACAAAATCTAAATTTTGGGCAAAAAATTAGTTGCAAAGCAGACTAAAGGATAGAATTCAAATCGAGAAACTTCAAAACCGCAAATTAGGGTAACAATTCAACTGTACGGTAAACAGTTGTCTAGTTAAAGTGTTTCCATATGAATTGAAATGACAAAAAAAGAAAAAGAAAAAAATTTTATTTTGGAGACAAAAAGTACCAAAAAAAATTACTTCTGGTGGTAAAGGAATGCACAATTTAAAGCAACAATAAAAAACAAACCAAATTTCTATCAGGCGATCGTAACTTTATCTCAACAGGCTGCCTCATATGTTAGCCAGATACAGAAGCATGGGAGTACAGAACCTTGCATGCAGTTCACGTCTCGAATCCTTATGTAACTACTTACTTACTTAATTGGCCATTAACAACCCGATTAATGAATTTCCGCCTGCCGTAAAACAGCCTTCAAGGCCCCTCTGCTTCTTGCCCGCCTATTTTATCTGAACAGGCTGCCTCATATGTTAGCCAGATACAGAAGCATGGCAGTACAGAACCTTGTATCCAGTTCACTTCGAGACTAGTAACATATTCCTTATGTAACTACTTACTTACTTACTTAATTGGCCATTAACAACCCGATTAATGAATTTCCGCCTGCCGTAAAACACTTTTCAAGGCGCATCTGCTTCTTGCCCGCCTATTTTATCTGAACAGGCTCCCTCATATGTTAGCCAGATAGGGAAGCATGGGAGTATAGAACCTTGCATGCAGTTCACGTCTCGAATCCTTATGTAACTACTTACTTACTTAATTGGCCATTAACAACCCGATTAATAAATTTCCGCCTGCCGTAAAACACCCTTCAAGGCGCCTCTGCTTCTAGGCCGCCTACTTTATCTGAACAGGCTGCCTCATATGTTAGCCAGATAGACAGTCTCACATCTCTCATATTCCTTATGTAACTAGTTACTTACTTACTTAATTGGCCTTTACTCGTAATAACGATTACTCGCAATAACGAATTAACGAATTTCGCCGTAACGCATCCTTCAAGGCGGCTCTGCTTCTTGCTTGTCAATGACAGTTAGACACACCAATCGATGACAGGTCTTCCTTGATTTGAGTCTTTGCAACATAAGCAAGGTCGTTCTCTTCACCGACTTAAGCAGATCCTCGCATTATATACCCGTTTCGATAGAGCATCCTCCTCCATTCGAATGACATGGCTGAGCCACAGTAGCCGCTGGATTTTAATACGCTTTCCAACGTCCATGTCATTGAGGAGCTCATACAGCCCACTGTTGGATCGTATGCGGAAATGATCGGCAAATGGCACTGAAACGAAGGTCTTATGTAGAAACTTTCCCTCGAATACTCTTAAGGCGGCTGAATCAGTGCTCCATGGTTCTGCGACATAAAGAAGCACGATGAGGATGACCGTCTTGTAGAGTATTAGTTTTGTCGTACGAGAAAGGTCTCTGCTACTCAATTGCCTGCTGAGACCATAGTAGTACCTGTTGGCAAGAGTGATCCTGCTGCACTTGATATCCAAACTGACATAATTTTTGGTGGTAACGTCGAAGACAAGATAAATAAATTCCTTGGCTACATCCAATACGCCGCACGTCTTTACTTCTCGATAACAAGTATGTACATCGTTTACATTTACTACCACTAGAAGTCGCCGTAGTCTAGTAGGAAGTGTGTTGGTTTATTAGACTGAAGGTCAGAGTTCAAACACCAGGGCAGACATCAAAACGAAAATATGAAAATATTTCTTCGGTGACTTCCTTCCTTGAAGGAGGTCGCCGTGGTCTAGTAGGTAGTGTGTTGACTTATTAGACGAAAGACCCGAGTTCGTATCCCAGGTCAGACATCAAAACGAAAATTTGAAAATAATTTTTCGGTGACTTCCTCTCAGCAGATTTCTGGCAAAAACTCTGAGAGCAAAAAATTGCCATGGAATGCTTCTCGACTTTAAACTGTAGGTCCCGCCACTCATGTATAAAATTAACTCACACAACATAAGTGGTGTGAGAAGCTGGGACGTAGTACAATGGCTCAATACGACCACCGAGTACTGTACTTGTCAGAATTGACAAGTACACGTCCTCTAACCTAACCTAACCTAAGTCTAAGTGGTCTAGTAGGTAGTATGCTGGTTTAATAGACATAAACCCAGGGTTAGAGTCCCAGGCCAGACATCAAAATTAAATACAAAAAGTATTTCCTCGGGGACTTCCTCTCAGCAGATTTCTGGCAAAAACTCTGAGAATAAAAAAAATTGTCATGAAAAGTTTCTCAAAAATCTGTCTTTCGGAGTCGATTTTGAACTGTAGCGAGAAGCTAGTTCGTAATTCTGGCTAAAGGGTTGTAATGACCGATTATGTATGTATGTATGTACACCAAACCTATCTTAGTAGACGTCCCCTTCAATAGCAAAGCAGCAGTAATATCTAGCCTAGTATGTCCTATGATGTCAATGTCGTCAGCGTACGTAAGCAATTGGACGTTTTTTTGAAAAATATTGCCATTGCGATACACTCCTGTCTTACGCAGAGCTCTCTCCATGACAAAGTTGAAGAGATTTCATCATAAGGAATAACCTTATCTGAAACCTCGCACGATTACTACCTTGACGGATCTGCTGAAATTACTCAACGTCATTCTGCATAGCCTTATCAATTTTGTTAGAAAATTAATGAAATGGGGAGAGGAGCTTTTCATGTTTTCTATTTTTTAAAACTCCAGGATCCTTCGCGGATAGATAGGGCAACAGCTCTTTTCCACACATTCTGTGAGCAACTCTTAACGCAGCGCTTGAGTTATCCGCCGCATAACATTGAGTTACGCTTGTGCACATATTGTTGTTGTGTAGTGTGCAACGAACTTCGCAACGTTCTGATGTGTAACTGGTGACAGCTATAGTGAGTAGGGGGTCTATTGGGTAAACTGAGAGATATCGCTGCCTTTCAGGTAATCATGTGATAGAGATTTGTTGAAAGTTCCAAATGATTTTTCAGTCTGGCAACAATATAAACTTTTAAGGCCTTTAGCGCATTAGACTGGAAGACATAAGGTCTTGATGCAAGTCGAATTTTGGCTTAAATTTGTTACTGTTGATCTGTAAGCCTGACTTAGGTGCACATGTATAATATTCTTCAATTTTAGACTGCATGCTATAAGGGCGATAAAACAGACTGCAAATGCCATTAGCATTACTCTCTTGCAGAATATAGCAATTGAATCAGTTCTATTGTTACTAAATGAAACTATTGTGAACTCATCGTGATCTAGTAGAATGTATGTTGGATTATTAGGCGTTGGATCATACCCCTGGCTCAGACAGCTTACAATATATTAAAAAATATTTCTTTGGCGGGGTTAATAAACTTGGCATGAAAGATTTCTTAAGGAAAAAAAAAATTATTGTTTAGAGTGAACTTTGCGACTTAAAATTTGTTAGGACCTTTGGGTTTTATGTGGAGATTTCTTACAATTTACTCAATAGGAGTTATTATAGATTGTATTCCTTCCAACAGTTGGACAGATACTATACATACATACACAATACAACCCTTCTGTCAGAATTACGCCCTAGCTTCTCACACCACTTATGTGGTGTGCGTTAATTTTATACAAGAGTGGCGGGACCTACAGTTTAAAGTCGACTCCGAACGACAGATTTTGAGAAGCTTTTCATGGCAATATTTACTCTCAGAGTCTTTGCCAAAAATCTGCTGAGAGGAAGTCGCCGAAGAAATATTTTTTCGTTTTGATGTCTGACCTGGGATTCGAACCCGAGCCTTTTATCTAATAAGCCAACACACTACCCATTAGACCACGGC
>CM025789.1:21197708-21214347 GCA_014635995.1 Sarcophaga peregrina | reverse complement strand
TTCAATTATTTTTTCATATTACAATATTTTCCATGCAAAGAGGAAGAAGGGGACCAAAATAAGCAGAAAAACTCTTAAAATTTCAAGATTTACTGCAATTTTATTCATTAAATCGAGATTTATACCCGTAATTGGTTGGTAGATTTTGTTTCAAACGGAGTTTATACCTTAAAAATTTGCATGGAATTAAAAAAAAATTGCTTTTATAAAGGAGAATAATTTTATGAATTTTTGTAATTGTTTTTACGATCTTAAACTGTGACATTATTTTATCAAATTTTTTTTTAAAGAAAATATTAGCAAAAAATCTTTAAAGAGTTATAATATATTACAGAAACCAGTTGGTTCAGGCCTAAAAGATTCTCTGTCCTAACATGCCCATGTATTTACTTTTTTACGTTTCTTCTGTAACATCAGATTTCAGCATCTCGACATTCACAAGGCCACTTGGATATCCCCCGATCGATCAACATCCAACCACATTGATCATATTGTGATTGACGGAAGGAATGTATCCAGTGTACTAGATGTGCGCACATTTAGCGGTCCAAACATCGACTCGGATCACTACCTCGAGACCTGCGCGCTTTAATGCACTGTGAAAGCTGGACGTTAAGAAGCTGCGATCACAAAGGACAGCTGAGGCGTTTTCCGCTCAACTCCCTGATAAGCTCCGTCGTTCCTCATCCAATCTCAACGACATGACGGATTGTGAGCCAACATCTCCCTCTGGTTGCGCAAGACTGCGGAAACTGTTCTTGGTGTCAAGCGCCCACCCCAACGAAATTAATGGTACGACGAGGAGTGTTGCGAGGCAGTTTCAGCGAAATACGCTGCATACAGAAAAACATTGCAACCGGCCGTTACGCGAGCCGTTGTTGAAAATTACAGAGAGAGAAGAAGGTATAAAAGACCCAAGAAGGCGTGAGCGTGAAGACGTCGTGATGTACACATGCAGGAATGACGCTCGAAAATGCTATCAAAAGGTTAAGCGTCTGACCGAGGGGTATAAACCCGGAGCGTCTTTCTGCAAGAAAGAGATGGAAACCTGGCTACAGATCCACAAGGGGTGCTGAGGTAGTAGAAGAAACACTCTCTACTTTGCTGCAAGGCGATGGCGACATCAATTCCGCCTCTAGAGGATGATGTTCCCAACCCGATCGATGATGACGGCATGGAGATCCCGCCGCCTAGCCATGTAGAGGTTAAAGTCGCAATTATGCGACTTAAAAACAACAAAGCGGCAGGTCCTGATGGCCTTCCCGCTGAACTGTTTAAGAGCGGATGTAATGAGTTGGTAGGGCGCATGCACCAGCTCATCTACAAAATATGGCTAGAGGAAAGTATGCCCAACGATTGGAACCTCAGTGTCCTCTGTCCCGTTCTGAAAAAGGGAGACCCTACAATATGCGCCAACTACAGGGGTATAAGCCTTCTCCCTATCGCATATAAGGTTCTTACAGGCGTGTTGTGTGAACGACTGAAGCCACTAGTCAAAACACTGATTGGACCTTATCAGTGCGGCTTCAGACCTGGCAAGTCCACCATCGACCAGATCTTCACACTACGCCAAATCCTGGAAAAGACCCACGAAAATCAAGTCGACACAAACCATCTTTTTATCGACTATAAGGCTGCTTTCGTTAGCCCCATAAGGGATCGTGTTTATGCCGCAATGTCTGAGCTCGGTATACCTGCGAAGCTGATAAGATTAAACAGAATGACGTTGAGCAATTAATGCAAGGTAGGAATGGACCTCTCCGAACCTTTTGATACCGTGCGAGGTTTCAGACAAGGCGACCCCTTATCATGCGACCTCTTCAACTTCGTCATGGAGAGTGTTCTGCGAAAGGCGGGAGTGCATCGCAATGGCACTATTTTTCAAAAAAGTGTCCAGTTGCTTGCGTACGCTGACGACATCGACATCATAGGTCGTACCAAACGAGATGTCACTGCTGCCTTTAGTGCTGTTGAACGGGAGTCTAAGAAGATTGGTCTGGCAGTAAATGAGGGCAAAACGCAGTATATGTTATCGACAAGTAGAGCCGTGCAGCATATTGATTCTCAAATTACGGCCGATAACTATACTTTTGATACAGTCAAGGAATTCATTTATCTTGGCTCCGCCGTTACCACCGAAAATGATGTCAGTCTGGAGATCAAGCGCAGGATTACTCTTGCCAACAGGTGCTATTATGGTCTCAATAGGCAATTGAGTAGCAGAGACCTCTCGCAAGACGAACCTAATACTCTACAAGACGCTCATCCTACCCGTCCTTCTTTATGGCGCAGAAGCATGGACCCTATTAAGAACTGATGCAGCTGCCTTGAGAGTATTCGAGAGAAAAGTCCTACGTAAGATCTTCGGTCCAGTGCGAGTTGGCGATGATTTTCGCATCCGATTCAATAGTGAGCTGTATGAGCTCCTCAACGACATGGACGTTGTACAGCGTATTTATATCCAGCGGCTGCGCTGGCTCGGTCATGTCGTTCGAATGGAGGAGGATGCTCCGGCGAGACGAGTATTTGATGCGGGGATCTGCGGAAGTCGGCGGAGAGGACGACCTTGTATCCGTTGGAAGGAGCAAATCGAGGAAGCCCTATCATCGATTGGTATGACCAACTGGCGTAGGCGCGCAAGAAGCAAAGGCGCCTGGAATGATGTGTTTGCGGCAGGCCAAAATCCGTTATTACGGCCAATTAAGAAGAAGAATATACTTTTTTTTTTAATCTCATACTCACGATAAAATTCTAAACCAATTGCACTAATTAAAGGCGGTCTCGGACCAATGTTTTAGTACATTGCAACCATGTCCATAAGGACGATATAATGCTGCCGCTTATAAATCTAAAAAGCATACAAAATAATACAAAAATAACCCCCCAAACAAATATTGGTTAAATTACACAGACACACTAATGTTGATAGTAAAATTTACAAATACATTGTCATTGTATGCATGTATGTATTATAAATGAGTGTAAAAATTTTATCGTGCGGATACATTTTACTCATACATACACATATACATACGTAGTGTGCGCGGTAAGTTATAGAACATATGGATACAGTTCCACAGATATATTTGCGTTTAAAGGGAGCACAGACAAAAAAACATAACAAAACCAGGAGATTCATTGCAGAGCATATACAAATATTTGTATGGTGTCCATGTGTGTGTATGGGTGTCTGTGTGCTTGTATGGGTTTTTGTTTCATGGCATTTAATTCCATAATTGTGGTGTTGTTTAACTTACTGCGGCTGCAATGGGAATTTTAACAGGTTGTTGGTTTATTGTCGACAGACAATTTAAATTTCATTACATTCTACTGCAAACTGTTAACTGCTAACTGCCAACTACCACTGCCGCTACTAGTTATCATTGCCATTGCAAATGATTTTGCAAACTATTTTTATAACGACTAAACTATTGATGTGTCTGCACATTGAAAGAGAATAGCACACATGAGTATGCTAAGTTACTGTCTGTATAGGGAGTTATACTGTTGGAAATTTAGATGGACTCGCATTCAATTTAGTTGGTTAATACACAATGCTTCCATAAAGAATTTCAATACGTACGTTAAGAATTGGTCAGTACAATCATAGCTGCCAGATTTGACGATTTATCATCATTTTGACGATTTTGTGCTAAAAAAATATCATATTGACGATGTGGCGATTTATGCCCTTATTTTGATGATTTTTGGAAATCAAAAATTTACATCATATTCTTTACTTTAGTATATTAAAGGCCCCTTTAAGCTTTGTATTTACCGTTGCAGTTATTACTATTGCCCAAATTTTTCTGTATCTTATGTCCTTAAGAGTCAAAAAACTACAATCACTGCATGAAGGGTGTTCCTAATACGAATAGTTCGATTAAAGAACGAATTTTGTCTGTAATGCAGTGAGTGATCCACTGGTCATGTAGGAATACATAATTCTCGGCGGCAAGTTCCTTATTTCGCTTAAACTAAATCCGATAAAATTTCGATAGATCAGTGAAACTAGATCACATTGCAACGATGCTCCAATGAATCAATAGAGTTCCAATACCCAAACGTCATTAACGGGCAATTTTATCCTTTCTTCTAAGCCGCCGAGAAGTCTCAAAATAGCCGTTGAGGCACTGCCCAATACATTAGAGTTGTATTCCATTCGTTTTCGGATATAAGAGGTGTAAATAGTAAGAAGATCAGATGAAGGGAAGCATTTCTTACACTCTCTTAAGAAATTAAGGCATTAAAAAATGTGTCGGTTCTAGCGTACATCACACTGAATTTTTGTGACGATTAGTTTGATGATTTCCAAGAACGTGTGTGACGATTTTGACGATCAGGCTTACGACCTAGCCTCCACAACACTCATCTTGTGTGTGATAATTTAAGACATGAGTTGCGGACTCACAATTAAAAATCACAGTGCTATTGAACGGGAGTCTAAGAAGATGGGTCTGGCAGTAAATGAGGCCAAAACAAAGTATATGTTAACGAGAAGGAGAGACGTGCGGCGTATTGATTCTCAGATTACGGCCGATAAATATATATTTGATACATTCAAGGGATTGATTTATCTTGGCTTCGCTCCGCCTTTAGCACCAAAAATGATGTCAACCTGGAGATCCAGACGTTCTATAAGGAAGCCCTGTAATCAATTGGTGTGAACAACTAACGTATGCGCGGTAAGGAAGGATGTGTTGCGGCAGGCCGAAATCCGATTATCGGGTTAATGGCCAATTAAGTAAGTAAGTAACAGAATTTGACCGACGAAATGATTATGTTGGATTTAATTCGCAATCAATATAGTCTACTAGACAGTGTGCTAGCTTATGAGACATGATGCCAGTGTTCAAGCCCCTGCCCATTAAACAAAACGAAATATGAAAAAATTATTCTTTAACGATTTCCTCTCATGAAAACTTTTTTGTGAAATCAATATGCAAGACAGACATTAGATCAAGCCGTTAATAACGATGGCCTGGTCAATGCGGTTCTCAAAGACACATGGTCCCATGACGCTGCATGAAAAATCTAGGCTACTCAAAATTACTTTGTTGCTTAGTATAGAAGAAAAAATTTACGAGATGTGAAATCACATGATCTCGATGCGCAGATCACACCGCCTCCATGTGAGTTAAGCTTGCCCTCAAATTGCTCATGCAGAATATCGATTCCGTCATGAACTGTCTGCCTTTGCGAATCATCATATTGTTGGTCATGCAATTCAGGCCAAAAAATGTTAATAATCGTCGCCATTGTGATGGACATGGTCCGATGATGCTGCTGAAAATTTGAATTTTTAAAGACAACGCTGACATAACGGCTATACAACTAACTCAACGAGTAACTCCTAGTTGAAGTGGATGTATTGGATCTGGAAAATATATTGGATGTGCTATAATCAAAATTTTAAGGCTTGCATTTCCAGGTGGCCTAATAACAAGTACTGTTGATCTGCATTGCCTGGCAAGATTAATCGATGGAACCATTCCGTGGCTTCTCAATCAGAGATCAGCAATGAATCGTTTTTCCGCTACTCATAAGCACTCATGCAATTTTGAGTATGAGTGAATCAACAGAATTGAAATTCAACTACTCTGATTCATTCGTACTCGCTACAACATTGATTTATAAGTATAAGTAACAATGAGTATGAGTACAACGTTGAGATCAAACTCACAACATTCAAAATATGTTTGATTCATACGCCTACTTATTCTGATTCATAAATTTAGAAAAATACTTATAATACTTATAAGTGATTCGAGTGATTCGAATCATTCATCAAAATTGACAGTCTTTGTTGTTGTTGTATATACAAACAAATAAAAAAAGGAAAGACTAAAACATTAAGCAAATCATGCACACAATCTTCTTGTGAGTATAGTAGTGTTCGTATGCGAATCATACTTATTTTATGCTTCGTGTAAATGTTAAGTAGAGACGAGTCGAAGTCAATAACATCATGCGTATTGTTAAGTATGAATACGACGAGTACTTCCAACTTTGAGTATGAGTAGTATGAGTATCATATTAAAATAAGTATGAATGCGTATATGTAGCTGAAATTATAAATATGACTCGAATCTACTCATCGTTTTGAATACTTATTGCTGATGATACGTATTGCTGTTCTCAAGTACTTGAAGAGCGAATCAGTTAGTAATAATGGATTTTAGCTGCCGGTAGCTATGGTAAGAGTAACACAAAATTCCATAAATCGACCAACGGTAACGGCAATTTTACACTTTCAATGCACCAAATGATAAGAAGGAACTTTCTTATTAATATCCAACCCTAGTCTTTTCAAGCATAGTGTAAGCTTTTCCGAAACTTGCTGACTTTGTCATTATCATTTATATGTACATACGAGTATGTAGTTGCCTTGTTTGTTTTTAATATTTAAAATTTTAATAGACCATACCATCACAGGGTTATAACATTGGAAAATAAAAACAAAACGCAAGTAACTCTACGTTAATAAAAAATTAAAAATATGAGAGAGATAGGGAGAGAAAACAAAAAAAAAATTCGAAATTAAATTGTTAGTTTAACAAGGGAAGCCTACAAGTATTCCAACAAGAAGTCATTCATTGTTCATATCGCATTGCAATAAATTACTGTGCAATGCAAGCAAAAATCATATGCGAGTACATTGCAATTCAAATGTCATGTCATTAGCGTTTTGAAACAATACAGAAAAGAAACAAAAACAAAATTATTTTCATAGTTTTTTTCTTCCTTCTATTATCCTTGTTGAGTTGAGTTTGTTTTTTTATTAAAATGATGTTTTTGCTAAACTAAAAAAACGCAGATACAAACAGAAAACAACAACAACAGTTTAGATACATTTTATAAAAATAAAAATAAAATATTCTGGTCTGTTCTGTACTCCAGAAAGGAGTTCCATTTGATTTCACTTTCGGCTTAACTATTGATGCCATTATACTTACATATATGGAACACATCACCGTTCGAGTATCTGCCGCTACGAATTCTTTGGGTGGAGCGCATACGAAATGTCCGTTCTATCATTATGGTACATACGTCAGGCAGAATTTGATCAATGGCATGACTTATGTTGGATTTAGCACCCGGACAATGTAGTCTAGTAGACAGTGTGTTACCATATGAGACATGATACCAGTGTTCAAGCCCCCCTGTCCAGCAAACAAAACGAAATATGAAAAAATTATTCTTCAACGAAAATTTCAAAAGCAAATGAAAATTGCCATGAAAACTGTCTCGTTTATATAACTGGTGCTCTACGCAACACCCCAGCAAAAGTCTTGTTTGCAATACTCAACTGGATTCTCGCTAACCAGGCATCCAAGTTTGCTGCTACTAGACTTAATGCTCTCTCTCGTTGGCACATTTTCCAGTATCTTCACTATTGTAGAGGTTGATTCGGTGTCTTATTATTGTCTTGACAGATGTTTCCATTCTCTGATTCCGAGTAGGGATGACTGGAATTCTAAAATAGTCGTCCTCCTGGAAGTCCTGGATATATACACCGATGGCTCTAAACTCGATAATAGAGTTAAAAGCGGTGTCTCTGGGAAACTGGACCGTCTGCCGGACTATTGTAGCGTGTTTCATGCGAAAGTGGTGGCAATTTACCTGGCCGCTCAATGGATCCTCGTCAACGATGCTCCTTTCACTCGCGCCTCGGTCTTTTCTGATAGTCATGCCGCGATAAGATCTCTATCATGGATATATACACCGACGGCTCTAAACTCGATAATAAGGTTGGAAGCGGTGTCTACTCTGGGAAACTGGACCTCTCCGTTTGCCGGACTACTGTAGCGTGTTTCAGGCGGAAGTGATGGCAGTTTACTGGGTCGCTCAATGGAGCCTCGTAAACGATGCTCCTTTCACTCGCGCCTCGGTCTTTTCTAATAATCATGATGCGATAAGATCTCTATCGGGTTTCATGAATAACTCTAGGATCTTAAGGGAATGTCTCGACCTTCTTTCGGAGTGCTTTACCAGTGTTTCTCTGGTGTGGATCCCCGGGCACAGTAAAATTCCGGGAAACTGTAGGGCTGACGAGCTCGCCAGAGCCGGTGCGCCCCTTCCGGAATTCTCTTCTGTTTATTATATATGCCACTTACCTCGGTCAAGTTGACCATTGCACGGAAATTCTTTCAGGACGCCAACCTATCCTGGTTCAATAAGGAGTCCTGCTCCACCACTAGACTAACCTGGCCCTTGATGGAGAAAAAGGTCATGGCGGCTACGTCATCTCGATTACTGTGCCCGTGCTTACAGGAAAGAATGAGGCTCCATTTTAACGACTTCTGACGTTTATGCAGGTCCACTGAGGAAAAAGAGACTGTTATTCAATTTCTTTGCCAGTGCCCGTCTCTTGCTAAGTGTAGATATAGATTATTTGGCTTCCCATTCCTTGTTAGCTTAACGGAGTTATCATATATTGATATCATGTATACAGCTTCGTTCATTAATGATTTTCCAGTAAGAAGTAGTTGTACTTTTGTTGTGCAGCCCTTGCGCTGGCCAACTTCTTCCTTTTCCCTGATTTTGTTGGAACTTGGTCAGTACAGGGACTGCGTTCACCCGTGGCATCATAATAGGCAACTTTGAGTGCTTAAGTGAGCTTTGTGATATCAAAGCTACCACTCCGACTTAACCTAACCTGTCTCATAAATCTGTCGTTCCGATTTACAGTGTTGGTCCCGCCATTCATGAATAAAATTATCGCACCCAACATGCATAGTGTGAGAAACTAGCAGGTAATCCTATCTGAAGGATTATTTAAGTTTAGTATGTAAGTAGAGGATCGCTGCGAGACAATAGAAAATCCTAGAAGAAAAAGCCTAACTCTGTCAAAGTGAACGATCTTGGTGGGCAGTTCTTACCGCCTCCTAGTGACTTTACCATGCCTTCTAATTGTTAGTTCAGAATATCGAATCCCTCATGAAATATCTGTTTTGCAGAATCAATATATCGTTGGTCTCTAGAATAAGAAATTCAGGCCAAAAGAATTTCATAATCGTCAACCTATAATGCTCACCGTTGGTAATTGCCTAATCAAAAGAATTGCCTAAGAAAAGAAAAAACATTGTCTGATGACGTTGCCAGTCCAAAATTTAACCCAAACATTATTTTTTCGGAATACATGGAAGCTTTTGGACCTGATATGAAAAAATATTTTTTCAAATTCGATATTTCGGATTGGTAACAAATTCATTCATTCTGAAATGGAAAAAATTAGGGTCCGTTGCTAACTAGTGCCAGAAAGTCGGATTGTTTGACCAGGGGTTTAAACCACGGGCTGACGTTTAATAAGCCAATACATTACCTACTATACTACGGCAAAATATTCGAACTTCTGCATTTCGTTAGCGGTTTTTTAAGAAAAAAAGTCTTGACTTCGTTCATAACTCAATAAAATATTTCATTTATGCCAGAAGTATTCATAATCCCTTAACAAATCAACTAAAAAATATTTTGCCTTAAATCATCAACAACTTTTACAGAACAGGGGAGAAATTTTATTAAAATAAATCAAATTTTTTTTATCAGTATTTTCTATATTTTTTGTTTTTGTTTTTGTTTTTTTTGTTCGTATTTGATTATTTAATTGGTAAGCATTTGTTAAACCACATGTAACTGCATGTCTCTAAAAGGATTGTCGTTTCGGTTTAAGTGATGTTGACAACAATATTTTCAGCCATAATTTTTGTATTTAACGTGGCTATTAAAAGTGATGACGGTTTTTTGTGCTTTTTTTACCGTTTAATAGGCTCTTTTTAGTAGGAGTTAGCAATTGTTTGGTGTTAAAAAAAAAACTCTTCGATGTCATGAAGCTTAATTCTTCCGTGTTTTAATAGAGCGTAACAAAGCTTTACGGGAATCATCAAAAGTCATTGGTAGGCTGGTCTACCCAATGCTGAGAGGATGCATATATACACACATAATTGGCCATTACAACCCTTCAGTTAGGTTTACGGCCTAGCTACTCAAGACACTCATATTGTGTCTGTTAATTCTATACTTAAGTGGCGGGACCTACAGTTTAAACGTCAATGGCGAATGACAGACCTTGATCTCTCATCTAATATTAGCTGCATCAGGTTAAATACACTATCGGGTGTTACCTGGTGTCCTACTGTTCTCTACAGGTAATATCGTTGTTCTTTGTATCGCGGTCAAGTAAAGAAAACATAGCATTCAGGACATGCCTCATCTACGTCGCGACCATATTTTCCATATTGCTCCATCAAAGGCCGGTTAACAACTATGTCAGGTAGACGTTTACATGCTTGTGTTTCCTTTTGGTCCATACCCCTATACCCGGTATGAGTCTGTAGGTTCATCTTCCATCTTGGTGGAATTGAACTAGTTGTGCTGTCATCTATCCACCACATCATCCACTAAATGAACAGGGTTCAAAAGATCTGTTCACCTTCATGTCGCTCGTTTCCTCCTCTCCAAGTCCACTACTAGATTCAAGGACATCATCGCCTTCAGTTACGTTTACGGCCTAGCTTCTCACAACGCTTATGTTGTATGGGTAAAATTTATCCTTAAGAGGTGGAATTTTAGCTTAACTTCAAAGACTTTTTTGTTGAAAGAAAGATTCCTTTTATCCAAAGCCGCTTCCCATATAAAAGCTGCATATATATAGCAATCGATGTCACTAGATTATTCAAGATCCGTCTCTTCTCCTATTTTTGGTACCCTAGGTGAGGCACATGTCGTCGCCGCACATTTTCCACCGATGTATGTATGTAAGTATGTACGGCAGGTATTCCCTAAATGTGAGCCTGGTTGTCAATCATTACTCTTAGATTGCTTTGATTTTATTCACTGGTCGTTCCACGTTATGGTAATAAATTCCATTCTCTTCCTACCGCTTAGTACATCCGTTTTGGGATCAGCAAGTTTGAGACCTATTACCGTGATCCAGCTCCTATACTATGCCAACTGCAGTGTTACACGTTCTCCCCAGTTCATATAAACGTTTTCCCCTTATCACCAGCACAACAGCCTCAGTACACCATCATACATGACGGTCCATAGTATTGAGTCCAGCACGAAACCTTTGTGTCATACAAAAGTACTCTTGGAAAAAGTAGCATTGAATTCAACAAGCTGTGGGTGGTCACATACCTGGTTAAACGAATTTTAAAACTACTGCGTCCAACAGTGGACAGCAAGAGAACCAGAGAACAATGTACTTGAGTTCAACAAGAAAGCGACTAGGATTCTAACTAGAATTCTTACAGGAAACTGCTCCATTGGAAGTTTCGCTGATAAGTTTGGTCTGTTTCACCAGGATTATTGCAGAAGCTGGCATAATGTTGAGGAAATTGAAGAATCTGCTGAGAGGAAGTTGCCGAGAAATATTTTTCCATTTGCTGTTTTAATCCAGATCTCTGACCTGAAGTTTGTATCGTGGTCTTACCTCTAATAAGCCAAGACACTACTTACTAGACTACAGCGACTTATGACGCTGGCTACTGAGACTGACCACACGCGGTATTATTTTACAATATTAAAAGTCAAGTACCTTCACCATTAGACAGTCTACAGCAATCGTACCCAAGAAGCCCGCAAGTTTCTCACACCACTTATGTTGTGTGTGTTAATTTTATGCAGAAGTGGCGGGCCCTAACAGTTTAAACTCGATTCCGAACGACAGATTTTTGAGAAACAAGAAGACAAAGAGAAGTAATCACCGAAAAAATACTTTTTTTTTATTTTTTTGATGTCTGGCCTCGAACCCTGGCTTTACGTATAATATGCCAGCGACCCCCCAAGTGCATAAATTTTTTACACTAAAAAATATTTAAGAAAAATATTTCGAAAGAGACGTACATACGTACGTACATAATTGGTCATTACAAGCCTTTATTCAGTGTTACGACCTAGCTTCTCACATCACTGCTATGGTAATTTTATACATGAGTGGCGGGCCCTAATTGTTTAAAGTCGATTCCGAACGACAGATTAATTTTTGAGAAACTATTCATTGCAATTTTATTTACATGCAGAGTTTCTGTCAGAAATCTGCTGAGACGACCTGGGGTTTAAAGCGAGGACTCACGTTTAATACTATCTACTAGATTACGGCAACAACCAGAAGAAGAATTCAAATAAATTTAGAAACTGGCTTAATCAGTCGATGATGTTTTTAATATCACAGCAGTTTTCACTGTGGACAAGCAGGAGTAAGTTGACTAATAAAATTTAAACTTGCTGTGTTCTTTAGATTGGATTTGACTGCGGTCGTTAGCAGCCGACCATGTGATTTAAAGAAAAACAGATGGGCAATTCACACGATCTTGTATCGTGTATGTTGTATTGCATACATTTGGTTGTTTGTGAACGCTCTGTGCTATGCTGTATTGTGTATGTTCTATTCCAAATGTATTTTTTTGGCATTCACACAATTTGATAGCACGAAACCAAAACAACTTTTGAAAACATATGAAAAAAGTGTATATAAGTGTATCGGATATTTACATGAAAATTATCAACAATAAGTGTACAGTGTTGTATAATCGTTCAACAATACAATGAATACAACGATACAACGGCTTGTATGAATTGACCAAGAATTCCGTGGTAACCTAGGATTGCTTTGTTAAATGGCCAAAAAATTCAAAAAGCTTGTGATGCAATAAAAAAATTAAATTTAAAGTTATTTGGTGTAATTAAAAGTAATGATCAAATGCTTTCAAACATTTTGGTATTGAAAAATTTTTCTACGCTTTAAATAAGTACTTAGGAATCCATTTTCCATTTGCCTAAGTACTTAACTGCCTCCATGCCTTTATGCCTTTCCCTAACAAATTTTAATGAACTGTTAAAAGTTTTTCCGTTAATTATTTTTCAACTCAAATCATTATTATTTTTAGCATTACAGGCTTAAAAAAAATAACTTCTTTGGTTGCCTTTTTTTAAAGAAAAAAGGAAGGAAGAGTTTCAAACAAATTTTGTTTCGATTTTATTTTTATTTTTACTTTTTTTTGTGAGTGAATTTTTTTTATACAAAAAAAACAACAAAACTTTTACATTTTCAACATCATCAACACCTCATTTTTGTGAGTGATTAACACCTGCTACTCAAACGCTTTAGCAAATTTCGTTAAACTCATCACTTAAAATGAAATCAACCCTTCTTTTAGATGATTTTCTTCATTTTTTTTTTGTTATTTTTTGGGTGAAAATTTTTTGAAAGCAAATTAACACTTTAACGGAATGTTCAAAGTTGCTTTAATCGTAACTGTTATTTGAAGAAATTGTGCAAGACAATCTACCCATCATGCGCGAAAACGAAATCCTTTTGTTTGGTGTGGTGGGAACTGGTCATAAAGTATTTAAAACCCTTTACTTTACGGTTGTCAAAAAAAAAAATGTGCACAAAAAAACGCACACTTTTCTTGTTCTTTTCTCTTTTTCAATTTCTCCCTTTTTTCTCTCCACTTTTTTTTGTTTTTGGTTGTTAACACAGGTGACTTGATGGACATTTTCGTTACTGTTTGCTTATAATGAAGATAGGGGGTGTCAGTTAGTCAGTCAGTCAGTTAGTGAAAGTGTTAACAAATTACGCACAAGTTAAGTGTTGGCATTTGTCGAGTGTTTTTGTGTAATTTAAATGAAATTTTAATTTTTATAACTTTAAACCTTTTAAACCCTTAAATAAATATCGTATGCTTGTCTCTTTTGAAAGAGAACCAAAGTTTTGCGTTTTAAATTACAACTCGTTTTTATTTATCCACTCCCCACTCCTCATTCCCCTGGTGTCATTATCATAATGGCACTGGAAAAAAGGGTACCGTTTTGTTTCTCTTTCTGTTTTTTTTTAAATAGAAATTAAAAAGTCCGTTATTTTGAAATTATCACATTCAAACACTTTAAATAATTATCATAAGTTATCCTAAATTATCTCTGTTGAGTTAGTTTTTTCTAAAACGAAAATGGTTCAACTCAAAAGCCCTTAAGGGCCAAAAATTGCGGCAATAAGGAAAAAACCAGCAGGACAATCAATGTTGAAAAATTAAAAAAAAAAAATTATTTCTGCAACTTAATTGAAAGCGTTAAAAACGTCAATCAAAAACGTCAACTTATTCTTGGTAGACACAAAGCAAAGCTTTATTCATATTGAGTAAGCCTGAAACTGGTGAAGCATGATATCACAAATGTACAAATTTACTCCTTAACAGCCCAACTAAAATTACGGCGTAAAGCGCAACGTAATTTTGCGCCCAGCTCTTACGCTGTAATGAGCAACCTAAATAAAAGCGTCAACGTTGTGGCAAGAACAGTAATGTTAACCTACCATGTTAAAATTAAATTGGACTGAAAGCAGCTAACATGTCATTACTTAACAGTGACAAACTTGTTTTACAACAAACTTCACTTTTTTACGCTCCGTCAAAATTGGATTTTCCAATTGCAAATAATTAACGCCGCGTGTGGTCCCAGGCCAGACATCAAAAAATTACAAAAAAATACAAAAAATAGTTTTTCGGCGATTTCTTCTCTTTCTTTTTTTATTTCTCAAAAATCTGTGGTTCGGAGTCGACTTTAAAATGTAGGGCCCGCCATTTCTGCATAAAATTAAGAGATGAGAGCGATTGCTGTAGACTGTCTAATGATGAAGGTATAGCAATGGCCATTTTATAGTCACCAGCAGCAACTCGTTTCCTTACCATCCGCATCTTCCCTCTCTCTTTCCACCTTTCCTCAATAACCTGCACAATGCACCGCATGAGTAGGGGGCATCCCCTGAGTGCTGGTTTTATAAAAAAAAAAAATTATGGTTGGTCTCATACATTTTTTATGGGCATGAGAAATTTTGTCATTTATTCTGCACTTTATGCCGTAATTCAGGTTGCGCTGTAAAGCGATCGTCACCTTGGATGTCAAAAACGCATTCGAATCTGCCGATTGGGATGCCACGCATGCACGTACCGAACTACTTAATGGTACTCATTAAGGACTACTTTAAGTATAGAGGACAAATGATGGCAGAAAGCCGTATGCGGTAACGGCAAAGGATGATGGGGTCCAATACTATGGAACGTCATGTATGATGGTGTACTGAGGCTTAGACTCCCTAAAGGTACACAGATAATTGGATTTGCTTACGATATTGTCCTGATGATAAGGACTGCTGAGAATATGTTACAGTACGGTTGGCATGGTACAGCAGCTGGATCACGGGAATATGTATCAAATTTGCTGATCACCAAAACAGATGTACATACAGTAGAAATGGGCAATCACTGCATAAAACCAAAGCAGGCGTTCAAATATCTAGGAGTAATAATTGACAACAGGCTCACGTTTAGGGAATACCTGACGTACATACATCGGTTGGAAAATCTGCGGCGACGACATGTGCCTTACCCAGGGGGCCCAAAATAGGAGAAGAACCTGATATTGATGAAGGTAGTGACAACGATCGCTATGTATGTAGCCTCTATATGGGCTGATGCTTTGGAAAAAAGGCGTCTTCCTCTCAGCCGATTTCTGGCAAAAGCTCTGAACGTACAAATAAAATTCAAATGAAAAGTTTCTCAGAAATCTGTCGTTCGGAGACTTTAAACTATAGGACCCCTCACACTTATGAATAAAATTAACATGCACGGAAACTACATCGTAATTCTGGCTTAAGGGTTATAGTGAGCAATTATGTACGTGTGATCCAACACAGGCGAAGTAGACCAAGAGATAACCTTGCAAAAAAACAAAAAACGAAATATCTCTGTGTTTAAAAATTTTGAAAGCACATTAGGTTCAAACACCAAGTCAGAGATCTCAAACAAAAAGGAAATACGAAAAAAAATATTTCTTCAGCGACTTCCTTTCAGCAGATTTCTAGCAAAAACTCGAAGGGTAAAAATAAAATGTCATTAAAAAGTAGCTCAAAAAATCAATCGCTGGGAGGATAGAATGACATAGGAAGTCGCCGTAATCTAGTAGGTAGTGTGTTGGCTTATTAGACTTAAGGCCCAAGCTCAAATCCTAGGCCAGATGTCAAAATAAAATACAAAAAGTATTTTTTCGGCGACTTCCTCTTAGCAGATTTCTGGCAACAACTGGGAGAGTAAATAAAATTGCCATGAAAAGTTTCCCAAAAAAAATTTATCGTTCGGAATGGACTTTAAAACTGTAGGACCCAACCAGAGATCAGCAATAAGTATTCAAAACGATAAGTAGGTTCGATAAGTAGGTTCGAGTCATACTTATATTTCTGATAGTTATACGCATTCATTCTTATTTTGATATGATACTCATACTACTCATACTCAAAGTTGGAAGTACTTGTCGTATTATACTTAACAATACGCATGATGTTATTGACTTTGACTATGATTCGCATACGAGCATTTCTATACTCACAAGAAGATTGTGTATATGCTTTGCTTGTTGTCTTTGCCTTTCCATTCTTCTTTGTTTGTATTTGCAACAAAGGCTGTAAATTTTGATAAATGATTCGAATCACTTATAATTATCACAAGAAGATCGCTTATGATTTATGATTGAAGTATGCTTTGCTTGTTGTCCTTTGTCTTTATTTTCTTCTTTGTTTGTATATGTAAACATCAACAAAGGCTTTTAAATTTTGATGAATGATTCGAATCAGTCGAATCACTTA
>CM025789.1:20781209-21197208 GCA_014635995.1 Sarcophaga peregrina | reverse complement strand
GATTTTAAAAAACTTTATTAAGTTTTTTAGTGTGGGACCCTCACACCGTGAAGAGGTTAAAGTCGCTATTATGCGTCTTAAAAACAATAAATCGGCAGGTTTTGATGGCCTCCCCGCTGAATTGTTTAAGACCGAATATAATGAGTTAGTAGGGCGCATGTACCAGATTATTTACAAAATATGGCTAGAGGAAAACATGCCGAACGATTGGAACTTCAGTGTCCTCTGTTCTGTCCTAAAAAGGGAGACCCTACGATATGCGCCAACTACAAAGGTGTAAGCCTGCTCCCTATCGTATAAAAGGTTCTTACAGGCGTATTGTGTGAACGATTGAAGCCGCTCGTCAAAACTCTGATTGGATCTTATCAGTGCGGCTTCAGACCTGGCAAGTCCACCATCAACCAGATCTTCACACTACGCCAAATCCTGGCAAAGACCCACGAAAATCAAGTCGACTTAAAGGCGGCTTTCGATAGCCCCATAAGGGATCGTGTTTTTGCCACAATGTTTGAGTTTGGTATACCTACTAACTGATAAGGCAATACAGAATGACGTTGAGCAATTCCTGCGACTCCGTCAAGGTAGGAATGGACCTCAACGAACCTTTTGATACCGTACGAGGCTTCAGACAAGGCGATCCCTTATCTTCAACTTCGTCATGGAGAGTGTTCTGTGAAAGGCAGGAAAGCATCGCAATGGCAATATTTTACAAAAGAGTGTCCAATTGCTTGCGTACGCTGACGAAATCGACATTATAGGGCTTACCAAGCGAGATGTCACTGCTGCCTTTAGTGCTATTGAATGGGAGTCTAAGAAGATGGGTTTGGCAGTAAATGAGGGCAAAACAAAGTATATGTTATCGACAAGTAGAGACGTGCGGCGTTTTGATTCTCAGATTACGGCCGATAACTATACTTTTGATACAGCCAAGGAATTCAAGGAATTCCGCCGTTACCATCGAAAATGATGTCAGTCTGGCGATCAAGGGCAGGATTACTCTTGGGAACAGGTGCTACTATGGTCTCAATAGGCAATTGAGTAGCAAACGTAAGATGAAAATGGGAGACCCTGCCATACGCGCAAACTAAGGAGTGCGCACGAAAAAACTGGACTTACACTTTTCGTTGTAGAAATAAACGAAGTGGCGGATTTTTTTCGTTTTATATTTCAATTAAAGCAAATAAAATTTGAATTTTTTTGTGTATAAAATTTTTTTCTGACAAAAGGTCTCAGGGCATCAAACTTTTTGGGCCACTTATCTTCCAGACATTTTAGGGTGTTTACGTATTATTTTACTTGCATTGTTTTGGTCGGCAAATTCTAATGACTATCAAAAACAATGTAACGGTATTTAGTTTTGTTGAATTATAATAAAAGTTATAAGCTTGAAAGTAAACCAATTTTTTTTCGTGCGCACTCCTTACTACAGGTTGTTTTCTCTGAGAGTCAGAAGACTTGCAGATAGTGTTTTGGAGGGCACAGTATTTCAAAATCGTAACAATTAGTAAGAAAAATTGTTTGTCTCCAACCCTTCAAACCCTGTCTGACTCTGCTAATATTGTTGTTAATGCTGGAAGTTTTTGCTTTGAAACAGTCGACATTTTGTGAACAGAAAGGATGTCTTATCAAGAAGAAGAATTATTTTTATGCCTGTAAAGAGTATCTTGAGTTATGCCGTTTCTTGCTATGTATTCTCATAGATTTAATGCCATTACACATAGGCCTGTTAATTGTTTTAAATAACATCGACTACGAAAAAAAAAAAAATAATAATCTGACCATATAACAGAGCCATATACCGAGAAATTTATTCGAAATCCTTATAGAATACATCCAACAATGAATTATTAATTCATTGTGGCAACAAGGGAATGAAATCTTTTCCATGAGATGTACATTCATTCATACACACTTTTTTGTATGCGAATGAAATCAAGAATTTATTTATTTTTCTACCCGCAGATTAAATACGCAAATAAATAAATGAATGAGCCACGGCGGCAATGAACAATCGATGACAGAACGAATGAATGAATGAATGAAAATAAAAATTGAATGCATGATGACTGACTGTGATGTATAATTCCGTTGTCTGTGTATTGTCAATGGTTGACTATATCCGTCTCCGGTTTTTTTACAAATATGTGTGTGTGTTGGTGGGAATGGGCATAATGTGTATGTATTGGTTTATGACTTGTTGAAAATAATTTTTATTAAACGCTGTTATTCCATCATAAAAAATGTTGTAGATTTTTCATTATTCTTTTCATTTTAGCGCGCTCTCTCTTTCCCGTTCTCTCTCTCTCTCTCTCTATTGCTCTGTAAGTGTGTGTGTATTTAATTCATCTTCTCAATAATAAAATTTTATTCCATTAATTTGATTTGACTTAATTGGGGTTGTTACTCTTTTAAAATCGAATAAATTTTCTTCATTGTAAGTGTATTTTTTATATGTATTGTGGTCGTATATGAGAATATACAGCCATGGACATTAAATTAGCACAAAATCTATGTATAATTTGATTATGATTTTTTTTCTGATTTTTATCCTAATTAGGCCAATTGTTTTGGTCTGCAATGTTGGACGATGACCTTTAGCTGTTGTTTAACAAAAAATATTATTTTCTACAGAAATTCGAAATTTCGTCAAATTCAGTCAGATTTCTCCCATCGTTCTACAAGTTAACGATAATGAAACCTAACTGAAATTGAAGAAATTTCGAATTTCTGGAGAAAAATAATTTATAACGTGATCATTTCCCTCAAAACAAACATATTAATGTCGCAAAAAACAGAAAATCTAAAGCCACGTATCAAGGAAACAACCGAAATCGTGGACTGCGCCCTTTTCCGGAAGTCAAAGAAGAAGCCTTTCAAGTCGTCACGGGATATTTTGAACGAAATTAACTCCCAATTTAGGTTAAATTGATCGGACAGAATTGAAGTCGCCGTGGTCTAGTAGGTAGTGTGTTGGCTTATTAGACGTAAAAGCCAGGGTTCGAATCCAAAACAAAATACAAAAAGTATTTTTTTTGGCAATTTCCTCTCAGCAGATTTCTGGAAAAAACTCTGAGAGTAAAAATAAAATTGCCATGAAAAGTTTCTCAAAAATCTGTCGTTCGGAGTCGACTTTAAACTGTAGGTCCCGGTACTCATGTATGAAATTAACACACACAACATAAGTGGTGTGAGAAACTAGGTCAATAATCCTGACTGATGGGTTCTAATGACCAATTATGTAGGTTCGGACAGGCTCATTCGATGACGTCTTAATCATGGAAAACTCTTTGGATGCTCTTGCCGAAAGAACGCACTTCTACCAAATGAAAAATATGGTTGTCGCCGTGGTCTAGTAGGTAGTGTACTGGCTTATTAGACGTAAAGCCAGGGTTCGAGTCCCAGGCCAGACATCAAAAATAAAAAAAAAAAAATACAAAAAGAGATTTCTTCTCTCCTTGAAAAGTTTCTCAAAAATCTGTCGTTCGAAGTCGACTTTAAAACTGTAGGTCCCGCCACTTCTGTATAAAATTAACACACACAACATAAGTGGTGTGAGAAACTGCTGGCTTCTTGGGAACGATTGCTGTAGACTGTCTAAGAGCGAAGCTATAGCGCTGGCCATTTTATAGTCACCAGCAGGAACTCGTTTCCTTACCGTTCGCATCTTCCCTCTGTCCACCTTTCCTAAACCAAACACAATGCACTGCATGAGTAGGGGTCATCCCCTGAGTGCAGGTTTAATAATAAAAAAAAAGAGTGAACCGGATGGTAGAGTGGTTGTTTAATGGCCAAAATGTCAGACGATAAATCTAAGCTATGATCAAAGGTCGAGAAAGCACAATGGCATGGATAGCATTTTCATTGCACCGTGTAGGTAACATTGTGAAAATTAATAAAAAAAAAAAATGGATCGTTATCAGTATTTGGACAAAGAATGAACAAAACGGAACTATACGGTACGGAACAGAACGGAACGTAATGGAACATGCCGGTTTTATTCATATTTTTCAAGATAGTGGCCCAAACACACATCTAAGCTGGCAAAGGATTGATTTTAAAAAGAGCACATTCCCGTTTTTGCCTCGCCAGCGCAAAGTTCTGTCTAAAACCTGATAGAAGGCCCCTGGAACGATGCGGAATGTACTACTGCTTAACAAAAATACAAAAATTTGACAGATTTGTTTGGATTGGAATACGGGACGCTTGGTACTCGATTCTCAAAAATCTTTTCCAAAGAACTTTGTCCCGTAGATACTTCGCGGTGCTTGAAAATAGAGGCTACTCTACTAAATATTGATCAAATAAACTGAAAAACCCAAAATTTTAATTTGTGCTATTTTACTGTCCAGGCAAAATTTGGCATTTGATATGTTGTAGGCCTTAAAGGGCAGACGATTGGCAATTTTTCCAAAATTTTTGTTTTTTTTGTTAAAGAAGATTATGCATCCTAAGCTTCAGTGTTTAAATTTTTGTATGAAATTTGATTGTTTTGATAACGAAGTTTTGTGCTAATTTAATGCCCATAGCTGTATGTATGTAAGTGCAGTATACATGTGGGTGTGTGTGTGTGTTTGTGTGTGAATAATTTTTATTTAACACGATTCGCGCATATTAAATTCTTTTTTTTATGCAGTCCGTCTTGATGATGCCTTTTTATTGCAAGAAATTACGCGAATTACGTGAATTATTTTCATTATTAACGAATCAATTGATGGCTGTAATATTTGTTTTTGTTTGTTTGTTGTTTTTATTGTTGTTGTTTTCGCAGAAACATTAAAAGATGTACTAAAAATTTACTTGTAATGAAAACATTATTTGATTGGAAGAAATTGCATTAAATTAAAGAGATCGTAAAAATACAAATTATTTGCCAAAGAGTTCGGTTTGGAGAGATGAAAAAAATTATCTCCAGAGGTTCATAAGATGATGTCATATTTGCTAGTAGAATAAATATTTTTTCCTCTCAGCAGATTTCTGGCAAAAACTTTGAGAGTAAAATAAAAAATGCCATGAAAACTTTTTTAAAAACTCTGTCGTTCGGAGTCGACATTGAACTGTAGGTTCGCCCATTGATGTATAAAATTAACGCACAATTATGGACGTTACGTAGGTAATAATTCTGAATATAACTTGGGAGACAAAGGGTATAGAATCAGTTCTAGTTTCTACAAAAAATCCGTCTGACACTGTTCTGGATTTTTGACCGTAAAGGCCATTTTGTTGTTAATCCGATTGCTTAGCATATATAAGATCTTCGAAGAAATTTTTTTTTGATATATTTCAAGGCTGTGTAAGAAGAAATATTGTTTCTGAAACTGAACCCAAACGGAACTTAAATAGAACTAACTGAACCTTTACAGATTTGGTCAGGCATGAACATTATTGTAATGTATGCACTCTTGATAAAGCACTACGACCGTATGATAACCGACAGTTTTTGGCCTCCAATTGAAAATTGCTTCTTGAATGGCACATGGTTTCATTAAGATTGTGCCCCTGTAGCGATTTTAATTGATCAAATCCTCCTCTGAAGGCTATTATTGCCACACAAGTATCCAAATTATTAAATTTTGTTTTTTTTTTTTTGAAAATCTACATCTGAAAACCATTTAAAAAGTTGATTTAAAATCATATGGATTTTCTGAAAATTATAATCTCTATACTCTTATAAGTATAAACCATTTGTATGTATGTACATTGTACATATGTATGTTTACATTTTATTAAAAATTTCCGTTTTTCAAATATTTTTTTCTTTTTTAAAATCTCTTTTTCGCACGCAAATTATGGATGGAAACTAAAATAATGCTCACATAAACAATCACCACATATACGTATGTACGTAGCAGAGATCAGCAATGAATCGTTTTTCCACTACTCATAAGCACTCAAGCAAATTTTGGGTATGAATGAATCAACAAAATTAAAATTCAACTACTTTGATACATTCGTACTCGCTACAATAATGATTTATAAATATAAGTAGCAATGAGTATGAGTACAACGTTGACATCAAACTCACAATATTCGAAATATATTCGATTCATTAATTTGGAAAAAATACTTATAATACTTATAAGTCATTCGAGCAATGAGTATGAGTACAACGTTGACATCTAATTCACAACATTCTTCATTAGTTTGGTGCTCCAGGGTTTCAGAGATCAGTAATTAATCGTTTTTCCACTACTCATAAGCACTCATGCAATTTTGAGTATGAATAAATCAACAGAATTGAAATTTAACTACTCTGATTCATTCATACTCGCTAGAGCATTGATTTATAAGTACAGGTTATAATAAGTATGAGTACAACGTTACCATTTAACTCACAACATTCGAAATGTGTTTGTTTCATACGCCTACTCATTCTGATTCATAAATTTAGAAAAATACTTATAATACTTATAAGTGATTCGAATCATTCATCAAAATTTACAGCCTTTGTTGATATTGCATATACAAACAAAGAAGAAAGGAAAGACAAAGACAACAAGCAAAGCATTTACACAATCTTCTTGTGAGTATTGCATATCATACTTATGCGAATCATACTTATTTTGTGTTTCGTGTAAAGGTTAAGTAGAGACGAGTCGAAGTATTGTTAAGTATGAATACGACGAGTACTTCCAACTTTGAGTATGAGTAGTATGAGTATGTTAATAAAATAAGTATGAATACGTATAAGTAGCAGAAATTATAAGTATGACTCGAATCTACTCATGGTTTTGAATAGTCGTTGCTGATCTCTGGTATGTATGTACGTGTGTCAGGCAGTGTTTAGTTAAAATTAAAATTAGTTTTCAATGGTTTTATTATTATTAAAGTTTGAAAGTTTGAACAACATTAGCAATAAAACAAATATTTTGAAAATGCAACATTAAAGTGCATACATTCTACGTTTTGTGGCAAATTTTATTTTCTTTTTTATTAACAATTTCCTGCAAAGAGAAATACAAAATTAAAAAACAATATTCGGAATGAGTAAGTAAGTGAGTTAGCAAGTAGAAGTTTAAAATAAACGAATCTTATGTACGCTGTGTATGCATTTGCATATGGAAATCTATGAAAGAGTTTAAATTTAAAACTGAAATCCACACTCTGGAAGAGGAGTTTATTAAAATATTGCCAGAAAACTGAAATTCATTCTTGTGCAAACAAGCCGAAACATCTCTTGTGTGATGCTGGTAGCATAGTTTTGGTTGAAACCACATACCGACCAGATACGTACATAATTGATCATCATTATCCTTCAGTTTGGATTACGATCCAGCATCTTATATCGCTTATGTTGTGTGTGTCAATTTTAAACATGAGTGGTGTGATCGAACGATAGATTTATAAGAAATGTTTTATGGCAACTTTATTATACTTTCAGAGTTTTTACCATAAATCTGTTGAGGGGATGTTTGACTTGGCTAACGCCTAATAAGATAACACACTGCCTACTATGCTACCACATATCTATAAGCGCGTCCTGAGCTCATGATGTTCTGGGCATCAAAATTTGAAATGATGTTCACTGGAGCCAGCACATCTTGCAAGTGCCAAAAGAAGTATTCAAATAACTCGTTTTCTTAAGATCATGCAAAGCATATTCCACTCCATCTGAACTTCTTACTAATTTCATCATTTAACAGAGAATGAACCAGTACAGGGGAAGGCGAACATGTTCATTAATGATGGTAGGGTAACCAACTCTTCTGGTTTATTGAAGCATCATCGCAATGTGGCTTGTGTTTCTCCGTTCTATCGTAACTACGGGTTGTATTCGATCGGAATAAGGGATTTGTTCCCGAGAATTAGGTACTCATACGTACCACTGTACGTCTGTCTCTCAAAGAACATCCGTTTGCGGTCATCGATTGGGCAGTTTTTTTTTTTTTTTTTGGCGTGTGAGGTAGGGTTCAAAATGCTTTCGCACTTGCAGTGATCGTCATCAGCTGCGTCGAGTGGTGCTTCCACTAAAACAATCCCTCCTCCTTCTGGGGATACTCCCTTCCCGGGACGGCTATCTGCATTACTTCGGGAAGGGCCCAGAACGACGTCCAGTTAAGGACCGTTGTCTACTCTCTCACGTCTGGGTACGCCATATTTGAAGCCAGCTTTATGCTATTGGCTCGTCTTCTCATGTATCATTCCGTTGTATTGTATCAAGGTCGAACTTCTTTCTGCGGAGTACATATTCAACGTATCTTCTCACATCGTTCCATTTCATCTGACTTTCGAGCATTGCGTTCACAATGGTGTCGGGTGTAAATTCACCAATTTGTTCCATCAACATGTTCTTCTCGTCTTGCCATTTAATGCAATAGAACAATTCAACTCAACGTCGTCACTCATTTCTTCGCAATAAATGCAGCCTTGCCCATACGGTATAGGTATTTTCGGAAATAACCATGACCAGAGAGAAACTGGGTCAGAAAATAGTTAGTTTCCCCAAAGGTTCTCCGTATCCATGCCTCTATAGATGGGATAAGTTGTAAGTCCATCTTCCGCATGTTTCCTCGTTCCATCTACTTTACCATCGCCGTAGTGTTTGAGATCTGAGATCTGCGCTACTAATGGGAAGATTTTTCCTCTTCGTTCTCCAAGATTTTCTTCGCTCAAATGCCTGCAGGTCAGTAGGTATCTCACCGGCGATCGCTAGGACTGCGGCGCCCGATACTGTGCGGTAGGCCGAGGCAACTCCCCATATATTGCTTCCGTACAGCAATATCGAGTTCGTCGCCGCCATAATCAATTTTCGTTTGGCCTGTGTTAGTCCGCCAATATTTGCCATCATCCTGCTTAGCATGCCCGTTAGTTTCGCTGTCTTGGTAGCTGCATACTGTATTTGGGCTCAATAATTAAGTCTGCAGTCGAGTCTTATGCCCAAATATCTAACTGCCCTTTTTGTAGCCAGTGACACATCACCTATCTGCATACCAATCTCGGGTGGGATGTGAGCCATTGTCATCAGTATGACCTCAGTCTTGTTCTTTGCGAGCTCTAGACCATGATCCTCAAGCCATATCTGAGTTCTTATCATGACTCGATTCAGTTTTCTCCTGGCATCCTCGATGTCGCGTGCTGAAATGACTGACACTATATCATCCGCGTATCCCACGAGGTATGTGTCCTCTGGCATTTCTATATCTAAGATTTCGTCATAGCTCAGGTTCCAGAGATCTGGACCGAGAATAGATCGCTAAGCTGCACCAGACGTGATCTCCACGACCCTTCGGCCATCAGGGTCCCATCGATTGGGCAGTGGATCGCATAGTGCCAGACTAACCGTATGTGGAACTCCCTTCCTGTAAAGTTGTGTCCTGGAACTTATGATGTAACCTACATACATAAATCTGTTGAGAGGAATTTGCCGAAGAAATATTTTTTTCATATTGCGTTTTGTTGGAGATTCAATTCTTTAATCTCTTTCCTCCTTCCCATAACTTATTTTCTCGCTTTCAACATAATGCGCTGCATGCGTAAAAACTAGAGGTGTGCACAAGACATATAAAATTTGCTCACTATTGCCTTGTTCTCAAGACCGAAAATTGATTGTAGCTGCAAATATAAATAAGTGTGAAGCCAAAGAGAGTAAAAGAGAGTTGTGTGAAGAGCACAACAAAAATTTTGTACTCTTCATAGAGTCACAACATGCATTTCTTTTTTTGCTCTCGGCAACCGAACATCTTCGTCGACGCCAGCATTGCCAGTAACTTTTTTAAACTTTTTATTTCTATGGAAAAACCTTTTTTTTTTGCTACTACTTTTTTTACACTACTGATATTCATATGGCAATACTGAAAATTTGGCTTCAGTAGTAAAATATGCTCTTACAACACAAAGCATAGTTCCGTTACTTCACAGGCAAACGAGTGCTGTTGTATGCATTGAATAAATGAGAAATTCAGATTTTAGTGCACTCATAAAATCAAGAGCAACAGAAACGAGTGCACTACAGTATTGCATTCGGTGAAGGGTAAACTAGTAGAATGTCTTGTCTACACCTCTAGTAAGAACCATTTCCAAAGATTTCCGGAAGTTACCTATTTTGTCCGAATTTTTGTTGCCTCCATGCAATATGTATAAGACTTTTTCTCCGAGCCTAGTTAATGGCTTGTGGGAGAATTTTTCGTAATATTTTCAAATGACATTCAAATATTTATCACTTGAAAAACCGTTTCAAATCATTTTCAATTTGACTAACAACCCAGTCAGTTTACTGTGATGCAATATTTTTGCTTTCAATGATTTTCCTTTATGAACATCATACTCAAATAGAAAAAAAGAAAAGAAATAATTTTTCAAAGGAGAGGCAAAAGACAAATTAAATAAAAAATATTCAAGACAACAAATGAAATCACGGTGTGATATTTATAACGAAAAAAAAATGAGAAACAAAATTAAGAAAAACATTTTAAATGCAAGAATCTTCAACTCATGAGATGTCTTTTGTTGCAAATAATGCTGTTACTGTTGCTGTTGTTATTGCTGTTAGTGCAGCAAATGTGATTTAACGAAAAAAAAAAATTTCAAGAAAAAAAGGGAAATTCACTCACATATCCTTGCACTGGCTGGTAGACATTCTTTATGCTGATGCATCTTCATCTAACACAAACAAACACCAACGCATACATCATGTTGTTGTAGAATGATGAGGCTGATACTGATGATGATGATGATGTCTAGTTTCGTATTCATATGACTACAATCATCATGCAAAGTATGAGTAGAATTCCATGTACATGTTTATAGTATATGACTGTGTTAAAAGCACACAAGAGATCGAAAGAGAGAGAGAGAGAGACTACGATATGAAACGCCTAAAAGTTGTCATTGTTTTAAAGTGTTTACTAAAGGACGACAGCAGTGGGAGAACGTGCAGAGTACATGTTATTCATGCATTGCTATTAGGAAACGCTAGGGTTGGTTGCATTTGATTCTATTCAAGACTTTTCCGTCATTTGTAGTCTTTAATAGTGTCTCTTATTTAAGGACGCTGTTGTTGTTGTTTTTCTCTTCTCTTCTTTTCTTTTTTTGTTGTTGTTTGTTGCATTCTCTTCGCTTGACACATGAATGTCGTGGTTAACTTTTCGTAATTTATCATCAACATATTTTGCTTTTATGCATCAGTCACAGCCACTAGCAATTGTAACAAAAATATTAGAAGCACCACAATGAATGTATAGGGTGGACCATATAAAGGGTTTTTTGTTTGTTATTAAATATAATAACGTAACATTCTTTCTCAATGTATATGAAATTGAATTAAATTGCGAAAAGATGCCTAATAGCCCAATACAGAATCAGGGGATATTCTGGAATGCTAGAAAGCGATGATGTATTATTCTGTCCATGGTATGATGCGCATTTTATGGGTCATTTAAAGTTATCGTAGTGCGATCGTAGTCTTAGGTAGTTGTAGTCTTAGGTAGTCGTAGTTGTAGGTAGTGTGTTGGCTTATTAGACGTAAGGCCCGGCTTCGAATCCCAGGTCAGGCATCAAAACGAAACAAGAAACAAGAAAAACAATATTTCTTCGGCGACTGCCCCTCAGCAGATTTCTGGTAAAAACTCTGAGAGTAAATAAAATTGCCGTGAAAAGCTTCTCAAAAATCGAAATCGTTGAAGCCTACCAGGTAGGCTTATAAAATGTGAGGCCGCGATTCAAACGCCTGATCAGACATCTCTAGCAAAATAAAATACGAAGAAAAAATTTTCTTCGGCGACTGCTTCTCAGCTGATTTCTGGCAAAAACTCTGAGAGTAAATGAAATTGCCATGAAAAGCTTCTCAAAAATCTATCGTTCGGAGTCGACTTTAAACTTTAGGTCCCACCACGCACACACAATATAAGTGGTGTGAGAAGCTAGGTCGAAATCCTGACTGAAGGGTTGTAATGTCAAGACATTTTGAACAAAACGAAATACGCCAAAAATATTTCTTCGGCGTGTGGAAGTACGTAGAAAGAAAACCTCCGGCAAATAAACAACCGCATAATGACAATAACAAATCAACAGTATGGTTCTAGAAGTTGCCAAATCGAAATCGTTGAAGCCTAATAGGTAGAGTATTAGCTTATCACATGTGAGGCCCCGATACAGACCCCAGAACAGACATCTCTTGCAAAATAACATACGAAGAAAAAATTTTCTTCGGCGACTTTCTTTCAGAAAAAGCCACGTATAACTGACCATGTGAAAAGACCGGTTCTGGTAAATAAAATCCTACCTTTAGAAGGGTTTGACCTTATGCTTTGTTTATCGTCATAGCAAAAGCAACTTTCAGAGGGAATTGTTTTCGTGTCATTCGGAAAGGCACAGGTGGATCAGAAGGTGTAAGGTTGATTCGGGGTATAAGTATAGTTTTATCGGTATGATTTGCTCTCCCAAGTTTGTTACGATTAGCCTGGTATCATTTATTAACCCCTTTTTAGCATTAAGATTTCTGATTAACGACATTACCAAAATGGATTTTACTACTTTATATATTATTATGTGGAATAGCATTACAATTAAGCAACCCTGTTTATCGCACTTGATCTAACAACTACTGCAAAGTATTGTCAAAACACTTTTAACAACTTAATATGCATATTATATATAACTGACTTAGTAATAAACGGCAGTATAGTAAATAAAGGTGTTGCCAGAATGGATTTTAATACAAACTATATTATGTAGAGCTGCATTACTATTAAGCAACCCTGTATTACCACACTTGTACGAAAACATATAATTATAATGACAACAGTATTATTATGCAGTTCTCTATAAAATATAATTTTTATCAATGAAAATATTAATTTTTCAATTTCTAATTATTTTTCGTCATTAGTGTTAGATATAAGCTTTAAAATGAGATATCATTCATTAAATTTGATGCGGTGGTATGGGAGATATTTGCAACCGTCAAAAGAAAGTGATTTAGATATAATATATACGATTAAAAAAATATACGATTAGTACAGAATGTAATTTTCTTCTTATATATGAAATTCGACTTACGACTTAGTCGACTTACAATCGATGACCAGGAAGCTATCTCGGTCGTAAGTCGGGAAATACGTGTAGTTCGGAGTCGTCCTCAGCTCCTATATAAAATTAACACGCGTAACATAAGTAATTTGAGCTGAAGAGTTATAATGAGCAATTATGTATGTGGAGTACCTCCATTGCCTGCAATAAAATACTTTAAAGTCGAATGCTATGCTAAACTCTTCACAAAGTTATCAATCGCAAGGCATTCCAGAATAATTAGGAACCTGATCTGTCGTCATTTTTAATGAACTGACTTCTGTTTGACAGAATGGTAGTTAGTAGCAGAATAGTAGTTAGTTATCCTGATTCAATTGCAAAAATATTTTGTTTCCTCGCTGTGGTTAATCCTTTTACCAGACCATATAAATAACTAAACAGCCATACAAAAGAGCATTTAAAAAGGGCAACAATATTCTCCCCTTCCCCCCTTCCCTACTCCCATAGACTTGCAGCTGATTTTGGTATGTTTTTTCTGGTGCTGTATGCCACACAAATTGCACATAAATTTTATAAGAATGCCACAGAGTTATTTTACTATTCATAAGCATGTTTTACACTAATACGACGACTAGTATACAATGAATGCAACTCTAACAACAACGACCATCATGCCACAATATAAATGATACCAATTTAATTATGCAACAAACCCAAAAAAAAGGAACGAAAAAGAGATGAAGAAAAAGATGAAGTTTAGTTCATGCCCCAAAAATGGTTTTAAATGCACAAAAAAAAAAGAGTCACCCAACAAAGTAAAAATTATATTTTATTTCGTTATTTCGTTATTTCGCACACATGTTTTATTTTTTCCCCCCTATTTTTTTCAGTCACATATTAAGGACTCAAATTACATGAAGATTTATTATTTCATTTCATTTCATTTTGTTTCATTTCATTTCAGTCTATACACGTTTGGTACGAGTCTACATATGCGCATACATACACAAAGCCAGTAATGGGATCAAAACAAATTTAAATATTTTTATATAGACAAGTTAAAGGAGTTGAGGAAGAAGTAATGCCGAGGCATTGTTGAATTTATAAACGAATTTTAGAAATTTTTAAGAAAACATATTACGAGCCTATATTAACTTTAAACACAATCAACGCAACACAGCAGGCGCAACAATTTTGCAATAGCAGCCTAAGATAAGCGACAGCAAAGCATAAGTACAACGCAAGAATGATAAACTAAAGATTACGCCATTACGCACACAAAATTAAAACTTTCTCCGCATGTTGAATCAATGACGTCACGCAAATTGTTTTCCTATTGGCTACTGATAATGTAACTTATATTGCAGGGCTGGCAACTACTTTTACGTTGTGCACACATTTTTCAGACTTACTTACTTAATTGGCCATAACAACCCGATTAATGGATTTCGGCCTGCCGCAACATATTCTTCCAGGCGGCTCTGCTTCTTGTGCACCTATGCCATTTAGTCACCTCAATCGATGACAGGGCTTCCTTGATTTCGTTCTTCCAACGGATACAAGGTCCTCTTCGCCGACTTCCGTAGATCCCCTCATCAAATACCCGTCTCGCCGTTGCATTCTCCTCCATTCGAACGACATGGATGTTAATCCACTGTACAATGTCTATGTCTTTGATTAGCTCATACAGCTCACTGTTGTATTGGATGTGAAAATCATCGCCAACTCGCACTGGACCGATGATCTTACGTAGGACTTTTCGCTCGAATACTCTCAAGGCAGCTGCAACAGTTCTTAATGGGGGCCATCCTACCCATTCATGCACGGGTAGGGTGAGCATCTTGTAGAGTATTAATTTCGTTTTACGCGAGAGACCTTTGCTACTCAATTACCTATTGAGACCATAAAAGCACCTGTTGATAAGAGTAATCCTGCGCTTGATCTCCAGACTGACACCATTTTCGGTGGTAACGGTAGAGCCAAGATAAATGAATTCGTTGACAGTATCAAAAGTATAGTTATCGGCCGTAATTTGAGAATCAATACGCCGCACGTCTCTACTTGTCGATTACATATACTTTGTTTTGCTCTCATTTACTGCCAGACACACCTTCTTAGACTCTCTAGCACTAAAAGCAGCAGTGATATCTCGTTTGGTACGCCCTATGATGTCGATGTCGTCAGCGTACGCAAGCAACTGGACACTTTTTTTAAAAATAGTGGCATTGCGATGCACTTCCGAAGTTGAAAAGGTCGCATCATAAGGGATCGCCTTGTCGGAAACCTCGCACGCTATCAAAAGGTTCGGAAAGGCCCATTCCTACCTTGACGGAGCTGCAGGACTGCTCAACGTTATTGTGCATAGTCTTATCAGCTTCGCAAGTATACCGAGCTCAGACATTGCGGCACAAACACGGTCCCTTATGGGACTATCGAAAGCAGCCTTATAGCCGACAAAAACATAACTTGTGTCGACTTGTTTTTCGTGGGTCATATCGATGGTGGACTTGCCAAGTCTTAAGCCACACTGATAAGGTCCAATCGGTGTTTTGACGAGTTGCTTCAGTCGTTCACACAATACGCCTGTTAGAACTTTATATGCGTTAGGGAGAAAGCTTATATTCCTGTAGTTGGCGCATATCGTAGGGTCTCCCCATTTTTCAGAAGAAATGTTAATTTTCACATATGAATAAAATTTGGAAACCTTTAAAATAGCCCAACTACGTCATCTAAAGGGAAATCATGCGCAAGGCGTAATCTTTAGTTTATCATTCTTGAGTGCAACGAATAAAAGAAATTCATTAATGTTTTATTAATGGCGGCAATAAAACATTTTATCGCATTATGTATCATACATACTTCGTTTTCAAACTAGATCGTTATACTGACTGAAGGGTTCTAATAACCAATTATATACTATGTACGTACTTCATGCCTATTATTATATTGACAGCATTAATCCCTGTATCGCCAGTACACGTTCTCTCACTGTGAGCAATATTTCTATCAGAAATTATCGTAAAATAAAAGCAGCTGGATGTCACACTGCCTTTAAAATAAACAATTCCATATTCATCCATTTATACTATTTTTGAGAGATTGCTGCGCTGCATTTATTGTGTTTCGAGCATGCTTAATCCGAAACAATAATCGATTTTGTTTGATAACTAAGGAGTGCGCACGAAAAAAACTGATCTTACACTTTTCGTTATAGAAATAAAACTAAGTGGCGGATTTTTTTCGTTTTATATTTCAATTAAAGTAAATAATATTTGAATTCCTTTTGTGTATAAAAATTTTTTCTAATCAAAGGTCTCAGAGCATCCAACTTTTTGGGCCACTTTTCTTCCAGACATGTTTAGAAAAATACGTATTATTTTACTTGCTTTGTTTTGGTCGGCAAATCCTCTTTTTCTTCCACTTCCATGCTTTCTTGTTTTATTCTTACCTTAGAAAGTGTTTTTTGGTTAACACCTGCGAGCCTGGCAATCGTTTTTTGTAAGCGGCGCGGTTTTTATTGAAAATTTCAATTATTTTTTTACGACATTCTTGTTGGGTGCCCACTTTCAAAAAAATAATTTTGCTATTGCAATGACATTTAGCACGTGGATTTTGAAACAGATGGCTATTGTAACGGTATTCAGTTTTTTCAATTATGATAAAAGTTATAAGCTTAAATGTAGGCCCATTTTTTTTCGTGCGCACTCCTTAATTGCCATAATGTTGCAGTCCAACCTAATAAGACCGTTTTATAGTTGAGATCAAAAAAATGCCATTCCGTAAAAAAGAGTCTACATTACAATTTCAGTTCTCGTTAGACATTGACGTAGGTTAGTAGGTAGTGGGTTGGGTTATTAAGCATAAGGGCTCACCTCAGATATCTTGAACAGAACAAAATATGAAAAAATATTTCTTCGACTAATTCCTTTAAGCAAATTTCTGGCAAAAACTCTTAGAGTAAATAAAATTAAAATGAAAAGTTTCTAAAAAATCTGTTGTTAGGAGTCGACTAACGGTAGGTTCCTCCAATCATGAATAAAGTTAACGCACACAACATCTGTAATGTGAGAACCTATTCGTATTTCTGACAAAATGACTAATAATGTAAGCATGTATGGTGGTCAAACGAATTCATTTCTCTAATTGCGGAAAAATTTTTGACGATCGTACGATAATTATTTAAATGTGTGATTGACTCGGTCTTAATTCGGGTGGACATAGTAATACCTGGGCCCATAAACTCTTACGGATAATTAACATGCATTAGGAATGTATTTTGTATTTGCAGTATATTTATGTTCCAACGAGTTTATGTTCTAATGACAGAGATGATTCAAATCAAAAATCTTTAGAATATAAGCCGCATCAATCAATGCATTTTCCAATGTTTATTGAGAGCTCTTAAACTGCTTCTGGCTGCTTGAACTGCCTCAGGCTGCTTGAATCGCCTCTATTTACTGTTCTTCACTGGCAGCTCTTAAATAGGTTCTGGCTGTTTAAACTGCCGCAGGTTTCTTGAACCATTTCTATTTGCAGGTTTTCATTGGCAGCTCTTAAACTGCTTTTCGTTGCTTGAACTGCCTTAGGTTGCTTGAATCATCTCTTCCTGCTGTTCTTTATTGGGAGCTCTTAAACTGCATCTGGTTGTTTAATCTGCCGCAGATTTCTTGAATCATTTCTATTATCAGGTCTTTGTTGAACGCTCTTAAACTGCTTTTAGTTGCTTGAATTGATTGAAGTTTCTCTACTGCTGCTTTTACCGGATTCAAAAAAAATTGTGTTTACTGTCCTAATTGTCCACTAAACAAAATAGTGCTTCGTAACCGTAGATAATATTTCGATAGAAACACATTTACACCACAGCTCGAATAGATTTGCAAGCGTTATGCCTTTGATAAAATAACGAACATTCCTAAGCAAATTTGGCATTGTAACATATGAGGAAATTTTTGTTTTCTACTGAAAGCAATAGGATCAAAAAAAAAAAACACGCATTATAACGATTAAGCGTTTAAATGAATGAGCATGATGCCGTAGCCTAGAAGGTAGAGTATTGGCTTACTGGATATCATGCCACGTCGAGCCACGTCAAGTTACGTCAATTCACGTCTAGCCACGTCAAGTTACGTCAAGTCACGTCAACTCACGTCTAGCCACGTCAATTCACGTCTAGCCACGTCAAGTTACGTCAAGCCACGTCAAGTCACGTCGAGCCACGTCAAGTTACGTCAATTCACGTCAAGTTACGTCAAGCCACGTCAAGTTACGTCAAGCCACGTCAAGTTACGTCTAGCCACGTCAAGTTACTTCAATTTACGTCAAGTGACGTCAAGCCACGTTAGGTCAAACATCTCGATCTGAAACGAAAGATGAAAACAATGTTTCAACGGCGACTTCCTCACACCAGATCTCTGACAACAACTCTGAGAGTATATTAAAAATTGAATTCGACTTTCAACTGTAGGTTCTCACTACTTATGGATGAAACTAACACACATATTCCTTGCTGAAGGGTTTTAATTACCAATTACGAATGTATGTACGCCTAATATTGTTACGATATTTATTTAAGACTTCTTTTCTTTTCAATGAATTTCAATTTTATTTTAACAAAATATTTCTTATTAAAAATTTTATAAATTCTTTTAAAATATTTTTCTATTTTAATTATTTAAATATTTAATAATTTTAATAAGATGGTTTGTGTGTGTGTGAAATGTTCAAATATTAATTAAATTTTCTGTATTTTACGTTTATTTATTGATTTTATGACTTAAACATGCATACGCAAGCATTTTCAAAATATGATTTAAAGCAACCAACAGCAACTACTACTTTGAAGGCATTATTCTTTTCCATTTTTTTTTAAAGAAGATGAAGAAGAATAAGAAGAAGAAGAAAATTCCCAAGGATGGGTATGCATTTTAAAGCATGTTTTACTTCATTTATTACAGCTTCAAAATGGATTATTACAGATGAATCATAAGTAATGCATAAGCTTTTAATTAATACAAAATATTTTTCATTTATTTAAATACATATACATACACACACACATACGTATGTATGTATATGTGTGTATGCATGTGCATGTGTTTGTATTTAAATGCATGTGTATTTATATTTTCTATTTGCATGCATTATGGAAAATAAATTGAAGGAAAGAAAGAAACACAAATCGAGCCATCCATCCATCCATTCATTCATTCATCCATCCAAGTGCTTTGGAAACACACTCATAAATGCATAAAGACAAGCAAAACTAACACATACGTATGTGTACGTATGTACACATATGAAGAGAGAGAGAGACACACACTTGGGAGAATTGGGAGCTTATGCATCAAATAAATAACCCAGACTGTAAAATTGTTATCCAAGTTCTACAAAAGTTTAGTGGAATGAGAGGATCTTCTCACTCAGAATAAAGAAAAAAACATGAATACGAAGGTGTTTACTGAAAAAACTGCTTAACAATTAGAAGTTGTAGCCATTAATTTATTAACGCACCTCGTATACAATGTACAAAGTTTTTAAATATTTCTGTTGTTTGTTAGTTTTTGTGCTGGGGACTCATGTGTGCTAAAATGCTGCAAGTAAACATTTATGCTTACACATGCATATCTATTTAGTACAAATTATTGAAGTAAATGTCACAGTCGACAACAGCTAAATAGTAATGACAACACTACAAACATCTCTAAAACAATCTCATCCGCTTAGTCCAATTTTGGCAATTTAGTTTAAAGTCACTAAATCGCAAGATGTAGGCGGCCAATTGACCGGTCCCGAACGTGAAATAAAATGTTCACCGTAATCGCCCCTTAATAAGTCCATTGTTACGTGTGCTGTGTGGCATGTGGCACCGTCTTGTTGAAACCACATGTCATGCAAGACAAGATCTTCCATTTTGGGCAAAAAAATTTGGATATCATTTCACGGTAGCGCTCACTATTTACAGTTACGTTACGATTCGCAACATCTTTGAAGAAATACGGTCCAATGATACCACCAGCCCATAAACTGCACGAAACTGTGACTTTTCCTGGATGCATTGGTAGCTTTTACAATGCTTCTGACTGATCTTCACTCCCAAGTCCATAATTCTGCTTATTTACGTATCCATTGAATCAAAAATGAGCTTTTTCGATAAAAAAGTGGATCTTCGGCCAATTTTCCCGAGCACGCAGTTTGATAATAAAATTCAATGATTTGCAAGCGTTGCTCGTTTGTAAGACGATTCATGGTTAAATTATAGACCAAACTGAAGATGTTTGACAATGAAACAAAACACGAAACGTGCGTGAGCTGTTTAAACCAGTGTTGTCTAGATAATTGCTAAAAAATCATTTTTTAGAATGCAAATAAAATAAAAATCAATAGTTTTAATTAAAATTCTTTATTATTCGTACAATTTTGTGTGTCACTGTACACAACTTGATGTAACAACAACAATTGCTTTGTTCGTTATTCTTTTGTTTGGATCTTTTACACAAATAATAATAATTACTAGACAATTGCTCAACAGATCTTTGTAACGGATGTCTTCAAACCTTGACTATTCTCTTTAAACACACCGCGTCTTCACTAAAGACTGACTGAACTTTTACTGACTTAGTTGTTTTCTTTGCCGTGGCTTTATATGGCAACGTAAACAGTCTGATGAATGTTATTGAAAGCGAATGTTTGTAGCCTAATCTTATAAAACAATCATAACAATCAACATTTTTACCATTTAAAAACGTTTAAAATATGAGCCGGTAGAAAGTAAATAAAATAGAAGTCTATTTGTATTTAGTTTTAATTAAAATTCTTTATTATTTACACAATTTTGTGTGTCACTGTACACAACTTGATATAACAAGAACAATTGCTTTGTTTGTTATGCCTTTGTTTGCACCTTTTGCATAAATAGTAACATTACTAGGCAATTGCTCAACAGATCTTTGTAACGGAGGTCTTTAAACCTTGACTACTCTCTTCAAACGTATGCCGTCTTTACTAAAAACTGACTGAACTTTTACTGACTTAGTTGCCTGCTTTGTCGTGTCTTTTATATGGCAACGTAAACAGTCTAATGAATGTTCTGGAAAGCGAATATTTGTAGCTTCGCCTTATCGAGATCTCTATAAATGTGAATATCGTTGTTTCATTATTGTTGTTTGTGTATTTTGTTTACATGTTTATCATTTTTTTATGCTGATGTTTGTTGTCATATTACGCAGTGGGATAATTTGTAAACAAGTTCCTTTTTATGTTTTTGTAGCTTTTTTTAATTTTAATGTTAAATGATGTAAAAGCAAAACACCAGTATCTAGATTTTTCCATTTTCTTAACAATATTAAAGTCTTTCTAATTAGTTAACCCCTGCTGTACCCTTGTGCTAATGACACAAAATATTTGTTTTTCTTGTATGTATCGTTATTACTTATTAGTTATTGTTTTTGTTGGTTTTTATTTTATTTTGTTGTTGTTGTTGTAATTTTTGTTGCACAATTCCATACAATTTATGCAAATGATGTTGCACCAAAACACCATATTTGTAATGCACAAATCTATGCATACATTCATAGCTACTGGATCTATTCTTTTGGGGTACACTGCTCTAGCCTTTAACTCATACTCTAAAATCCATAATAAATAATTGTTTTCAGTGAGAAGAATTAACAAAAAAAATTATAAAATGTTCTGCTGTTGCAATAACTACAAATAAATAGAAATTAATTTTTAAAAATGTTATGTTGCATGCTAAACAAAAAATTTTGTTTTTTTAGGGTGTCATAAACATGAACACCAAAGAGAAAAATCGTCGACCTCATTAAAACTATAGGCCTGTTCTTAGTAACATTTAACAATTTAGAAAGATGGTGTGAGTAAATCAGTTAACCTTGTAATGATTTGCTTTCGAGAAAATACGCTTGCAATAAGTGAATCGACAGAATGTGGCTCATAATTGTCTTGAACTGTCATAAAAACTATTCCGGAAAAAACAAAGCCCTACGGTTGTGCAATTAAATCTCTTTCTGTTTAACCACTCACTCCCGTTTCGAAATAAGAAAAAGTTACTCGAGACTAAATTAAGACAATACAGTACAGGGTGGCTGATATGTATTGCAACCAACTTCAGGTTGTTATCATTTATAAACCCCGCGTCTGACAGCTGACAGATTTATTCCAGTCATTTTATTATTTACAAGCTTACAAAAGCATTTTGATCTATTGCATTCAAAAAAAAAGTTATTCGTGATGGAATTCAAGCGTGATAGTGTAATTGCTTTATATTTGGCTTGAAAACCCCATTCGGCTATCGCTATAGCTCTCCAGCATTTAAATGTGAATAAATCTTTTGTTTCTCGTACCATTGCTCGTTACCGTGATACTGGCAGTGTTGCATCGCGTCCAAAAAGTGGTCGAAAAAAAAAAACGGTAACAATACCAGAAATGATCCGAAAAATGAAGGCCAGAATTTGATCGAAATCCACGCCGCAGTGGTAGAAAAATTGCTCGTGAGCTGAACATATCGCGAGAACGGATGCAATACATATTGAAAAATGACCAGGGGACTAAAGACATTGAAGTTCCAAAAAGTGCAAGAGCTTACCGATGGACAAAAAAAGTTAGACTGGAAAGAGCCAAGGAGTTACTTCGCTTGCACGAAAGTGGCCAGTTTTGGTTTTCTCCGATGAGAAGCTATTCCAAATTGAGCAGTTTGTGAACAAACAAAATGATCGGGTTTAATTTTCCAAGAGATCAGATGAAAATGTACACTTGCGATTGGCCACCAGAACTCAAGTGCCGCCGATGGTAATGTTGTGGGCCGCCGTAACGGCTGATGGTCGCTCCCCGCTCGTATTTATCGACCGTGGGGTCAAAATAAATGCCGAATATTATCGGGAAAATGTCTTAAAGACAGTATTTCGGCCGCAGACCATGGACATTCCAACAGGACTCAACACCACAGCACGCGTCAACCAAGAATGGCTAAAAAAGGAGGTTCCTCGCTTCATTTCTACCGAAACGAAATATGGAAAAATATTTCTTCGGTGTCTTTATATATCTGCAGCATACTGGCAAAAACTCTGGCGGTAAATAAAAAACTTCCATGACAGATGAAAGAAAAATTACTTATTATGCATGTTATGTATGTTTTTAATAAATGCTTTGGACCTCATCTACAAAATTTTTCACTTGAGTTCTTAAAGTTTTCTATGTTGCATTAAATAAAAATAAATTGGTGTTTAGTTTCAATTAAATTCTTTATTGTTCGCACTACTTTTGTGTGCCACTGTTTATAGCTGGTCGTATACAACAATAATTGTTTGTTCGTTATTCTTCTCACATAACTATTTGCTATTCTGCTTACAACGGAGATCTTTAAATCACGACTGTTTTCTTCACACGCAACGCGACTTCACACAAGGCTGACTGAATTCTTACTACCCGTCGTCTGCTTTGTCTTGCCCTGGCGAACGTTTTTGAAGTAGAAAGTTCGTGTTTTCGCTTTCTCGAGAACTCTATTGTGACTTCATTGTTGTTTGGGTATTCTGTTCACATTGCTTGCTGTTGCGTTTGCTTAGTTGTCTATTTTCTTTTCTCATACCGCTGTTATGGGTTTACTTGCAACAAGTTCGATGAACAATTTGTTAGTGTAGCTGTTAATGTTAAATGATATTACACTGTTTCTATTTTCATAACAATATTAATCCGCATTCAAAGGACTCACATTTTAATAGTGTGATGATAGCTACTGAATTTTTATATAAAAAATCCTCTTACGTTTAGTAAGCATTAGTATGTCCTGATGATAATTTGGGAGGAATCAATCTTAATATCTGTTTAATAAAAAATTTCTAGATTGTAGTCTTCGTTTTATATGAGCCTCCCAACAAGTATATCTCATCAGATTTCCTATCTCATCTGTTCTAACAATTTAAATTAAAAATTAACATCACACTTGGTTGACTATTTTGGATTATTTAAAGTGACTATCTTTAACAAAATTAAGATAGCAAATGCCAAATGCAATGGAAATGTCAAATTTAGTGTATTACACTATGCCCATCATCCCATCGCAGGCGAATAATTGTCTAACAACCGCATGCAAAAGTTTTTCTCCTTTTGCTTTCACTCTAACTTCCACTCATTTTTGGCTTCATAATTTGAAGTCACTTGTCAAACACATGCATAAACAATTTCTAGAGAAAATCTTTTTGAAATGTTGTTTAAAATTTATTTCTCCTATGATATTCAACAATTAACAACAATTGCCAATGAGAGTACATACGTATGCACATTCGTATGCACATTCTATTTGTTCCAATATTAATAGAATATTTAATTAGTTTAAATAAAATTTATTAATTCATTCATTGAGTCATTCATTCATTCATTTCTCTTTATTTGTTTGTTTATTTATTTGCATCTGTGGCTATGCCCAATTGTAATTCTCATCTGTAATAATCAAATAATAATTCATTCATTCATTCATTATTGACCAACAAAAAGCCAAAAGTTTAAACAAATCATTGCTTTTAAATTTACTAAAGTCAACCTACATACACTATGAGTACCTTTTGAGAGTAGAAATCAATAATACGTTGGGCGATAAATTATTATTGCATTTAACTTTCAGATCAATTCATTAGTTGGGTTTCCTTTAAGCCGTTACAAAAGGCAATTGCATTTACAAATCAATTATTTATTAAAAATTAATCGAAATTAAATCTCTTTTAATAATTGTTTTAATTGAAAAGATAGGAAATCATATTTAAAACAGTGGTGACTTTAAGGTGGGTTCACCCACAGGTTCCAATAACACTTTGAAGTTGGTTACCGCCCAATTAATTCTCGCACTATAGAGAAACGTCAAACTACATACAAAAAAAATTTTGTGAGAACCAAAAATGTTTTGGAAACCTTGTGGATGAATCCGCCTTTAGAAAACATCTCTAAACATCACAGTGAAATCCCCTTATAATAGACCCTATGGGGACAGGCCAGACATCTCAGCAAAAAAATAATTTTTCACCAACTTCCTCTCTTCAGATTTCTGGCAAAAAGCTCTGACAGTAAAAATAAAATTGTCATGAAAGTTACTTCCAAATCTGTCGTTCAGAGTTGACTTTTAAACTGTAGTGGTCCAGCCCCTTATGGATGAAATTGTTACACAACGGACATGGTGTGAGAAGCTAGGTCGTAATCCCATCTGAAGGGTTGTAATGACCATGAAGACATGTAACTTCAAACCTATACATACACACATAATTGGTCATTCCAACCCTTCATTCAGGATTACAACCTAACTTCTCACACCACTTATGTTGGGTGCTTTAATTTTATACATAAGTGGCGGGACCTACAGTTTAAAGTCCACTCCGAACGAAAGATTTTTATTAAGAAACTTTTCATGGCAGGTTTTTTTATTCTCAAAGTTTTTGCCAGAAATCTGCTGAGAGGATAACGCCGCAGAAATACTTTTTTTGTATTTTGTTTTGATGTCTGGCCTGGGACTTGAACCTTGGCTTTTACCTTGGCTTTACTAGACCACGGCGACTTCAAACCTATACATACATACATAATTGGTCATTCCAAATCTTCAGTCAGGATTGTGGCCTAACTTCTCACACCACTTATGTTGTGTGCGTTAATTTTATACATAAGTGGTGGGATCTACACTTTAAAGTCGACTCCGAACGACAGATTTTTTGAGAAGCTTTTCATGGCAATTTTAACTCTCAGAGTCTTTGCCAGAAATCTGCTGAGAGGAAGTCGCCGAAGAAATATTTTTCATTTTGATGTCTGACCAGGGATTTGAACTCGTGGCATCAGTCTAATAACCCAAGACACTACCTATTAGGTCGGCCCTATTACTATTATAACTACTGTAGTGTTGAGATATCAAAGTACTGCGTTTATATGGTCCATTGAATTCTCCTAAAACTTTATAAAGTACCCTTATAAGGTCTCCTCCAAGCCTAGATTCTAAATGCCCAATTTTAGTATGCTGTTCACTGTCAACAATGTCGATTACGTGTTTTCTTTGTCTTGAGCCGAAGGTGGGAATCTTCGAAGGACTCTTTTATTCCAAAGGGTATTACACCCACCACCCGTTATATTCTTCAACCGTTCTACCCCTGCGGAACTGCTGTAAGGTCTAGTCACCGTGGTCTAGTAGGCAGTGTGCTGGCTTATTAGACGTAAAGCCAAGGTTCGAGTCCCAGGCTAGACATCAAAATAAAATATACAAAAAGTATTTTTTTCGACGATTTCTTCTCTTTCTCTTCTTGAAAAGTTTTTCAAAAGTCTGTCGTTCGGAGTCGACTTTAAACTGTAGGTTCCGCCATTTCTGTATAAAATTAACACACACAACATAAGTGGTGTGAGAAGCTGCGGGCTTCTTGGGAACGATTGCTGTAGACTGTCTAATAGCGAAGGTATAGCACTAGCCATATAAGAGTCACCAGCGGCAACTCGTTTCCTTACCGTTCGTATCTTCCCTCTTTCCACCTTTCCTAACCCAACACAATGCATTGCATGAGTAGGGGCCATCTCCTGAGTGCTGGTATTACTTCGCAAAGGACTGCAGCTGGTATGCTTTAAAGCTCTATCACATTAAATCAAATTTCGCCTTCGTAACTCCAACCTTTTGCAGGTCCAGAATAACTTCAGCCATTCTCTGGCTGTATTGGCTCCATAGAATTTTAGAATTCAACACCTCTCCCATAAGGTGGTTTGATCTAAAACTCATTTCCCCGGGTCATCGAAATCTGGGGCAGCATATTAGAAAATGCTCAGCATTTTCCTATTCATCTACACAGTTTGGGCATATATGGGAGTTATTATGTCCAAATCTGTGCATGTACTTCCTGAAGCACCAATAACAGGTTGGGTACTGGATTACGTAGAAGTTTAGCTCGAAATGTTTGTTCTCCCTCTACGGGGTTATATTAGAGACAAGGTGAAATGTCCATCTTCCCTTTAAATTATTCTCCCTTTGTTTCTCTGCTTTTAAAACTGCTGTTTTTTCCTGGACTCTCGAGACGGCGATAGTATGTCCGCCTCATCTCATTATCATTACCAATACCAGTGCCGCTTCATCAGCCACTGTCCTGAAACCAATTATCTATCTAATCCCGCTTAAATGATACACCGAGGACAATTTTTTCCTTGTCATCCCTATGGAGAGTGTTTCTTCCGCTTAAATGGATTTGTTCCTCCATTATATGGCATCATCCTCGTCTGTGCTTTTCGCTACAATGTTCATTACTTGTATAGCATCTGGTATTCACCCATTCGATTCTTCAGTAGATTCATTAATTCCCCAAAGGTTCGATGATACATTTCCGTCGTCTGAAAATCTATAAGTTGGGCTCGAGACAACTGACTCTACACTGCCCTGTCAAAAGGCCCGCCAATCTCATATTATTCCTGGATAGTTTGATTCAGACAAATTTGAATCTGCTGATCGTGCTCTTCATTTCCCTCTCTTCCTTTCATTCGCATTTATTTATTCACTCTCTTCAAAATGTATTGTGTTCTCTAATAAATAAAATTCTCTCTTGTCACGGTGTTGGTGATTATACTCCTCCGAAATGGATCGACCGATTTTCATGAAATTTTGTGTTCATATCGGGTAGGTCTGAGAATCGGACAACATATACCCCACGTGTGTGGCAAATCGTTAAAATTTAATATTTAGGTACACATTGACCGCAGAGTCGATTTCGGCAAGCCCACAAAAAATGGGCGTGGCAACCCTAATCCTTCAAGTAATACCTGTAGCTCTGAAACTACTGAACCGAATTTAAACATTCTTTTTTGTTCGTAAGCTTATCAGGCTTAGATGGTGAAAATGAAACAATATTCGATATAGCAAAAAGTAGGCGTGGCAAACCTTTAAAATTGAATATAGAGGGATATAGCGATCGTAGACGAATGAAATTCTTTGGGTATTCTTTGGTTCGTAGAGTCGATATCCACAATCCCACAAAAAAGCGTGAAAAACCTCCTTCTTCAAGTGATACCTATAACTCTTAAACTACTGAACCGATTTTAACCATTCGTTTTTTGTTCGAAAGCTTATCAGGTTTAGATGGTTTAAAACAAATTTCGATATAGCAAAAAGTAGGCGTGGCAAACTTTTAAAATTGAATATAGAGGGATATGGTGATCGTACATTAATGAAATTTAGTGGGTAAGTTCATAGAGTCGATTATCGACAAACTACACAAAAAATGGGCGTGGCAAGACACCTAGAAGTCGGCTAATTCGATGTTTTATAACGACATATGTAACATGTATGTCAGTTAGATTTTGTTTTGAAGAGATTACAACAACTACAACTTCATCAGCACTTTATGCAGTGGCATTACAATAAATATATCGATGTGACCCGGTTTGGGCAATTAAAAAAAATCAATTTTGGGTAGGGACGAAGTTCGCCGGGGTCAGCTAGTTGTTTATAAAATATTTTCAATCTTTTGTTCCTTGCAACAGTTGTGGCTATTGGCCACTGCAACAAATGTTGTTATTGTTGTTGTCGTTTTCAAAGCCATAAATAAAAATCATTTCAACATCCTTGAATCTCAGTCATAATTGTATTTATTTGGAAAAGCTTTTGTTGTACTAACAGCAGAGTGTAGCTGTTGTTGCTATTGTTGCATGTTGCATGTTGCAGACCATATGACGCTCATGTCAAGTCACTTGCCATTTGAAAAACATTAATATTGTGTCGTCGTCATATTCTCTGTGGCGTTTTGTGCAACAACAAAAATATGCCCCACTTCATTTTTAGTTTATAATCGAGAGAGAGTGTGTGTGTGTGTGTATCTGTGGGTGTATGTGAGTGAGAGAGTACGATGGCATGCCATATTACTTGCATTTGAAAATATTTTTACACCAATGCACACACCCATCACACACATACAATTGAATTTAAATGGTTTTGGTTTATAGTGTCATGACCGGCAATTCTTTTTTCTTTTTTTTTATTTTTGGTTTCCTTCCTCCCCTATTTCTGTTGTTTTGAAGTTGTTCGTGTTTTTCGACATTTTAGGCCTAAAAGTCTACAAATATTGCATTGCATGGATGGTGTAGCACCAGATGTTGCAACAAATTCAGAATGACTTGATTGGTCATTGGGTTTTGGTTTTTTCTGTTGTTGTTTTATTATTTTTTGTTTTTCTTGTAAAAAGTTTATTTCATTGAGGTTTATTTCAACGAAAACAAACTTTCTTCATTCCGGCATTCAAAGGAGACGCTTTAAGGGTTTAAAATCGATGTACACAGGCCCGCTATCGGTTGTATTCGATCCAACCTGAAAGACTTGTCAGATATAGGTCCCACTTTGGTGACATTTTCGAAGCTAATGGATAAATTAAGGCAAATGGAACTCAAGAGTTTTGAGACCATCAACTGTAGAATGTCAAGAAATTTCTAGTTTTTCCGTCAAAGGAAAGGCTAAGAAATCTCTTTTCCTTTTGAAAAAGTCGATTGGGCTAGGCACATTTAGGCCCATATAGGGTATCCATATTATCGCTATTGGGGGAGAGAAAAAGGAGGACTCTGAACATAATTTTCTTTGTAACTGCCATGCTCTAAAGGATTTTAGACATAGGCATCCTAGTAAATTTCGTACTGTGAACACAAATGGTTGGTCTGGTGTTGCCACTGGCTAATTATCATGAGGCTCTAACAAAAGACGGATCCAAAGATCTTTTGTGATTCTAGGAAAGACTTGAGTGAAGCTGTTTAACCAGGGGTCACAGTATGTTTGAAAGTATGTCTGATGATGTTGGCTATTCGACAGTTGTGACTCTAATGGGAGTTATTTGAATCAGGACGTTAGGGAAAGTGTATAGCACTTCATCTGTTAATGTCCTAATGTACGGGAAACTTACCCATGTGGTAGCGGGTAACAAAAGAATACTGCCACAGTGGTCACCATGCTTGTCGTAAGAGGCGACTAAAGGTGTTAGTGATGTATTGGGAGTGGGTATTTATACTCTATTCTCATACATTGCAAAAACATGCAATCATAGTTGCTGAAGTAGGAAATTCGCAACATATTTTGTATGTAATCCCTAAACAAGAGGGAAGTCATGTCCAAATAGCGTGACTTCGAATTGGTACCCACATATGCTGATTGTTGGCAAAATGCGATTTAAGTTTTCAAGACATCAGTCCTATGATCTAATTGCCGCAAACACTTTTTGTTATAACTTCTGTTCAGCTTGGGATATAAAACTGATTTTTGTCAACACGTACAGATGGTCTAAAAGAGCAGTTTTGCTTAAGAAACTACAAATTTTTAATTCTTTGAGATATGACTATGAAGCAATAAAGGAGCAATATGGTGATGTGATCCGCGAACACACCGCGCGATTGCATTCACCCGCATATTGGTGACGTAATACATGATAGACATGTATCGCCCAAATGAGATGATGTTGTACGTGGCACGGTACGTTGATGCATCATTGTGTGATGGGGCGTTGGTGGACGCATCGTATTCACCACGTGTCTTCTGACACACGTAAGATATGCTTCGACGGCGGTGCTCACGCAAATCAGAATTCAATTACAGGAAACTGCCTTAAAACTTATCGACAAAACTAGTTTTTAGGATCGATCAGCCTGTATATTGTATGGTTGAATGTGTTACTGAAAGGATTTGTAAGGTTTTTAAGAGAACGACATGGAATGCATGTTAAGCTAGACTAGGAAGAGAGATTTTTACTAAGTATTCCAATGGACCACTGTAAGATAACACAAGCAACATAACCTAAATTATAGGCATGTAAGGAATATTGAAAGCATTCTGCAAATGTTTAAGCCAAGGCTGCATGCCCCTTATAAAATTTTTTTCTGATATGCGTTGCTTTTAACAAAACAGTGTCCCAGTGGAATTTGGAGTACTAGTGCTGATATAATACATCCTCCTTCCTAATACAGATGCAATCCGAATGCCATTTGTTAGCAAGATTTTCGCTTGTAACCGACTAGTTCACATGTAACTCTTTTCAAATCCTACTTACTTAATTGGCCATTACAGCACTTTAGTTAGAATTACGACTTAGCTTCTCACACCATCCATGTTGTGTGGATTAATTTCATACAAGAGAAACGGAACCTATAGTTTAACATTGACTCTGGGCGACAGATTTGAGAAGTAATTCATGGCAATAATTTACTGCCAGAGTTTTTGGCATAAAATTGTTGTGAGAAGGTCGCCGAAAAATTTTTTTCCAGAATTTTTGCAGAATATTAAATTCAAAATAAAATTTCAAGAAATCTTCGTAATTAAAATTTTGAACTTTTTTTGTATTTTCCAATTTAAATTTTCTTTACCGCTGTTCTTAAAGAAAATAATTTTGTTGAACGAAAAATTGACACTCAAAAACAACGTATCAGTTGTTAAATAAGAGGCATTTACACAGTTAAATACATATACAGACACATTCTCTCTCTCTCTCTCTCTGTCTGTATGTGTACATACATAAACATCCTGGGAGAATGTTGAAAATTTTTTTCCTTCGTTTTGTTTTATTTTCATGAAATGAATTCCTTTTTAAAAACAAAACGAAATAAATACACAAACCCGCACTCAATACCAAAAAAATTCCTTAAAAGTCAACGTTCGTGTAAAGGAAACAAAAATTACACACAAAAACAACGAAACTTTTGCACGTATGTAGGTGGGTATGGGTGTGTGTGCATGGTAGACGTATACACACACACACACACACGTATAATTGCAATTGTAAATACAAGTACATAAACATGAATGTAGAAGTTTCCGTTATTAATAAATTAAGTTGCATACGAGAAGGCCATGCAATAAAAGCAAAAACAACAAAAACAAAAATACACACACAAATACATAAGCACTTATATTTAACATTTGTTAGCATAAATACACCTGAGTTAATAATAACATAACTATGCTGCATACTTTCAGGCATCAGTAAAAAGAAAAGTAAAACCAACACAAAATGAATATGAAGAATAAGAAAAAGTTCGATTATTTAATAGGGTTTGTGGGTGTGTGTGTGTGAGTTATTGTAGAAAAATATGCATGCAGTGTTGGTGTGTGTGTTTATGTGGAAAAATGCATAACGTGAACATATATTTTGGATATGCTTAACGTGTCACAGTGGGACAAAAGTGGGAAAAAATAATTTTTTTTTTTAATTTTTAAACATTCTTTTGGAATTCCTTACTTGTGATTTGAAGAATCAAAAAAATTTCTTAAAATTCAAGGATTTCACATTCAATAAGAGAAAAAATATTAAAAATATTGTTACGAAGGCAAAGGAGGCTGGATAAAAATAAACAAAGCACACAATAGGTAGTGTGCTGGCTTATTAGACGTAAAGCCAGCGTTCGAATCCCAGGCCAGACATCAAAATAAAAATATAAAAAGTTCGGCGACTTCTTCTCAGCAGATTTCTGGCAAAAACTCTGAGAGTAAATAAAATTGCCATGAAAAGTTTCTCGAAAATCTGTCGTTCGGAGTAGGTCCCGCCACTTATGCATAAAATTAAACACACACAACATAAGTAGTGTAAGAAACTGTTTTTGGCTTTAAATAAATTAAAAAATTCTTCGTATTTTATATGTTCTTCTATGACTTCACCCCGTTCATTACGAACTTTGCCTATAACGAACTATTTTTTCTGGTCCCACGGAGTTCGTTATATCCACGTTTGACTGTATATACACAAATATTTACATACATACGTACATAATTGGTCATTACAATCTTTTAGACAGGATTACGATCTAACTTCTCATATGTCGTTTGTATTAATTTCATACATGAGAGTCGGCCGAACCTACAGACATCAAAATTTCGGCGATTTCTTCTCAGCAGATTTCTGGCAAAAACTCTGAGAGTAAATAAAATTGTCATGAAACGTTTCTCAAAAAAATCTGTCATTCGGAGTCGACTTTAAACTGTAGATTCCACCACTTATGTATGAAATTAACACACACAACATAAGTAGTGTGAGAAACTGTGGGCTTCTTGGAGACGATTGATGTAGACTGTCTAGTGGTGAAGGTATGGCACTGGCCATTTTACAGTCACCTAGCAGCAACTCGTTTCCTTGCGAGTTCGCATCTTCTCTCTTTCCACCTTTCCTAAAAAACCTGCACAATGTACTGCATGAGTAGGGACCATCCCCTGAGTGCTGGTTTTATAAAAAAAAAAATAACCAAACAAACGAAGAAATTATGAGAATAAAGGTAACAAATTCAAATTACATTAAGGAAGTTACTTAGAAATAGCGTGAATCATAAAAATCAATAGAATAGCAATAACAAATCAACCGTAAGATTCTAGAAGTTGCCAAAACGAAGTTACTGTAGTCTAGTATGTATTTTATTGGCTTATTAGACGTGAAATCAGGCTTCCAACCCCAGGTCAGACATCTCCAACAAAACAAAATATGAAAAAAAGATTTCTTCGGTGTCTCCATCCCATCAGCAGATTTTTGCGAAAAACGGGAACGAGTTTAAATTGTACGCCCCTAAAACTCATGGATAAAATTAACAGTCAGCATCAGAGGTGTGAGAAGCTAGGTTGTAATCCTTACTGAAGGAATGTTTGTTTGTGTATATCAGAAGAAATATTCTTTAAAAGAGGAGAAAATGTAATAAAACTACACTGACAGTTGTCTACAGACCGTGTTTACAAAATTATTCCTTCAAGTTTATCATTAAGTTCCACTGTTCATTACCAAACTATTGTCTCCTCTCTTCTTTGGCCTAGTCCACGTTCATATTCATATTTGTAAACACTTTAAATGCACCGCACTTCCGCTGAAGTGCTACTGTCGTCAGTTGGTAGACAAAAATTTCAGTCTGTCTAACAAGACCACTGTATATGCATACATACATATATGCTATGTACATATGTATGTGTGTATGTACGTCCGTGCCTATGTGTAGATTTGTTACTTAAAGCCAGTGCCCGGGTGGTGGCATTCAAATATTCGCAAGAGTTTTCCGTTTTTTTTTCTTTTACTTTCAAAGATAGTGTCGGGGTTTTGTAACTCTTTCTACGAATCAGTAACTGAAGAACTGACAGCATGCATGAGTAAATGACTGAATGAATGAATGAGTGAATGAATGAATACTTGTTAATACAAAAGCCTGTATTTACTTAAGAGGTGTGCATGTGCGATTTCTGTTTGTTTGTATTTTTGTTTTTAAACTGCATGCAAGAAAAGTTTGATTGTATGCATGCATGTGTGCTATTGTAGATTCAAGTTTTCATTTTTTTTTTTTCGTCAATTCTCTCCAGTTTTAGTTTGATCGTATGTGTTCAACGAACTTTTTACAATTTAAACTTAAATTTACCAAAGTTAAGTGGCTGTATAAATGCACATTATGTGTGTGTCGTACATGTGGCAAAGGGAGACATCTTTGTGTGTCAGGATATGTACATACGTTGTACAGTAGATAGCAATTTAGAGCGAATTAGAGAGTTTTATTTAGAAGGCTAGGTTGGTTGGAGCCAAAGAAAGGAACCCATTGTAATGCTGATATAAGTCGGTCTTAAATATCAGTTAGAGATGTTATTACACAAGCAAGCAAAATTGTTTGATTACGTTGGAACCAATCCTCTATTCTCAGGAACTCATTGATTCCAGATGAAGCAAAGTAAGTTGACCTATACAATATTCAATTCGAAGCAGAGGCCAATAATGAATCATTTTTCCGCTACTCATAAGTACTCAAGCAATTTTGAGTATGAGTGAATCAACAGAATTGAAATTCAACTACTATGATTCATTCGTACTCGCTACAGCATTGATTTATAAGTACTGATTGCAATGAGTATAAGTACAACATTGACATCAAACCCAAAACATTCGAAATGTGTTTGATTCATATGCCTACTCATTCTGATTCATAAATTTAAAAAAAAAATACTTATAATACTTATAAGTGATTAGAGTGATTCGAATCATTCATCAAAATTTACAGCCTTTGTTGTTGTTGTGTATACAAGCAAAGAAGAGAGGAAAGACAAAGACAACAAGCAAAGCATTTACACAATCTTCTTGTGAGTATTGCAGTGCTCGTTTGCTTATTTTGTGCTTCGAGTAAATGTTAAGTAGTAAGCGAGTCGTAGTCAATAACATCATACGTATTGATAAGTATGAATACGATGAGTACTTACAACTTTGAGTAGGAGTAGTATGAGTATGATATGAAAATAAGTACGAATGCGTATAAGTATCAGTATGACTCGAATCTACTCATCATTTGGAATACTCGTTGCTGATCTGTGATATATTTTGTGGAATGCTTTATTCGTCCACTACCACAGGTTTTTCTCTAGTAGTCAGACTGCTATAAGATCTCTGTCCAACGTTACGATTAACACTAGGCTCGTTAAAGGGTGTCGCCGCTGTTTCAACGTTCTTTCTGGGCGCTCTAGCGTCACTGTTGGACTCGCTTAAACCTCGATGGTTTGAAAGTGCACCAAACAGCTACTCGGTATTAGGTTAGGTTACGTTAGTGTGGTAGCTTTATACCAAAAGCTCACTTGAGCACGCATAGCGGCCTATTGTGGCGCCACAGGTGAACGCAGTCCCCGTACTGACCAAGTACCTCCGAGCCAAGACGAGAGAAGTTGGTCAGCGCAAGGGCTGCATTACTTGGTATTGATCGTAATGTCATTTCGATCACAGTGGCCATGCCATACAGGTTATTACGTTATGGGAAGACACGCGGCAAGTTTGCAGCTCCCATCTAACGACTTCTGCCGCGGGTGTAGCACTGCTGAAGAAGATAAGACTGTTATCCACTTTTTTGTTAATGCCTACCTTTTTCCAAGGTGCAAATAACCTAAATATTTGACTCTCCATTCCTTGTCATTTAACGGAGTCATCATCCATCGATGTCAAGGACATAGCTTCGTATATTAAACTTTAAAGCCAGTTTCCAGGATATAGGTTTCCACCTAGCTTGGTGGTAGCTCGGTCAGTACAGGGACGGCGCGTACTTAGGCGTTAAAGCAGGCCGCTATGTAAGCTCAAGTGAGCTTCGGTAATCAAAGCTATCACTGCGACTTAACCAAACCTAACAGGTATAAAGGGTGCAGAGTAGTAGAAGCAGAACTCCTTCTGCACATCTCCACATTTTTTATGGAAGTAATTATGCTTATGTCTTATGCTTCTTGAGAAGTCGCTGTGATCTAGTAGGTAGTGTGTTGGCTTATTAGACGAAAGATCCGAGTTCGAATCCCAGGTCAGACATCCAAACGAAAATATGAAAATATTTCTTAGGCGACTTCCTCTCAGCAGATTTCTGGCAAAAACTCTGGGAGTAAAAAAAAACCTGCCATGAAAAGCTTCTAAAAAACTAACGTTCGGAATCGACTTTGAACTATAGGTCCCACCACTCATGTATAAAATTAACGTACTTAAGACAAGTGGTTTGAGAAGCTATGACGTTTTACAATGGGTCGATTCGACAGTTGACAAGTACACGTCCTCTAACTTAACCTAACCTTATCTAACCTATGCTTCTTGAGCTCTTATTGGGAAACGATCGATAATTGCTCGTATCGTGTAAATGCTTGTGATGGTTCTTTAAGTCTTATAGGCCGTGTTGTTATTCCAAGCGTTGCTTCAAATAAGCTAATGTTAGGTGAGGAAAGTGAGATGGAAAAGTTCACTTAATCAGGTTAAGAAGTATTGGATCAGGTTTTGTTTTGATAAAGTGCCCATAAAACCGATTTTCTCTGTGGAGCCTCCCTTAAAGAAGCCAACTTAAAGCCAACTTCCCATACAATGTTATCGGAAATAAGCTGATTATGCTGCAGATTCTAGCTCAAATCAATTGAGATGCAGAATGAGCCCTTAGACTCGAATGATAATTTATTGTGTGTCAGTAGGATTAAAATGTTTCCACACACGCAAGGATAGTGGCCTCATTGCAAGGTACTGCGGGGTTAGATCACTTACAATGATCTGAAGCATATCGCAAGCGGATTCCTGCAGGGTATGTTGTGACCAGGGAGAGTTGGAAACTATCGAACCCCTCCTATGCAACTGTCCAGCTCTTAGTAGGTTGAGTTTGATGACCCTGGGCAGGGGCTTCTTCAAATTTTTAAACCCTTTGTCTAGTGCTGAGTTCTAAGGCCCTCCATAGATTCACAAATAGATTGAGCTGGTTAAGAAGTGCTAGGGATTCAAGGTTGTAGTCGTGTTTTTTTGTATGTTTGTAGTCTGTGTTTTCTTTCATCTCCTTGTCCTTATTTTCCTACCTGTCGAATTTCCCTATCTACTTTACTATCCTCTCTCTCTCTCTCTCTCTTCTCTTCTCAATGGCGCATTACAACGGGTTATTTTGAAACTTAACTTAATCTAACTTGCAGTGATAGTTATCAACTGTGCTGTGTGGTGTTTCCACTAAAACGATTGGGCAATTTACACGACTTTGTATCGTGTATGTTGTATTGAATACACTTGGTTGTTTGTGAACGCTCAGTGCTATGCTGTATGGTGTATATCGTATTCCTGTTGTATATTCGTCCATCAATACAATGAATACAACGATACAAGGGCTTGTGCGAATTGCCCAAACCTCTTCTACTTCCAATCTGTTTAGGGCTTCTTCTCACGAAGGCCCAGAATGACGTCCTTCAAAGGATTATTCTTTATTCACCCACTTGTGGGTATTTTTGAAGCCGGCTTTCATCTTCTCAGTGCTCATTGTGCTGTACTGTATACAAGTTTATCATTTTTCTTAGAGAGTACGAAGAGAAACTATAGCTCACCATCTAGATTTCTTATTCCAGTAAACCTTAGCTCCTATATCGGCAATTTACTTGTCTTTTCTAGCACCACAATAGCGCCTATTGAACGTAATTACCTGAAGCTTTATTTAAATTTATATCCACCACTGTACAGCCTGCCCATCATATTTCTGAAAGTCACATAGCGAAACTAGAAAAGATGACGATCAAGTCGTTTTCGTCTCTGTGTGTGCGTGTGTGTCAGGCATACACGCTTACAATATTGGGTATTCGGGCATAACGACATGAATTCCATGAAACACGTACGCATGCAGTTTTTCCGTTCGTGTTGTACATTTATGCCTTGAACGTGTTCTTGTGTCTATAAAACTACTACTACCAGACAGAAACATTTGAATGCACACAAAGACACAAAATACCCAATACATGCATACATAAACTCTTATAGTCGATTTACCATAAATAAATTGATATTTTGTGTGGCCACCTACAAAAGTCTAAGAATTTCTTTTTGTTGTTGTTGTTTTTTTTTTGTTGTATTTTTCACGTTTTCTTTAAAATTTCGATTCTACATTCCAGGTTGCATGTTTGCTTGCAATACACCTCCATTCGTATTTACTTTTTTTGTCTTGGCATGAGTTTCGTTTCGTTTCGTTTTTTTTCGTTTCTTTTGTTGTGTAAGTGCAAGTGTGTGTGTGGGTGCAGTAACTAGTTGCAGGAGCAAGTATAACAAATAATCATTAATGTTTGCTGCAGTTGTACACATATTTTGGAAGAAAATATGAAAGAGAATCCACTTGTACTCTGTTGCCAAATTGAACTCAATTTCGGCTAGAGTGTCTTAAATTTGAAATTTTTTTCGTTTGGAATTTTTCTTTTTTTTTGGTTAATTTGCCCTTCTTTGTTCGTTTGGCTGGTGTTGTTGTTCAAAAGTGTGGCATTTATGTAATTGTGTTGTTGTTCTTGTTGTTGATTTTGTAAAAAAAAGTTGCCTCTTGAATGCTTAGTTCATTTGTCATAAACACAGTAGAAAACTATTTCGTACATGTAGTTGTAGTTCCAATGGCAAAAGTAACATCCTTTTAGGGAAGTTATTTAATTTTCAATTTAAGTTTGGTTTGGTTTTCATATTTCTAGTCTAGTTTAAGTTTATTTTCTTAGAAATTCTTTAGTTGCGCTGTTGTAGTAGCAATAAAATGGTGGAACACATGACTCTGAATAACGGGGAACTTAATGAATCAGTAGGGTTGGATGCTCTACTGTCAGTAAAGAGTACTTCCTTCCGCTCCTATTATTACTGGGATAAGAAAAGTTAAAATAAATTTAAAAACATCGCTCTCGAACTCTATGTCCAATATCTAGAATGAGATTAAATTGATTTCTAGTGACAAAATGCTATTCCTTTGCCTCTATGAAGAACAAAAATAAAATTCTATAGCCCCGTGTATTGTAGTCAGAGGCTTGATTGTATTGCGATATCATTGAAGGACTTCCTAAGAGCGTAACCTATCCAATTCTGCTTCCTTCCCATAATGGCCATTCTATGCCATTTTAAATTGCTCTCGGCCATTAAATTTTTCGCAAACTTTATAGGCAAATGTTACCAACTTCTAAGAATTCTAATGCAGCTCTTTCCCAGTTGGTAGTGTGTTGGCTTATTAGAGTTGAGGCCTCGGTTCAAACTCAGTTCTAAAAAATAGAGTAGAGAGGATTTGTAACAAAGATTCTTGCCATGAAAAATTTCTTATAAAATATTTATCGTTCGAAATCAATTTTAAACTGTTGGTTCTCTCACTTGTGCTTAAAATTAACACATCCAATATCAGTGGTCTGAGTAGCTAGGTTGTAATGAGCGATTATACATACATGTTATGTACGTATAATAACAATGAAGTAAAGTTGGACTCACAGATTCACCAATTCGTTTAACGTAAGACTGAAAAGAAATTTTTTAAGTTGACTTAAAGCTTCTGAAATTTTTCTCCTGTATTTGGGATTACACAACCTAATTACAGAAAGAATTGTACATTTTCCCGAAAAGCATTATATGCCTGAAATAATTCAGGCAAATAATTCTTTGTATTTATCCACAGAAATTCCCTTTTGGCATCTTTTATATGGGACCTAGCACATGAAAAAATCGAACTAAGTTTGTGATATTCGTATAGATCAGATCATCAAGAAAACACTGTAGCCTCCAGCGTACTTGACTTGATTTCTACAGTTTAGAATAGATGGACTTTGCAACACAAGCTCCATCCATTACAACCCTTCAGTCAGGATTACAACCTAGCTTCTCACACCACTTATGTTGTTTGCGTTAATTTTATACATGAGAGCCGGGACCTACAATTTAAAGTCTATACCGGACAATAGATTTTTAAGAAGATTTTCATAGCAATTTTATTTAGTATCAGAGTTTTTGCTGAAATCTTGATGCTTGACCTGGGATACGAACCCGGTCTTTACGTCTAATAAGCCACCACACTACCTACTAGACTACGGCGATACATAATTATCTTGGAAAGGTAAGTCAAGAATGACAGAAGGTGCGCCTCTTCTTGTTAAGACACACAGCACTAATACATGAATTGCGAGATAATCTCTTGCATCTGCTCAGGCCTAAGTCTGGTGCAAGACCCACTCGAGGATATGCTAAGTCTATCGGAATGCTCTATGTGAGCGAAATTTGGGCCGAAATGCTAAAGGTTGGAAAATGGGTGAACTTACTTCTATCGGTACAGAGAACGGCTGCACTACGTATCGCGTCGGTATATCGTACAGTCTCCGCCCCAGCCGTATTCGTGATAGCAGGTACAATCCCAGTGGATCTGCGGGCAGCAGAGCGGTTGGAGATTTATTTGCGAAATCGGCTGGAAATCACATAACCGGTCACTTCAGGGAAAACACCATTTCAGAATGGCAATGACGATGGGACGATGAGGATAGAGGGAGATAGACGGCGAGACTTATTCCGAACATAAAGTCATGGATCAGTCGGAAATTTGGAGAAGTAAATTATTACGTTACACAGATGCTATCGGGCCACGGATATTTTAGGAAATATCTGAACAGAATGGGCAAGACCACCTCCCTTTACTGCCTTTACGAGGAAGGGGAGGTAATTGTTGATGCAGAACACACTATTTTGAAATGTGCACTGACGTCGATGATCGGAACGATAACGGCCCCTAACATTGTCGGGGTTATGATTGCGAGCAGGGAGAATTGGGCCTCAGTAGCGAATTACGTGGAGCGCATTCTGAGACTGAAGAAGAGAGATCTGGAGGCTGCAGAACATGTAGGCACGCCTACGTCTCAAACGAACTCCCAGTCGGGAACTTGGACGAAAGGAATAGTGGAGATACTTAGAAGTCTCCTCAACTTTCAATACGCGATCCGGAAGCGGATGTGAGCATGAAGGCAGCCAAAGAGTCAAAAGGACTTTATTTCGAAGTAATACCACCATAGTTCCGGAGTGGGCACAACAGTCAACGGTACGATGGGTGGAGGAGAACGTGACGACTTATTCTATGGTGTGATTAGGTACATTTGCCCCTCCTCGCCATAAAAAAAAAATCGGAATGCTTGTAATATTCGGCCGTGATAATTGCAACTATTCTTTGGAATTTAAGCACAGAAGACAACCAGTCCTTCTTTTATCTACACAAGTTGAGTCTAGTACTGCAGTATTGCCTTTAGCTGCCAACGATGTTGAGTTTGCTTGGAAAAGAGTGGAAAATACCTTGTCCCACTGAAGCATTGGAAACATCTATGCTGTGTAACATGTTGGAAATTGTAAACAAGTTTACCAGCAATTTGTAACGATATCCCAATGCCCCATTGAACGTCGAGAAAACTTAATCTTAACCTAGTTGGCCAAGTAAATTTAAAGATTTTTATGTTATGGTGAAGGTATGGCACTGGCCATTATATAGTCATCTAGCAGGAACTCGTTTCCTTGTCGTTCGCATTTTCAGGTAGGGCATAAGTTTAAATCAAATGTCCACAAACACTACTCCCTCTTTCCACCTTCCTATAACCTATTTTCCTAAACCTGCACAATGCACTGCATGAGTAGGGGCCATCCCCTGAGTGCTGGTTTAATAAAAAAAAAAATATTATACCAGCCAACAAGGATTGCGCTCCTGATGATATATCTTAAATTATATCTTAACTTATTTAACAAAGTCACCGTCGTCTAGTGGAGAAAGTGTTGGATTATTAGACAGCGATTTCCTCTCAGCAGATTTCTCAAAAAGCTCTGTGAATATATTAAATCTCTCAAAAATTTGTCGTTCGGAAACGACTTAAAAAATTAACACACACAACAACAGTGGTGTGAGAAGCTAGATTGTAATTCTAGCAATGTAACGGTATTCAGTTTTTGCAATTATGATAAAAGTTATAAGCTTAAAAGTAGACCCATTTTTTTTTTTGTGCGCACTCCTTATTTGAAGAATACAGCTTAAGATACCAAAAACTTCTCTCGACTTATTATTTGACGCTAATATTCTAGAAAATTATACTGAAAACCATAAAATATGATTAAAAAAAAACTCATAAAAATCGTACAAATCATGCTCATGCAATAAATGAGCAACGACAACGACAAAATCTTTGTGTTGCAAACAACATAAGAACATACAGACATACGAACGCATGATTTAATTGCCATAAATTTTTATTATCGTTTACGATTTTATCATCAAAAAAAAAACAAAAAGAAGAAGAAAATTTTTGTTTGGATTTGTTTGTGACATTATGAGTTCATAATCACAGAAAAGAGAGATATTGCAGGCAGTCACAAATTAACGCATGAACATGAATATGACATTCATAATCGTGTGTGTGTGATTTTGTGGCATGTAAGGCACAGTGGGCAGTAGGCAATTATGTTTTCGGTTTTCAAAAAAAATCCAGTTTTGGATGTGACAACAAAAACGGTTTGAAATTTTGCACAAATTTTATATCATTTGTTGTGAAGTCGTCGTAGTCTAGTAGGTAAGGAGTGCGCACAAAAAAAAAGTGGGCTTACTTTTAAGCTTATAACTTTTATCATAATTGAAAAAAACGAATACCGTTACATTGGTTTTGTTAGTCATCTGTTTCAAAATCCAAGTGCTAAATTTCATTGCAATAGCAAAATTAGTTTTTTGAAAATGGCCACCTAACAAGAATGTCGTAAAAAAATAATTGAAATTTTCAATGAAAAACCGCGCCGCTTACAAAAAACGATTGCTAGGCTAGGCAGGTGTTAACCAAAAAGCAGTTTCTAAGATAAGAATAAAACAATATAAGGAGTCTTTGAGTATTGAGAGAAAGCGTGAAAGTAGAAGAAAAAAAGGATTTGCTACCAAAGCAAAGCAAGTAAATAATACGTATTTTTCCAATAACACCCTTTTCTGGAAGAAAAGTGAGTCAAAAGTTGGATGCTTTGAGGCCTTGGTCAGAAAAAAATTTTATACACAAAAGAATTCAAATATTATTTACTTTAATTGAAATATAAAACGAAAAAAATCCGCCACTTAGTTTTATTTCTATAACGAAAAATGTAAGTCCAGTTTTTTTTTGTGCGCACTCCTTAGTATGTTGACTTATTAAACGTAAGGCCCGAGTTCAAACTCCAGGCCAGACATCAAAATGAAAATATTTCTTCGGCGACTTCCTCTCAACAGATTTCTGGCAAAAACTCTGAGAGTAAATAAAATTGCCACGAAAAAGTTTCCTAAAAATCTGTCATTCGGAGTCGACTTTAAACTGTAAGTCCTGTCACTCATGCATAAAATTAACCCACAAAATATAAGTTTTGTGAGAAGCTAGATTGTAATCCTTGCTGCAGGGTTGTAATGAGTAATTATGTATGTTGCGAAGTACAATTGCGCCGGTTAGAAATGAGAATATAATTTCATTCATATGGCTGATGCGGCTGGCCTCACAGTACCCCATACAGTACTCCATACATTTCGATTGTATGGAATCGTATGTCGGCAATGGCATCACGTATATTTACCCTCAAATGCTTAATTGTTTTGGGTTTGTCGACATAACACTTTCCTTTAATGGCGCCCTACAGAAAATAGTTTAACGCTGTCAAATCGCAGCTTCTTGACGCCCAATTGACTGCTTCATTTCGGCTAATCAAACGGCCATCAAACGTTTGGCGAATAAATGGGTTGTGATATGAAATGTGTGGCAAGTTGTACCATTCTGTTGAAACCAAACATCGTTCACATCAAAAGCATGAAAAGAGGGTACAAAAAAATCGTCTGATCTAGTGCGATAGGTGTCTCCATTGATCGTGATGGTTGAGCCGTTCTTATCTTTAAAAAAATATGGGCCACTCAATAAGTCGCACCAAACAGTCATACGTAATGGGTGCTTTGGGTTCTGCAAGGCCACGTGTGGATTTTCTGAGCCCCAAATACGGCAATTTTGATGATTAACGTACCCACTGAGATGAAAACGAGATTCATCCTTAAAGATGGACATTTTTCTTGGCAAAATCGACATTTTCCAATAAATCCTAACGTTGCTCAAGCATAAATCAATTCATTGCGTTCAATAGAGATAAAATACTGAATTTTGTGACAGAATAGAATGGCATAAGTATTGCCAGATTCGAAATAAGTAGGTTCTGTACCAGAGATCAACAATAAGTATTCAAAACAATGAGTAGGTTCGAGTCATACTTATAATTTCTGATATTTATACGCATTCATACTTGTTTTGATATCATACTCATACTACTCATACTCAAAGTTGGAAGTACTCGTCGTATGCATACTTAACAATATGCATGATGTTATTGACTTCGACTCGCTTACTACTTAACATTTACACGAAGCACAAAATATGTATGATTCGCATACGAGCACTGCAATACTCACAAGAAGATTGTGTGTATGCTTAGATTGTAGTCTTTGTTTGTATATGCAATAACAACAAAGGCTGTAAATTTTGATGAATGATTCGAGTCACTCGAATGACTTATAAGTATTATAAGTATTTTTCTAAATTTATGAATCAGAATGAGTAGGCGTACAATGGCTCAATTTCGACCTCCGGGTACTGTGCTTGTCTTGACCGACAGGTGCACGTCCTCTAAACTAACCATGAGTAGGCGTATGAATCAAACACTTTTCGAATGTTGTGTATTTGATGTCAACATTGTACTCATAGTCATTGCTGCTTGTACTTATAAATCAATGTTGTAGCGAGGACTAATGAAGCAGGGGAGTTGAATTTCAATTCTGTTGATTCATTCATACTCAAAATTGCATGAGTGTTTATGAGTAGTGGAAAAATGAATCATTGCTGATCTCTGTTCTGAACCAAGTTCTAATGAATTTTTCTTCCATGTTTTTTTAAATATTTTTTTTACATTATTTTGCCTCCCGCAACCCATTGTGCAAAGCAATTTGTGTTTTATTTCTGTCTGTTTTATCTGTTTTCATCAAAATGAACTTGTCAAATATGTCGTTTGGTTATGTTATGTTGTAGTTAATGTTCTTAGTGTTGTTGTTGTATGTAGTTTTTGTTGAAAAAAACAACAAAAACAACATTAACTAAGTGGTTTTTGAGGTTTCTGTAATTATGACTGCACGATTATGTATTTTAGTTTTAACCCGTTTAACTCGTTTAACTCGTTTAACCCAATATTTAAATTGTTGTTAATGCTGTTGTTGACAATGTTCCATGTTCTGCTGGTATTTGCAACAAAATAAAGGAAGAAATAAAAAAGTGAAATGAAATGAATTTATGAAAAATAATTTTAAATTAAGTGACAATAACATAATTTTAGTTAGATTTAATTTTTTATTAATTAAAATTTTCCCCTTTTAAAAATATTTTACGATTTCATGGAATTCTGGTAAAGAAATCCTTGGAATTTATTTACAAAAATATTCAAAAAATTTTTTTTTATTCCTTAAAAAAATAAAATAAATTGTGATTTGAAAACGGGGACAAATAAAATCCTTTTTTAAACGTGCCACAATGCTGTCTTAGTTCGTTGCAATTGTTATTTGCTTGGAAAAAGGATTTGGTTTTACAAGATTTTGTGTTTTTAAACGGGAATGCAAAATTCTAACGCACGTACTATCAAGAAATTCGCTGACATTATTAACCTTTTTTGTTTAGATATTTTCATTCATTTATTTGGAAAATTTAACTTGAATTTTACATGATTAGATCCGGCGTATTACATAACAATTTGGTATAAATGTACGGTTGACGGCACAAATTCCTTTGAGCTTTACAAATTTACGAAGTATTACGACAAGCGATGACGTCAAGCGAATACGACTCCACAATCAGCTAGTACCCTGCAAGTGTAGCTACCAGTCCGAATAAATTGCATCCACTGAGACTGAATATCGACTAGTTAAGTTTCGTATTAATTTCCTTTATCAGAAAGCATTCATGTGCGCCTAAATCTCCTTATGGTCTAACTTGTTCACCTGTTTGGACCAGAGATCAGCAATGAATCGTTTTTCCGCTACTCATAAGCACTCATGCAATTTTGAGTATGAGAATGAATCAACAGAATTGAAATTCAACTACTCTGATTCATTCGTACTCGCTACAACATTGACTTATAAGTACAGATTACATGAGTACAATGTTGACATCAAACTCACAACATTCGAAATATGTTTGATTCTTACGCCAAACTCATTCTGATTCATAAATTTAGAAAAATACTTATAATACTCATAAATGTTTCGAGTGATTCGAATCATTCATCAAAATTTACAGGTTTTGTTGTTGTTGCATATTTAAACAAAGAAGAAAGGAAGTACAAAGACAACAAGCAAAGCATTTATACAATCTTCTTGTGAGTATAGTAGTGTTCGCATGCGAATCATACTTATTTTGTGCTTCGTTTAAATGTTAAGTAGAGACGAGTCAAAGTCAATAACATCATGCGTATTGTTAAGTATGCATACGACGAATACTTCCAACTTTAAGTATGAGCAGTATGAGTATCACATTGAAATAAGTATGAATGCTTATAAGTATCAGAAATTATATATATGACTCGAATCTACTCATCGTCTTGAATATTTATTGCTGATCTCTGGTTTGGACCCCAATGGGCTGGAATCCATACAAACATTATCTGGGACAATAGGATGAAGATTTTTGATTCAATCTTTCACTATTTTACCAAACAACAGGGTGTTATTGAAGAGCAAAAAATGTTAACAGAAATATAAATGGGTTTCGGAGATTTTTGTGAGCAGTTTTGCTGTAATTTTTAAGATATCCGCCTGAAAAACAGTCGAGTATACTAATTATTGCTTCTTTTTATTACGTTCAACTTTTTTCAGCTTCTTGTATTAATACTAGTGCTTACTAGAGTTGGGTTCGTTAGCTCTTTTGAGTGTTCGCTCTTTCTAGTTCAGCTCCCTGTAGTGAACTAGGTCGTTCTTTTAGTTCAATAGTTCAGGAGTTCTTTCTCAATTTCAGTTATATTTAAACTAATGTAAACAATGCAAATCTATATCAGTAAAATAAAAACATATTCATGAAGTGTTTTTTCATTTTACATAAAGCGTAGTATTTAACATTTTTTCATTTTTATTAATTCATTATGTGCCTGAAGCACTTTTTAACTAAAATTACTTAACTGACTAATAGATTATCTTCTGTGAGTCAAACTCATTATCGAAATTTGATTATAAAAAATATTTTATAATTTTTTTTTAGCAATAAGGTGCTATTCTAATGCATAAAATTTGAATTACATTCAAGAAATGCAAAAAAAAAAAAAATAATTTTAATACTCATCAAAAATTACATGAGTATTTATAAAAGCATATAATTGTTTTTAATATTTAATAAGAATTTCTTCGGATATTTCTTGTCTAAACCATCCTTTTAATTAAATTGAAAAAAGTATATTATTTTTATTTGCTTATTTTTGTATTTTTTGAAAATTTCGCGCTTTTTTAAGGAAAATGTCTCCATAAGTTCTTTTATTAGTACGTGGCAACACCGCCGAATACCATGAAGACGATAAACAACAGAAAAGAACGAAATGAACGAATAAGAAACGAGAACAAGAGAGCCATGAACTACGGAGCTAAAAGAACACATTTTTCACCTGGTTCTCTTAGTTCAGTTGTATGAATAGTTCAATTGAACTAGTTCGTTCGTGAACTACACAACTCTAGTTCGTTCGCGAACTACACAACTCTAGTTCGTTCGTGAACTACACAACTCTAGTTCGTTCGTGAACTACACAACTCTAGTTCGTTCGCGAACTACACAACTCTAGTTCGTTCGTGAACTACACAACTCTATTGAATAGTTCATTTGAGTTAGTTCGTTCGTGAACTACACATGAGAACGATAAACAAAATAAAAGCACTAATAAGAATGAAATGAACGAATATAAGAGAGTCGTGAACTACGGAGCTAAAAGAGCTCATTATTATGACCGGCTCTCTTAGTTCAATTGAACTAGTTCGTTCGTGAACTACACAACTCTAGTGCTTACTGAATTGGTCGGTACAAACCTTTAGTAAAGATTACCACCTAGTTTCTCACGCCATAGATTTTATTTATATTTTTGTGTGCATTTTGAAATAAAATCGTATTATCTGGTCTTCTAATATATAAAATTCTCGTGTCACTGTGTTAGTGGTTAAACTCCTCCATAATGGGTCGACCGATTTTCATGGAATTTGGTGTGCATAAAGTGTAGGTCTATGGAAAGGGGAATATCTATTTTTCATACCCCTAAATATTTAGGTACATATTGACCACAGATGAATAAAATTTAGTGGGTAAGTTCGTAGAGTCAATATCCACAATCCCACAAAAAATGTGCGTGACAACCCTTCCCCTTCAAGTGATAACTATAACTCTTATACTACTGAACCGATTTTAACCATTCTTTTTTTGTTCGAAAGCTAATCAGGTTTAGATGGTTTAAAAAATTCGATATAGCAAAAAGTAGGCGTGGCACACCTTTAAAATTGTATGTTTAGGGACATAGTGAACGCAGACGACTGGAATTTGGTGGTTAAGTTCGTAGAGTCGATATCGACAAACTCAGTAAAAATGGGCGTGATAAGACACCTATAAGTCGGCTAATTCGATGGTTTATAACGGCATATGTACATATATAACATGTATGTCTGTTAGTTTTTGTTTATAAATGATTAAAACAACTACAACTTAATCAGCGCTTTATGCAATGTATTACAATAAATATATAATGTGACCCGTTTTGGGCAATAAAAAAATCAATTTTGGGCTGGACGAAGTTCGCCGGGTCAGCTTGTTTTGTTTGAAATAATTGAAGATTTTCATTTTGTTAATTTTTAATACTTAAAATAATACACATTTTAATGGGAATATTTTGATTAAAATATAAATAATTACGAACAAATGGTCAACAGAATAAAAAACTAACAACTCTGCAATCTCAACTCGATAATACACTACACTGAAGTCTATCAAATAAATAAATTCTTGTGAGGCCTGGTTGTCTATTTGTATGAGTTGTGGGTTCATTTCCCGCCACTGCACCGAGCATAAGATTCACACTATAAGCTTAGCATTTTAAAGTTGATACTCATCTAAAAGGGTCACCATAATCTAGTAAATCGTTTGCAGACTTATTAGACGAGAATCTGTGGCTCAGACATATCGAATGAAATATAAAAAAGTATTTGTTCTATCCACGACTTACTTACAGCAACTTTCTGGTAAAAAAAAACCGAGAGTAAATTAAATTCTAATGAAAAATTTCTTAAAAATCTGTCCTTCAGAGTCGATATAATTTTCTGCCTACTAAGCGGCGTCAGAAGTCAGGTTGTAAACTTGACTAAATGGTTATAGTGACGAATTAAGTTAAGTAAGTAAGTACTCAGCTCAAATAGTAAGCTTGCGGGTAATCGGATATGTTAATATAAGTATTTACAATGACTTGAATTGAGCCTAGCTTGGATGTTGTAATATTCCGTTATTAAAAGACGGAACACAGGTCAACCTGTAATGATGTTGAAGTTTCTGGCGACACTGTCAAAACCAGTAGCAGTTATTAATGCTAAATGCATTTCAAGATATTTCATAAGCGAATAAATAGACTTATGACTCATGAGATAATGTGAAGCTATGGTGTCTGGTGTCTACGTCTAAACATATAACCTAAATTAAACTCAGTATCGTGTTGATAATCTCAGATTATCGTTATGATTATCTAGTTTATAAATATACTAGCTGTGTGTTGCTACGTGTTGCTGCGCCCCCAACTAAAATAAATTTGAATGAAAAGCCTTACACAAATGTCCAATTAATTTTGAATCAGTTTATTGATTTTTTGTTTCCCGTTCTCCTGATGATTCAGATGAACGGGCCTGAGTAGTAAGCATTCGATTAGTTTCTAATCTCACTTCTCGTTGTTCAAGTGGTTCATACGAATGGGTCTCAGTGCTCGTCTGATTCTGAGACTCATAATGCTCTTTCCTTCCGTGCTTGGGGTGTAGGTCGACCAATTGCTTGTCATTCATTTTGAATCATTTTCAGTGACGGCATTCATCGGAAATTAATCGCACCAATCTCTGTCGACTCATACGTAACAACTTTGTTAAAGAATGCACAGTTTTAGATTTAATTCATTTTAAGTAATTTTCAGTAGCACTTAAAAATCTTCGTCGGCTTATGCGCAACAACTTTTCTAAGGATTATAACATTATCAAATGCATAGTTTACGATTCTATAAGGTACATACAAACAAACATTCATTTTAATATTTATTTAGACTATGGGAGGTGACACACCCACTATAGTCAATCCGCCCATTTTGTTCATATATACGTCAAAGTCATCCATACAAAATTTAAGGACTTTAGCTGTTGCAGTCTATGAGATATGCGATATTTAATACTTATGGGGCATGTGGGCGTGGCGCCACGCCTACTTAAAATCTTAAAATAATAAAATATAGCCAATAGTTCCTTCCAGACATACAGGAAGGTACAGCTAAAATTTCATGGAAATCGGTCCAGCCGTTTAGCCGTCTATAGACTTCAAACAAACTCACAAACAAATAAACAGACGTTCATTTTTATATATGCATATAGATGATCGATATTTTATGCTGCAACAAACGCCATCGTTTTAATGTTTGATCTGGGATTCGAACCCGCGCCTTTCGTTTAATAAGCCAAAACACTACCTACTGTACCACAAACGCCAGCATAAACATAATATATCTGCACCAATCAATACGATGTTGAAGACCATATAAAAAGACTGAAAACGTTATGATTTACAAAAAACAGGGCACAATTATTATAACTGCCGGCTATAAAATCAGATTCCAGTTGTTTTTCATTTTAAATTTTTAAATAAATTTGTTTTTATTTTTAATAATAACAATATATTAAAAAGAAATAAAACAACATATAAAAGATAGGAAAATAATGATTAAAATTAAAAGAAAAACATACGTTTTGATTTATTATACAAACATTATGAATAATTTTATTAAATTTTGCTTGAATACAGAATTAAACAAAAAAAAAAAAACGATATTAAAATGCATAAAAAAATATGGAAAATAATTTAAATAAATGGCGTGTACATATACCATATATAGGGTGGGGCATTTAAAAATTTAAATTTTAAAATACAACAAAATAAAAACGATTTGAAATTTTGCAAAATTTACTTTTTTTGTTGTGAAGTAAAATTGTTACGGTTTGAAATGGAATATTATTTCCTTCATATGGCTGCCGCTCTTGGCTTCACAGTACCTCATTCGATCCGACCAATTTTTTTGCCCTTTTTTGAGTGTATGGGGGTTGTATCTCGTCAATGGCATCACGAATGTTGGCTTTAAGATGCTTAATTGCCACTGGTTTGTCGACATAATACTCTTCTTTAACGTTGTCCCACAAAAATTAAGCCAATGGTGTCAGATCTTAGCTTCTTGGCGACCAATTCACTGCCTTATTTCGGGTAATTAAACGGCCATCAAGCGTTTGGTACAATAAATGAGCTATGGCATGAGATGTGTGGCAAGTTCCACCATTTTGTTGAAACCAAACACCATTCACAACAAGAGCATGAAGAGAGGGTATAAAAAAATTGTTTAACCTAGTGCGATAAGTGTCTCCATTGATCGTGATGGTTGAGCCGTTCTTATCTTTAAAAAAATATGGGCCACTCAATAAGTCGCACCAAACAGTCGTACGTAATGGATGATTTGGGTTCTGCAAGGCCACGTGTGGATTTTCTGAGCCCCAAATACGGCAATTTTGATGATTAACGTAACGATAGTTATTGCCATTGACCGTAATATTTGAGCCGTCGTCATTTTCAAAAGAATATAGGCAAATGATACCTTCACCCTTCAAGCTGCATCAAACAATCACTCGTAATGGATGCATTGGCTTCTGTGTAGGTTTCACGTCTGAGTTTTCTGAGCCCCAAATACGACTGTTTGGCTTATTAACGTATCCACCAAGATGAAAATAAGCCGTATTCGAAAAGATGATTTTTTTTTTGCAAAATCGACATCCCTGTGAAGTTTCCCTTTGGTCCAATAAATCCTAACGTTGTTCAATCCTAAATCGATTCATTACATCCAGTGGAGATAAAATACAAAATTTTGTGACAGAATAGAATAACATGGGAAGTCGCCGACTCTAGTAGGTAGTGTGTTGGCTTATTAGACTTAAGACCCGAGTTCAAATCCCAGGTCAGACATCAAAACGAAAATAGGAAGATAAAAATTTCTTCGGCGGCTTCCTCTCAGCAGATTTCAGGCAAAAATTCTAAGAGAAAAAAAACCTGCCATTAAAAGCTTCTTAAAAAACTGACGTTCGGCGACAACTTTCAATTGCAGTCCCCCCGCCACTCATGTATAAAATTAACGCACACAACTTAAGCGGTGTGAGAACCTAGGTCGTAGTCCTTACCGAAGGGTTGTTGTGACCAATTATGTATCTATAGAATGACATAAGTATTGCCAGACCTGAAATAATTGATGCTACAAATTTAAAGCAACCGATACAAGATGAGAAGAGGGTCATGTTCGACAGAGTTTATACTGCAGAAGTTATGAAAATCGGTTGAGTTAATCCTTGAACTTGATATTGTTTATCAGCATAAAAGATTTGCCGTATTTATTTGTACGGATTTTGTTATTTTTTGATGGATTTTAACACGTTGACTACAAGATAACTCGTAGATAATGTGAAAAAATTGATTTGTCATTTTTGGGCTACTTTTCCGAAAATTGCCGCGGCTGTCAATTCAGTTCGGCTTACCACCTACTACCTCAGCATACCACCTTGCCTCAGTTACGATTGAACATCGACTGGGTTAATATAAATCGTCTGGATTGTTTAAGTTATCAAGACTATCCCGTTGATTATCCTCTGAGTAACGGTTTTCTGCAGTACTAGGTCAAGTACAAGATGCCACAGCCTAGTAGGTAGTGTGTTGGCTTATTAAACGAAGAGACCTGGGGTTTAAACCCCAGCTCAAACATTTCCAATAAAACAAAATATGCAAAAAAAAAAAATATTTCTTCAGCAACCGGCTTTCGCTCAGCAGATTTCTGGCAAAAACTCGAAAAAAGTAAAGTAAAAATAAAATTGCCATGAAAAAGTTTATCAAAAATCTGTCGTCTGGAATCGACTGTAAATTGCAGGTCCCGCCAATATTAATAAGAATTTAGTAAGAGAGGCCAGAAAAAAGCAAGAGCCTGCGTTATTATGTTGGTATTTAGGGCATCTAACGCTTTTTTTAATGTTTGTAAATATAAAATAAAGCGGAAGTTTAAATTTTACTAACCTCTCTATTATTATCCTTAAGCTGTTGACATGATCTAAGCATGCTTAATGGGTATAGAAGGCAGCTACTTCTGGTATGATAAACGATAGCAATGCTTCACAGAATCTGTTAGATCTCTGATGCTCCGTTGTTAATTATCTTTTGTTAGTAGTTTTACAGTAGTCGCCGTAGTTTAGTAGGTAATGCGTTAGGCCACGGTCACGGTTTGTTGTCAACAAAGTGAAATATGAAAACATACAGTAGAACCTCTATAATTTGAACTTCTATTATTTAAATTTTCTATAAGTTGAAGCACAGCAACAGCATCTTGGAGAGAAATTCAATCAGGTTTGGATTCTTTAACTTGAAGTTTCTATAAGTTGGAATTATTTTTTCTCTGGATAATGGTAATTCAATTTATAGAAGTTTGACTGTATTTATTTGGCAACTGCTGCCTCTCAGCAATTCTCTGGCAAAAACTCTGAGAGTAAATAAAATTGCCTTTAAAAAATTCCATTCCGGAATTCTTTTTTGTTTTTTTTTTATGAAACCAGCACTCAGGGGATGGCCCCTACCCATTTAGTGCATTGTGCGGGTTTTTAGGAAAGGTGGAAAGAGGGAAGATGTGAACGGCAAGGAAAGGAGTTGCTGCTGGTGACAATAAAATGGACAGTGCTATACCTTCACCATTAGACAGTCTACAGCAATCGTCCCCAAGAAGCCCACAGTTTCTCACACTGCTTATGTTGTGTGTTTTAATTTTATACATCAGTGGCGAGACCTACAGTTTAAAGTCGACTCCGAACGTTAGATTTTTTGAGAAACTTTTCATGGCAATTTTATTTACTCTCAGAGTTTTTGCCAGAAATCTGGTGAGAAGATATCGTCGAAATTTTGATATCTGTAGGTTCGGCCGACACTCTTGTATGGAATTAATACAAGCTACATATGAGAAGATAGGTCGAAATCCTGTCTAAAAGATTGTAATGAGCAATTATGTACGTATGTATGTAAGTATTTATGTATATACAGTCAAACCTGGTTATAACGAACACCGTGGGATCAGAAAAAATAGTTTGATATAGGCAAAGTCCATAATAAACGGGATGAAGTCATAGAAGAAATTATAAAATACAAAGAATTTTAATCATTTAGCAGCTGATTAAAGATGTTGAGTTATAATCTAATGCTGCCATATTAAATAAAGGTAAAGGCTATTGCCACACTTCAAAGTTTTTTCTGAGGGTTCGTTATAAAAATGAAAAAAGGATGAAATTTAATTACTGGGACCATTTAAAGTAGGTTCTTTTAACCGAGAATTCGTTATAAACGATTTCGTAATAAACGATGTTTTTTGTATGAAAATTTTTATTAAAACGTTGGGACTTGAAAATATTCGTTATAACCGAGTTCGTTATAAACGAGTTTGACTGTATATTCCATTTTTAAGGCAATGTGTGCCTCTTTAGAATTTTAACTGTAAATTTTTAATTACCTTTGGTATACTGTTGTTGTATTGGCAGTATTTGCCCCACTAGTTTAAGCTAGTTAAACCCTATAAAGCTCAATTTGATGTGAAATTATTTACTATGTTCATTCATGTTCATTCAATATGCTTGCATTCATTCATTCATTCATTCATTCATTCATGTTCATTCATTCATATGCATTCATTATTCAATTGTTGCTTCTGTAACCTGCCTTACCCGATCGATTATTTGTTTGTTTAACTTATGAATAGGTTTTAGGTAAGAAAGGCTAACCAAAGGGGTTCAAAACAATATGTACGTACGTACATACGTATTTAAAATATGATTGCAAACAATATTTGTATTGAACGAATGTTGTAAAATGATGCTGAAAACAACAATGAATTGAACCAATAAATTGAAAATAAATAGGAAAACAGAAATGAACCTTAGGTTTTTGGCATTTATAGGAATTTATTTGAGTATTCTGTTGTAGTTTTTTTTTTCTATTTTTCTATCTATTTTGGCCGTCACTTTCTAAAACAGGTCAAAAAGACACGCCTGCAAATTGTTAAATTGCAACGGCAGCAGCAGCAGCAGTGGCAACAGCGGCATCAGTAACAGCAACACCACCAATAATGACTTGAACAATAAACAGAGCCTGAATAAACAAAAGGGCTGTAGAATGAATTTAATGGCGAAATTTACTAATACTTGTGTAAACATAACACACATACACTAGCGCAGTTACTCTGATGTCCGTTACTATAATGGTGAGAAGAATAACTAACAACTACAACCAACTACAACAAGGATTCACATTTAAAACAATAAATTCTGTTGAAATATTTTCACTTCTGGCTAAATGCCAAAAAATATTTGAGGATTTGCTATGTGCATGAAGGGAGAGGGAAGACAGTTTAGATTGTCGATATTCTTGTTCCTGCTGTTGATAGTTTGGTTTGTTGGATTGTGGCAAATTGTTGAATAAAATTTAAAATATTTCTTTATTTTCTTTTGTTTTTGTAACTTCACTTTTAACAAATAAAATTAGGATTTACTAGCAAGACGGTTTGAATACCCATAACATAATTGATCATTACAACCCTATAGTCAGGATTATGGCCTAGCTTCTTATACCACTTATGTAGTATGTGTTAATTTCATACGTGAGTGTTGGCACCAGAGATCAAAAATGTGAGTGTTTTTCCGCTACTCATAAGCACTCATGCAATTTTGAGTATGAATGAATCAACAGAATTGAAATTCAACTACTCTGATTCATTTGTACTCGCTACAACATTGATTTATTAACATAAGTAGCAATATAAGTATGAGTACAACGTAGGCATCAAACTCACAACATTCGAAATGTGTTTGATTCATACGCCAAACTCATTCTGATTCATAAATTTTGAAAAATAAATACTTATTAGTGAATTGAGTGATTCGAATCATTCATCAAAATTTCAAAGCCTTTGTTGTTGTTGTATATACAAATAAAGAAGAAAGGAAAGACAAAGACAACAAGCAAAGCATACACACAATCTTCTTGTGAGTATTATAGTGTTCGTATGCGAATCATACTTATTTTGTGCTTCGTGTAAATGTTAAGTGGAGAGGAAGTCAATAACATCATGAGTATTGTTAAGTAAGAATACGACGAGTATTTCCAACTTTGAGTATGAGTAGTATGAGTATGATAATAAATAAGTATGAGTGCATATAAGTAGCAGAAATTATAAGTATGACTCGAATCTACTCATCGTTGGGAATACTTATTGCTGATCTCTGGTTGGAACCTACAGTTTAAAGTCGACTCCAAACGACAGATTTTAAGGAAACTTTTCATGGCAATTTTTTTTATTTACTCTCCGAGTTGTTGTCAGAAATCTGCTGGGAGGAAGTCGCCGAAGGAATATTTTTTTTTTTCAAATTCCATTTTGATGTCAGACCACGGTTTGAACCGTGGCCTTACGGTTAATAAGCCAACACACTACCTACTAAACTACGGCGACTTCATGACGGTTTGAATGCAGAGCACAAATGTGTTTTCAAAATTTTTAAACGCAGCGATATACCGTTTTTTTTCCATGGTTATCTCTTGGTGTGTTGGAAATCGCCATGGTCTAGTAGGTAGTGTGCTCGTTTATTAGACATAAAGCCAGGATTCGAGTCCCTGGCCAGACATCGAAACAAAATACAAAAGAAGTATTTTTTCGACAATTTCCTCTTAGCAGATTTCTGGCATAAACTCTGGGGATAAATAAAAAAAAAAAATTGCCATGAAAAGTTTCTCAAAAAATCTGTCGTTCGGAGTCGACTTTAAAACTGTAGGTCCCGCCATTCATGTATAAAATTAATACACCCAACATAAGTAGTGTGAGAAACTAGGTCAATAATCCTAACTGAAGGGTTGTAATGACCAATTATATCTCTAGGTCTACTTCGCCTGTGTTGGAACAGCCCTACATAATTGCTCACTATAACCCTTAAGTCAGGATTACGATGTAGTTTCCGTGCATGTTAATTTTATTCATAAGTGTCTGGGGTCCTATAGTTTAAAGTTGACTTCGAACGACAGATTTCTGAGAAACTTTTCATGGCAATTTTATTTACTCGCAAAGTTTTTACCAGAAATCTGCTGAGAGGAAGACGACTTTTATCTAAAGCCTCAGCCCATATTGAGGCTACATATATAGCGATCGATGTCACTACCTTCATCAATAACCATCTTTGTTCCTATTTTGGGCCCCCTAGGTAAGGCACATAACGTCGCCTTACATTTTCCACCGATGTCTGTACGTCAGATGTTCCCTAAACATGAACGTCAATCATTACTCCTAGCTATTTAAACCCCTGCTTCGATTTTATGCACTGGTCGCTTATCGTTATGGTAATAAATTCCATTCTCTTCCTACTGCTTACAAGGAGTACATGCGTTTTGTGGTCAGCATGGCCAGTGCAATACCTTCACTATTAGACAGTCTACAGCAATCGTCCCCAAGAAGATTGCAGTTTCTCACACCACATATGTTGTGTGTATTAATTTTATACAGAAGTGGCGGGACCTCTACAGTTTAAAGTTGACTCCGAACGACAGATTTTTGAGAAATAACAAGAGAAAGAGAAGAAATCGCCGAAAAAACGCTTTACAATTGGAGAATGCAATTTTGACGGAGTGTAAAGAAGTGAAGTTTGTTGTAAAACAAGTTTGTCAGTGTTAAGTGATGACATCTTAGCTGCTTTCAGTCCAATTTTGCGATTTTATCGTTATTTTTAATTTTCATTTGGCGATTTTTATTCAACATGGTAAGTTAACATTACTGTTCTTGGCACAACGTTGACGCTTTTATTTACGTTGCTACGTTGCGCTTTATGCCTTAATTTACGTTGGACTGTTAGGGAGTAAATCTGTACATTTGTGATATTGTATTGGACTAGTTTCAGGCTAACTGGATATTAATAAAGCTTTGCTTTCTGTCTACCAAGAATAAGTTGGCGGTTTTGATTGACGTTTTTAACGCTTACAATTAAGTTGAAGAAATAATTTTTTTTTTAATTTTTCTACATTGGTTGTCCTGCTTGGTTTTTTCCTTATTCCCGCAATTTTAGGCCCTATAGGGGCTTTGAGTTAAACCATTTTCCTTTTAGAAAAAAATAACTCAACAGAGATAATTTAGGATAACTTGTGATAATTATTTAAAGTGTTTTAAAGTGATAATTTCAAAATAACGGACTTTTTAATTTCTATTAAAAAAAAAATCAGAAAGAGAAACAAAACGGTACCCTTTTTTCCAGTGCCATTATGATAATGACACCATGGAAGGAGGAGGAGGGAGGAGTGATAAATAAAAACGAGTTGTAATTTAAAACGTAAAACTTTGGTTCTCTTTTAAATGAGACAAGCATACGATATTTATTTAAGGGTTTAAAAGGTTTAAAGTTATAAAAATTAAAATTTCATTAAAATTACACAAAAACACTCGACAAATGCCAACACTTAACTTGTGCGTAATTTGTTAACACTTTCACTAACTAACTGACTGACTAACTAACTGACACCCCCTATCTTCATTATAAGCAAACAGTAACGAAAATGTCCATCAAGTCACCTGTGTTAACAACCAAAAACAAAAAAAAAGTGGAGGAAAAAAGGGAGAAATTGAAAAAGAGAAAAGAACAAGAAAAGTGTGCGTTTTTTTCTGCACATTTTTTTTTGACAACCGTAAAGTAAAGGGTTTTAAATACTTTATGACCAGTTCCCACCACACCAAACAAAAAGGATTTCTTTTTCGCGCATGATGGGTAGATTGTCTTGCACAATTTCTTCAAATAACAGTTACGATTTAAGCAACTTTGAACATTCCGTTAAAGTGTTAATTTGCTTTCAAAAAATTTTCACCCAAAAACAGAAAAAATGTGAAGAAAATCATCTAAAAGAAGGGTTGAGTTCATTTTAAGTGATGAGTTTAACGAAATTGCGAAAGCGTTTGAGTAGCAGGTGTTAATCACTTACAAAAATGAGGTGTTGATGATGTTGAAAATGTGAAAGTTTTGTTTTTTTTATATAAAAAAAATTCACTTACAAAAAAAAAATAAAAATAAAATCGAAAAAATAAAAATAAAATTTGTTTGAAACTCTTCCTTCCTTTTTTCTTCAAAAAAAGGCAACCAAAGAATTTATTTTTTTCGTTTTTAAAGCCTGTAATGCTAAAAATAATAATGATTCGAGTTGAAAAATAATTAACGGAAAAACTTTTAACAGTTCATTAAAATTTGTTAGGGAAAGGCATAAAGGCATGGAGGCAGTTAAGTACTTAGGCAAATGGAAAATGGATTCCTAAGTACTTATTTAAAGCGTAGAAAAATTTTTCAATACCGAAATGGTTAAAAGCATTTGATCATTACTTTTAATTACACCAAATAACTTTAAATTAATTTTTTTATTGGATCACAATTCTAGATTTCCATAGAATTCTGTTTTTCTCTAAATTACATGGTCAGCTGGTAACGACCGCAGGCAAATCCAAACTAAAGAACAGAGCAAGTTTAAATTTTAACAGAAGTCTACTTACTCTTGCTTGTTCACTGCGAAAACTGGTGTGATATTTAAGACATCATCGACTGATTAAGCCAGCGTCTTAATTTAATTGAATTCTTCTTTTTGTTGTTGCCGTAATCCATTAGGTAGAATCATCGCTTCAAACCCCAGGTCGTCACAGCAGATTTCTGACAGAAACTCCGAAAAAAAATAAAATTGTCATGAAAAGTTTCTCAAAAATAAATCTGTCGTTCGGAATCGAGTTTAAACTGTTAAGGCCCGCCATTCATGTATAAAATTAACACACAACATATCATTGATGTGAGAAGCTAGGTCGTAATCCTGACTAAAGACCAATTATGTATGCATGTAAGTCTCCATCGAAATACTTTTCTCCAATTTTTCTTTTTAAAACTCTGAAAGTAAATGAAATTGCCATGAAAATTCCGTAAAAATCTGTCGTTCGGAGTCGACTTTAAGCTAAAGCTTCACCACTTTAATATAAAATTAACGCAGACAACATAAGCGGTATGAGAAGCTGGGCTGTAAACCTGACTGAACGATTGGTTGTAAGGGCCAATTATGTATGTTATGTACAGTGGTGTTGCGCTAATTTTTTTTTACTGGAAACGGAACGGACTCCCGTTCAGGTTACGGAAAAATAAGCCGGTTCGTGTTCGGTTCAAACCCTTGTTTATAAAAATTCGTCAAAAATTAGAAAAAAAAAAAATCAGCAATTCTTTTAAATTTTTTTTTTAAAAACGTTTGCCATTACTCGTTATCAGAATTCATCTTTACAGCCCAACCTAAATTATGGCATAAAGCGCACCGTAATTTAGCGCTCAGCTTTTACACTGTAATGAGCAACCTAAATAAAAGCGTCAACTTTGTGTCAAGAACAGTAATGTTAACTTACCATGTTCAATAAAAATCGCCAAATGAAAATAAAAAATAGAGATAAAATCGCAAAATTGGACTGAAAGCAGCTAACATGTCATTACTTAACAGTGACAAACTAGATTTACAATAAACTTCACTTCCTTACGCTCCGTCAAAATTGAATTTTCCAATTGCAAAGCCGCGCAATTATAGTTGGTTTCATATTTTGGGCTTTACGCCGTAACTTAGGTTGGACTGTCAAAAACGCATTCGAATCGAATGAACTACTTAGTAGTACTCATTAAGGACTACTTTAAGTATAGAGAAAGTCGTGTGATGTAATGGAGGGGGATGCTGGCTCCAATACTATGGAACGTCAGTCATGTATGATGGTGTAGTGAGGCTTAGACTCCCTAGAGGTAAACTGGTCGTTGGATTTGGGGACGATATTGTCCTGGTGATAAGAGGAAAACGTTTATTTGAACTGGTAAGAACATGTAACATTTAAGTTGGCATGTTACAGGAGCTGGATCACGGGAATAGGTATCACAACCAGTGAATAAAATCAAAGCAGGCTTTTAAACATCTAGAAGTAATGATTGATAACCAGGCTCACGTTTAGGGAATACCTGCCGTACATACATCGGTGGAAAACGTGCGACGACGACACGTGCCACTCCTAGGGGATCCAAAAATAGGAGAAGAGACGGATCTTGATGAAGCTAGTGACAACGATTGCTATATATTTGTAGCTTTTATATGGAAAGAGGCTTTGGGTAAAAGGAATCTTTCTTTCAGCAAAAAAGTCTTTGAAAAATCTGTCATTCGGAATCGGCTTTAAACTAAAATTCCAACACTTAAGGATAAATTTTACCCACACAACATAAGAAGCTAGGCCGTAAACCTAACTGAAGGGTTGGTTGTAATGGCCAATTATTTATGTATGATTGCGGGGATGATGGCCCTGAATCTACTAGTGGACTTGGAGAGGAGGAAACACAGGACTTGGAAGTGAACAGATCTCTTAAACCCTGTTGATTTAGAGGATGATGCTATGGATAGATGGCAGTACATCTAGTTCAATTCCACCAAGAAGGAAAATGAACCTACAGAGTCATACCGAGTTTAGGAGAATGTAACAAAAGAAAACACGGGCAGGTAAACTTCCACCTGACACAGTTGCTAACCGGTCATTGATGGTATAGAGCATAACTCTAAAAGTATGATCATGACATAGATGAAGCATGCCCTGAATGCGATACGAAGAACAACGATATTGCCTGTAGAGGACAATAGGACACCAGGTAACACCCGATAATGTATGTAACCTGATGAAAGGTATTGATGCAGCAAGGATTGACTGAGAGAGCAAGGTCTGTAAACTGGGACCTACAGTACGTATAAAATTAACGCACACTCAACATGAGTGACGTGAGAAGCTAGGTCGTAACCTTGACTGAAGTGTTGTAATGGCCAATTATGTATGTATGTATGCAGGCAATTAGTAAGTCGATAGTAAGTTTTGCGGCGAATCCTGCACATTGGGTAGCCCGGTCTACCCAATGTGTTTTGATGATTCCCTATAAAAAAACTCCCTAAAGCGAGAAGTTACGCTCTTTAAAAAAACACAAGAATTAACCTTTACAACATCGAAGAGTTTTTTACTTAACACCAAACAATTGCTAACTACTGCTATAAAGAGCCTATTAAACGGTAAAAAAAGCAAAAAAAACCGTCATCACCGCCACGTTAAATACAAAAATTATGGCTGAAAATATTGTTGTCAACATCACTTAAACCGAAACGACAAATCCTTTTAGAGACATGCAGTTACATGTGGTTTAACAAATGCTTACCAATTAAATAATTAAATGCGAACAACAAAAACAAAAAACAAAAAAATATAGAAAATGCTGATAAAAAAAATTTGATTTATTTTAATAAAATTTCTCCCCTGTTCTGTAAAAGTTGTTGATATTTTAAGGTGAAACCTTTTTTAGTTGATTTGTTAAGGGATTATGAATACTTCTGGCATAAATGAAAAATTTTATTGATTTTATGAACGAAGTCAAGACTTTTCTTAAAAAAACCGCTACCGAACTGCAGAAGTTCGAAGATTTTGCCGTAGTGTAGTAGGTAATGTACTGGCTTATTAAACGTCAGGCCGTGGTTTAAATTCCTGGTCAAACAAACCGACTTTCTGGCACTAGTTGGCAACGGACCTTAATTTTTATTGAAAAACCATCTTTTTTTTCCATTTCAGAATGAATGAATAGGTGACCAATCAGAATAATCGAATTTGAAAAGATATTTTTTCATATAAGGTCCAAGAACTTCCAATATATTCCGAAAAAATAATGTTTGGGGTAAATTTTGGACTCGAAACGTCATCAGACAATCTTTTTTCTTTGCGAAAAAAGTTGACCAGGTCATTACAATCAATGGCGAGCATTATAAGTCGATGATTATGAAATCTTTGGCCTGAATTGCTTGATCTAGAGACCAACAATATGTTGATCTGCAAGACATACAGTTCATGATGGATAAGAAATTCTGTACGAACTACGCTAGTTGTTCACACCAATTGATGACAGGGCTTTCTCGATTTGGTCCTTTCAACGGATACAAGGCCGTCTTCTTTGTCGACTTCCGCCGATTTCCCCGGAGCATCCTCCTTGGATATTAATATGCTGTACAAAGTCTGAATCTCCAGACTGACATCATTCTTGGTGGTAAAGGCGGAGCCAAGATAAATGAATTCCTTGACTGTATCAAAGATATAGATATCGGCCGTAATCTGAGAATCAATTCACCGCACGCCTCTACTTGTCGATAACATATACTGTGTTTTGCCCTCATTTACTGCCAGACCCATCCTCTTAGACTCCCGATTAATAGCACTAAAGGCAGTAGTAACATCTTGCTTAGTACGCCCTATGATGTCGATGTCGTCAGCGTATGCCAGTAACTAGACACTTTTTTGAAAAATGCAGTCCCGTCTTTCACAGAACCCACTCCACGACGAAGTTAAAGAGGTCGCATGATAAGGGATCGCCTTGTCTGTAACCTTGCACGGAATCAAAAGGTTCGGAGAGGTCCATTCCTCCCTTGACCGAATTGCTCAAAGTCCTTCTGCATAGCTTTATCAGCTTCGCGGGTATACCAAACTCAGACATTGCGGCAAAAACACGATCCCTTGTGGGGCTATCGAAAGCAGCCTTATAGTCGACAAAAAGATGAGTTGTATCGACTTGATTTTCATGGATCTTTCCCAGGATTTGGCGTAGTGTGAAGAGCTGGTCGATGGCACTGATCTCTGAAGCCGCACTGATGAGATCCAATCAGAGTTTCGACGAGCGGCTTCAGTTGTTCACACAATACGCCTGTAAGAACCTTATATGCAATAGGGTGGAGGCTTATGCCCCTGTAGTTGAAACATATCGTAGGGTCTCCCTTTTTAGGAGAGCACAAAGGGCACTGAATCGTTGGGCATGTTTTCCTCTAGCCACAATTTGTAAATAAGCTGGTGCATGTACCCCACCAACTCATTACATCCAGTCTTAAACAATTAAGCGGGAAGAACCTTATATGCAATAGGGAGAAGGCTTATACCCCTGTAGTTGGCGCATATCGTAGGGTCTCCCTTTTTCAGAACAGAACAGAGGACACTGAGGTTCCAATCGTTGGAACCTTTAGCCATATTTTGTAAATAAGTAGGTGCAGGCGCCCTACCAACTCATTGTATCTGGTCTTAAACAATTCAGCAGGGAGGTCATCAGAACCTAATACTTTTGACTTTAACCTCTCCATGGCTAGGCGGCGGAATTTCCATGCTGTCATCATTAATCGGGTTCGAAACAACATCTCTAGAGGCGGTATTGGTGTCATCATCACCTTGTAGCAGAGTAGAGAAGTGTTTCCTCCACCTGCGGATCTGTAACCAGGTTTCCATTCTTGTCCTTACAGGAAGATGATCCAAGGTTATACCCGTCATTTAGACGCTTAACCTTGTGATAGAATTTACGAGCGTCATTCCAACATCTGTACATCTCGACTTCCTCACACTCACGCCTTTCCTCCTTCCTCTTCTTGCGTCTGAAAAGACGTCTCTCAACGGCTCGCCTGACTTATGTACCATAATGATGGAAAACTGGATATTTAGGATAAGCTCAACCTAAAGAATTCGTGGCAGGTACTTGAACGGTGATGTATTCCACATATAATGTCATCAATAGCTCTTTCAAAACAATTCAAAATTCGTTGGATCCTTACACACACACACACAAGATAGAAGGAAGATAGGATAGAAGGTTATCATATTTGAACTAAAGTTTGGTTTTTCAAACACTTTTAATTGTAAGCCGAGAGTGAAATCATGTGGAACTACTTTCCGGAATACAGAACAGACCAGAATATTATATTTTTTTGTTTTATAAATTCTATCTAAACTGTTGTTGTTGTTTTTTGTTTGTATCTGCGTTTTTTTAGTTTAACAAAAACATCATTTTAATAAAAAACAAACTCAATTCAACAAGGATAATAGAGGCAAAAAAAACTATGAAAATAATTTTGTTTTTGTTTTTTTTCTGTATTGTTTCAAAACGCTAATGACATGACATTTGAATTGCAATGTACTCGCATATGATTTTTGCTTGCATTGCACAGTAATTTATTGCAATGCGATATGAACAATGAATGACTTCTTGTTGGAATACTTGTAGGCTTCCCTTGTAAAACTAACAATTTAATTTCGTTTTTTTTTTTGTTTTCTCTCTCCCTATCTCTCTTATATTTTTAATTTTTTATTAACGTAGCGTTACTTGCGTTTTGTTTTTGTTTTCCAATGTTGTAACCCTGTGGCGGTATGGTCTATTAAAATTTTAAATATTAAAAAACAAACAAGGCAACTACATACTCGTATGTTCGTATAAATGATAATGACAAAGTCAGCAAGTTTCGGAAAAGCTTACACTATGCTTGAAAAGACTAGAGTTGGATATTAATAAGAAACTTCCTTCTTATGATTTGGTGTATTGGAAGTGTAAAATTGTCGTTACCGTTGGTCGCTCTTAGCATTGATGACCATATGAGTCTGATTTATGGAATTTTTTGCTGCTATTACCATAGCTACCGGCAGCTAAAATCCATTATTACTAACTGATTCGCTCTTCAGATACTTGAAGAGTGTGAGGTTTACTGAGAACTGAGATCAGCAATAAGTATTCAAAACGATGAGTAGATTCGAGTCATACTTATAATTTCAGCTTCATATACGCATTCATACATATTTTAATATGATACTCATACTACTCATACTCAAAGTTGGAAGTACTCCTTGTATTCATACTTAACAATACGCGTGATATTATTGACTTCGACTCGTCTCTACTTAACATTTACACGAAGCACAAAATAAGTATGATTCGCGTACGAATACTACTATACTCACAAGAAGATTGTGCTTAAGCTTTTCTCGTTTTCTTTGTCTTTCATTTCTTCTTTGTTTGTATATGCAACAACAACAAAGACTGTCAATTTTGATGAATGATTCGAATCACTCGAATCACTTATAAGTATTATAGTATTTTTCTATACTTATGAATCAAAATGAGTAGGCGTATGAATCAAACATATTTCGAATGTTGTGAGTTTGATGTCAGCGTTGTACTCATACTCATTGCTACTTACAACTTATAAATCATTGTTGTAACGAGTACGAATGAATCAGAGTAGTTGAATTTCAATTCTGTTGATTCATTTATACTCAAAATTGCATGAGTGCTTATGAGTAGCAGAAAAACGATTCATTGCTGATCTCTGATTGAGAAGCCACCCAATGGTTCCATCGATTAATCTTGCCAGGCAATGCAGATCAACAGTACTTGCGATTAGGCTACCTGGAAATGCAATTATTAAAACTTTGGTTATAGCATATCCAATATATTTTCCAGATCCAGTACATCCACTTCAACTAGGAGTTACTCGTTGAGTTAGTTGTATAGCCGTTATGTCAGCGTTGCCTTCAAAAATTCAGATTTTCAGCAGCGTCATCAGACCATGTCCATCACAATGGCGAGCACTTTAGGTCGACGATTATTAACTTTTTTTGGCCTGAATTGCATGACGTAGAGATCAACGATATAATGATTCACAAAGGCAGACAATTCATGACGGATTGGATATTCTGCATAAGCAATTTGAGGGCAGGTTTATTTCACACTGAGACGGTGTGATCAACGCACCGAGATCATGTGATTTGATCCTCTTAAATTTTTTCTTTTATACTAAGCAACAAAGTAATTTTGAGTAATGATTTTTCACGCGTTACCCATGGATTCGGCAGCGTCATTAGACCATGGCCATCATTATCAACAGGGAACGGCTGAATGGCTTGATCTAGTGACCAACGATATACTGATTTTACAAGACAGACAGTTCATGACAGGGTGGTGAGCGTGTTTGTTAAACACAGATTTTGGGCACAACTTTTTTCCGGAATGACATTGACTACAGTCAACGGCGAGTGCTATAGGTTGACGACTATCAACTTCTTTTCGCCTGGATTGATTTTTAGTGCTCCATTCTGCCTATTAAAATAACGAAAGGCATGCCTCATCGTTCGCCAAGCTTTTCGATGTAAAAGTGTCTTCCTCGTGGTTAAGGGTGACCAGAACTTAGTTTTCCTTGCAAATTTCAGCCACAGTTGCAATATTATCTACACAATGCTGATTGCAGGTTAAGAAGACCTGATAGGATTTTCGTGCCATACTTTCCAAGGCTAAAAGTTTAAAGCCGTTATGTTTGCTTAGCTGGTAGTAATTAAAAAATTCAGCAGCCCAGTAATGCTACTACATTTTCAGGTTTAGTTGTTCCATTCGATTGCGTATTAAAGCTATTGCAGTCGCCGACCTAGCTTCTCACAGCACTTATGTTGTGTGCATTAATTTTGTAAATGAGTGGCGGGACCTGCCGTTTAAAGTTGACTCCGAACGGCAGATTTTTGAGAAGTTTTTTCATGGCAATTTTATTTATTTTTAGAGTTTTTGCTAGAACTCTGCTGAGAGAAAGTCGCCAAAGAAATATTTTCATATTTTCGTTTTGATGTCTGCCCTGGGGTTGGAACTCGGTCCTTCAGCCTAATAAGTCAACACTCTACCTGCTAGAATATGGCGACCGTACTCTACAAAACAGTTATTTCTACGGTGACTTTCTTTCAACAAATTGCTGACAAAATATAAATTGCCATGAAAAGTTTCACAAAAATTTATCGTTCGCAGTCGAATTTTAAGCTGAGGGTCGCACACAAGACGAGTGTTAAGGGAGCTTAGGTCGTAAGCCTGATTGAAAGGTTGTAGTGACCAATTATTAACGTACGTTTTGAAGGTATTGAAATTCTTTATAGAAGCATTGTGTGTTAACCAACTAAACTTAATGCGAGTCCATTTAAATTTCCAACAGTATAACTCCCTATACAGACAGTAACTTAGCATACTCATGTGTACTATTCTCTTTCAATGTGCAGACACATCAATAGTTTAGTCGTTATAAAAATAGTTTGCAAAAGCATTTGCAATGGCAATGATAACTAGTAGCGGCAGTGGTAGTTGGCAGTTAGCAGTTTGCAGTAGAATGTAATGAAATTTAAATTGTCTGTCGACAATAAACCAACAACCTGTTAAAATTCCCATTGCAGCCGCAGTAAGTTAAACAACACCACAATTATGCAATTAAATGCCATGAAACAAAAACCCATACAGGCACACAGACACACACATACACATGGATATCATACAAATATTTGTATATGCTCTCCAATGAATCTCCTGGTTTTGTTATGTTTTTTGGTCTGTGCTCCCTTTAAACGCAAATATATCTGTGGAACTGTATCCATATGTTATATAACTTACCGCGCACACTACGTATGTATCCCTGTATGAGTAAAATGTATCCGCATGATAAAATTTTTACACTCATTTATAATACATGCATGCATACATTGACAATGTATTTGTAAATTTTACTACCAACATTAGTGTGTCTGTGTAATTTAACCAATATTTGTTTGGATTATTTTGTATGCTTTTGATATTTATAAGCGGCAACATTATATCGTCCTTATGCAGATGGTTGCAATGTACTAAAATATTGGTCCGAGACCGCCTTTAATTAGACCAATTGGTTTAGAATTTCTGAGTAAAAATTGCCATCAAAAGCTTCTCAAAAATCTGTCGTTCGGAATCGACTTTAAACTGTAGGCCCCGCACTCATGTATAAAATTAACGTACACAACATAGGTGGTGTGAGAAGCTAGGTCGTAATCCTGACTGAAGGGTTGTAATGGCCAATTATGTATGTATGTATTATTATTAGAATTACCCACAGTAAGTGTGCTAGTAGTCGTCATTGTCTAGTAGGTAGTTCAAACCCCAGGTCAGACATCTACAACAAAACGAATTATATAAAAAAATATTTTTTCGTCGACTTCCTGTCAGCAGATTTCTGGCAGAGGCTCTGACAATTGCCATGAAAAGTTTCTTTAAAATCTGTCGTTGAGGGTCTACATTAAACTGTAATTCCCGCCTCTCATCGATAAAATTAACACACACAACAAAGATGGTCTCAGAAACTAAGTCGTAATCCTGACAGAAGTGTTGTAATGAGGAATTATGTGTGTATGTATGTAACCGGAAACTAGTCTTCCTAGAAACTTCTCATGCAAAAAGCAGTTCATAAGCCTCAATTGCTGCCTTAAAATTCGATTGTCATCCGGTAATAGGGCCCTACTTTGACACGTATGGGAATTTTTGAAATAATTACAATATGGTGCACTAGGCAGTCACTTTTTCTCGGTTGCAATGACTTTCTCACAATCACTTCTGGGTCCTTCAAGCCCTAAATATAAAGATTTTCTTTTCTACGTTCTCTAACTTAAATCTTGATAAAATTTGCTTAAGATGCTGCGATCCGTTCCGAAGTTATAGGGAAAAATCTACTTAGAATACACATCTAGTCGTACATATGTCGCGTGAAAACTTTGAGAGCTCATAATTCAAGACACACTTGTTCGACTTAGAATGTTATAGAACGGAGCCGTGGACATAGTCCATATGGAATTATATCAATTAAAAGATTTATTGAAGATCATAATAAGAGAGATGTAATGCGCACAGAAACCTAGTTTTATGCGAAAGTTTCTCATTTTGATGTAAAAATTATTGATTTTATTTCAAAGGCTAAGCAAAGCCACAAACCACATGCAAATCAAGCACCATCCCTTGTGGATTCTTCGTTTTTAGGTTATGCATACAATTATTCTAATTCATTGCATTTCACAAATAAAATCATCTTTTTATAACGGAAGTTATAGGACGTGGAAGTCACCGTGATGTTGTCTAATAGGTAGTGTGTTGGCTTATTAGAAGAGAACACCAGCTCAGAACCAATTTCTCAGGTTCTGCAGTCTTCTAGCAAAAACTCTGCGAATAAAGAAAACTTCCATGAGAAGTTTGTTAAAACTCTGCCGTTCCAAGTAGACTTTCAAGTGTAGGTCTTGCCACTCATGTAAAAAATTAACACACACATTATGGATGGTGTGAGAAACTCGGTTGTAGTCCTAGCTAAAGGATTGTAATAATCAATTAAAGTGGTAAGTATAGAATGTGTTTTTATCGGCATAAACATAGGACTTTATATTGTCAAATTATTGTGTGCGTTAATTTTATACATGAGTGGCGGGGCCTACAGTTTAAGGCCGATTCCGAACTACAAATTTTTGAGAAACTCTTCATGGCAATTTTATTTTTACTCTCAGAGTTTTTACTTTAATTTTGTGGAAAGGAAGTCGCTGAAAAATTATGTTTTCAGACTTTATTTTAGTGGAGATGTCAAACCTGAGGTTTGAACCAGACTATGGCGACTACCAAAAGCTTCAGTGTGTTTTTGTAATTCTGTAAACATTTTTTAAACATAATTTTGTAAAATCCTTCTTTAGTTTATGATTGTGAAAACAATTACAAAAATTCATAAAATTAAAATTCATAAAAACAATTTTTTTTTTTAATTCCAAGCAAATTTTTAAGGTATAAACTCCGTTAAAACAAAATCTACCAACCAATTACGGGGATAAATCTCGATTTAATGAATAAAATTGCAGTAAATCTTGAAATTTTAAGAGTTTTTCTACTTATTTTGGTTCCCTTTTCCCCCTTTTGCATGGAAAATATTGTAAATTTTTGTTATGGAAACCAAAGACTCGTAGAATGTTTGTGTGCCCAAGAACATAAAACCTGACTGATAGATAGGCAAGGAGAAGGGTATATAAAAATAGGATATAAAAAAACAAAAAAATAAAAAGAAGAGAAAATAAATATTTATGGAGAGAAGATTTTCAACAATTTTTACGATAATCGTTTATGGCATAAAACTATTTGCTGATAATTTTTGCCACACACAGACAATGTTTCATAAGGGCCTTATATGTACTCATGTATGCAGTATGTATGTATGTTGATATGTAAAGCATAGACTAGGAATAATATTTGTTAAGTAATCTGAACATAAAGCCAAGCGAAGCTAGGATACATAGCACTTTAAAAAATAAACGAGCAACAATTATAAACACCTGTAATAGTAAATATTTGTATATGTACTCTCTCTCTCTCTCTCTCTCTCTCTTCTCTCTCTCTCTTTCTCTCTCGCTCTCTCTCTCTCTCTTTCACTCTCTCTCTAATACATATAGAAACTATTAAAAATAAAGCCGAGTTTTTTTTCTTTCTTTCATTCTTTATTTTAATAGTTTTGATATGAAAGTAAAAACCTTCCCCAAAAAACAAAAAAAAAAAAAACACTTCAAATCCTTTTTCCCTTAGCTGGTGTTTGGTGAAAACCAGATTTTAGGGGACGAGGCTAGACGTAGTCAAGTAAATAAAAATAAAACCGAACAGACAGGCTATAAAATCTAATAAAAATAAGAATTTTAGGCCAAGTATTTTATAATAGCGTACGTTAGTGTTGGTGTGTTTCAAAAACTGATTACTGTTACAGTTACTCTTACCGTTACTCTTACCGTTACTCTTACCTTTACCGTTACCGTCACCATTTTGTTAAGTGTTGAGTGTTGACTGCTGCTTACAAGCAGGCGGGGTTAGTTATGCTCGAGTCATGTAGTATTTCCCATTCTGGTTTTTATCTTATTTTTTTGTTGTTGTTGTTGTAAAGAAAAGTTACAGAGATTTATGGCAAGTCATGGTTTTAATATGAAAGCTTAAACCATAAAAGATGGCATAAGACTATCCCTTTAGCCATGGATAAAATACAAATACATAAGGAGTGCGCACGAAAAAAAAAATGGGCCTACTTTTAAGCTTATAACTTTTATAATAATTGAATAAAACTGAAATCCGTTACATTGTTTTTGTTAGCCTTCAGTTTCAAAATCCACCGGCTAAATCTCATTGCAATAGCAAAAATAGTTTTTTGAAAATGGCCACCCAACAAGAATGGCGTAAAAAAATATTTGAAATTTTCAATCAAAAACCGAGCCGCTTACAAAAAACGATTGCTAGGCTAGGCAGGTGTCTAACTAAAAACAGTTTCTAAGGTAAGAATAAAAAAATATAAGGAGTCCTTGAGTATAGAGAGAAAGCGTGAAAACAAAACAAAGCAAGTAAATTAATACGTATTTTTCTAAAACATCCTAAAATGTCTGAAAGAAAAGTGGCTTAAAAAATTGGATGCTCTGACAACTTTGTCAGAAAAAAATTTTATACACAAAACAAAAGGAATTCAAATATTATTTACTTTAATTGAAATATAAAATGAAAAAAATCCGCCACTTAGTTTTATTTTTATAACGAAAAGTGTAAGTCCAGTTTTTTTTTGTGCGCACTCCTTACTTTCTCTCATATATGCATATATCTCTGTGTATGTGTAAAAGATATAAGAATCTGTGTGTATGTGTGTGGGTGAGTGAATAAGTTTATTTGCCTTGCTGAGTATTTAACTAAATACGTGAGTGTATATGTTTTTTGCATATAATATTACCGTTCGAACTTATGTATGTACTACGTAAGGATGAATAAGTCTTTATACTCATATATACACTCTATGTATGTATAATGGCGACGATGATGATGTGAATAAATCTTTACCATTGGAAGGGAATGATACCACAGTAGTACCACATTTTGAATAGAAATTTATAAGGTTTACAAGTGTATTGCTGGATGATATCATACGCGAAGTCTATAAGAGAAATCTGGGAAAAGAAATAATATGGAATCTCTAGCGGATGCTATTTGTCTACTCTCGCTGAAAGTCTCCAATATGCAAACAAAGCTAGAATATTTAGATAGAGAATAACGTGCAATGATAAGTCGCCGTGGTCTAGTGTGTAGTGTGTTGGCTTATTAGACGAATGGCCCGGGTTCGTATCGCAGGTCAGACATCAAAACGAAAAATATTTCTTCGGCGACTTCCTCTCAGCAGATTTCTGGCAAAGACTCTGAGAGTAAAAATTGCCATGAAATGCTTCTCAAAATCTATCGTTCGGAGTCGACTTTAAACTGTAGGTCCCGCCACTCATATATAAAATTAACGCACACAACATAAGTGGCGTGAGAAGCTAGGTCGTAATCCTGACTGAAGGGTTGTAATGGCCAATTATGTATGTGTATAGCGTGCATTGAGATAAATATGAAGAATACTAAATCCATGAGGATTAACAGCGTCAGCACAGTACCAACAATATCATGGTACAAAGACTAGATACTACAAATGGCGGTACAGATATACTTAACAGGCGCAATAAGGCGAAAATCACTTTCGGACTATTCCAGCCAATATGGAGAAGCTCAAAAACATCCAGACAAACCAAGCTCAGAATGTACAACGCATGTTTAAAATTGTACGGAAGTGATACCTGATTAGTATTCAACTTATGATATCAGCAAAAAAAATAACCCTTTGAAACCCTGCCAACGAGGAACCCATAACATACATACAGGGTGGCTGATATATAATGCAGCAAAGAAAAGCTCTTTTTTTAAATATTTTTTTTTTTTTTTTAATTTTATTATTCAAAAGCAAGAAATGTTGAAAATAACATCAAATTTTAGAAACAGTTTGATTTGTTCGAATTGGCCACCTTTCGTACGAATTATGGCCTTCAAATGGCCGACAAAGCCATCACAGGCTGCACTAAAGAGGCTCTGCGGTATTTTTGCCTATTTCTGGCGAAGCACCGTCTGGAGATGATCGACACTTTGATATTTTTTAGTGGGAACCTTACTCTCCAAAATGCCCCAGGCGCAAAAGTCCAACGGATTGAGATCCGGAGATTTTGGTGGCCATTGTGCGGTAGATATGAAGCAAGGATTCTACTTTTTAAGCCATTCTTGGTTAACGCGTGCTGAGTGCGGTGGTGTTGAGTCCTGTTGGAATGTCCATGGCCTGCGGCTGAAATGTTTGTCTGCCCAGGGGTTTAATACAGTCTTTAAGACATTTTCCCGATAATATTCGGGATTTATTTTGACCCTACGGTCGATGAATACGAGCGGAGAACAACCATCGATCGTTACGGCGGCCCACATAATTACCATCGGCGGCGCTTAAGTTCTGGTGGCCAAACGCAGGTGTAAATTTTCAGCTGACCTCTTTGGCAAGTAAACCCGATCAATTTGTTTGTACACAAATTGCTCAATTTGGAATGACTTCTCATCGGAGTAAACCAAATTCGGTAACTGGCCACTTTCGTGCAAGCGAAGTAACTCCTTGACACTTCCGAGTCTAACTTTTTTTGTCCATCAGTGAGCTCTTGCACTTTTTGGAACTTCAATATCTTTAGTTCCCTGCTCATTTTCAAAATGTTTTGCATCCGTTCTCGCGATATGTTCAGCTCACGAGCAATTTTTCTACCACTGCGGCTTGGATTTCGATCAAATCTGGCCTTCACTTTTCATTTCTGGTGTTGTTACCGTTTTTTTTTCGTCCACTTTTTTGACGCGATGCAACACTGCCAGTATCACGACAACGAGCAATGGTACGAGAAACAAAAGATTTATTCACAATAGCCACCTGTGCTTCTTTAGACAAATATAAAGCAATCACACTATCACGCTTTAATTCCATTACGAAGAACCTTTTTTCTGAATACATTAGATCAAAATGCTTTTGTATGCTTGTAAATGATAAAATGAATTGTCATTGAAATAAATCTGTCAGCTGTCAGATGAGCGGTTTACAAATGATAACAACCTGAAGTTGGTTGCAATACATATCAGCCACTCTGTATATATATACAGAATTGACCATTACAATCTTTCAGTCAGGAATATGACCTAGCTTCTCCTACCACTTATGTTGTGTGCGTTAATTATATACATGAGCGGCGGGACCAACTGTTTAAAGTGGACTCCGAACGACAGATTTTTGAGAAGCTTTTCATGGCAATTTTATTTTTACCTCTCAGAGTTTTTGCTAGTAATTTGCCACGTATTCCTTTTTGAATCCTGAGAATTCAACTTAAGTGCCATTCTGCTATTCATTCAGTATTCTTCTTAAGAGTTTGGCCGATCAATCATCACTTACTACGTTCTAAATGCTCTATATGGGTTCCTGAAGTCGCCATAGTCTAATAGGTAGTGTGTTTAAATCCTAGATCAGACATCAAAACGAAAATATTTCTTCGGCGACTTCCTCTCAGCAGATTTCCGCCAAAACCTCAGAAAAAATCTATGAAAATCTGTCGTCTTCTCAACACCACTTAGGTTGTGTGCGTTACGTGAGTGGCGGGACCTTCAGCTTAAAGTCGAATCCGAGTGACAGATTTTTGAGAAGATTTTCATTGCAATTTTATTTACTCTCAGAGTTTTTGCAATATTTGATTTTGTTGGAGATGTATGACCTGGGATTCGAACCCGAGCGTCACGTCTAATAAGCCAACACACTAACTACTAGACTACGGCGACTTCCATTCGTTTTAAATTCTTACAATTCTTTAATTCTCGAACTTATTCTGATAAGTAAGTGTACCTTCCCCTTTTTACTTAATTTCAATTCCTTCATAATATTTTGAAGACTAACATACTCTTGCCTTTTAGTTTTGCCCAAAATGAAAACACACGAATGGATCTGCAGAAAATGTATATGAAAAGGCAACAAAATGCCAACACTCTGTTGGAATTTATAGTGATGCAGGAGTTTTTTTATGTTTTTGTTGGAATTGGTGGCTCTTTTTTTTTTTTAAACAACAAACATGAGTTTTAATAAAATTTTCTTGCAATTCAAAGCCAAAGGATGAAGGAAGAAGACGAAGAAGAACAAAATCCTTCTTTAGCTTGATTTTTCATATTTTTCAACTTCATATGAACAAGTAGTCAAGCGTATAATTGCCATTAAATTGGTAACAGTTTAGGAAGGAATAGAATAATAAAAAAATGATAAAAAAAAGGAAGAGAGAGAGAGAGATGAAGAAATAAAATTTAAAAGGATTGAAGTGTCACTAAGCAATTGCAATAAACGATACAAAAGCATATAAAAAAAAGGAGGTGGAGAAGGACCAGCACACATGCCAAGACAGAATTTTTAAATATTTTCTAAGTGGTTTGGTACGGGTAGTGAAAGTCAGTGTTTTGGCCAATAGACCAGGCAACAAACAATTTAAAAATTATTCGTAACATTAGAAATTATTATTACAACAACATTATTTCCCCTCTCGTGTATGTTTACGGCTTAATGTGTACTTAAATATCCTTTTACAGGAGGTACAGACAAACATTGTTGCACATGCTGGCCTGACAGTGTCCTTTATCTGTGTATATAGTCCATAAACTGTTTACCTTTAACATCCTAACAATTGTTGCCGTATTCAGAGAGAAAATAAAAGTGCGGTATGTACCGGTAAAATGTTTGTTGAGCTCCGGTCGATTTTAAAAAGTTTTTCCTTTTCCTTTTGTTTTTTTTTTTCGGTATCCCTTTTAATTGATATTATTTTAGGTTCCCATATAATTTGTACAGCTTTTATCAGTGTGGTCAATTAAAAATAATCCGAAAACACCTGAGCCTTTTTGAGTTGAAACAATATTGAAAATATTTAATTTTTAGAAAAGTTTTTGAGAAACAATGATTAAAAATTTATAAACACTTAACGAAATACTGTATAATGACATGAAAATAGAAATTTTAATTGAAACAAACGTTTTGGCAAAAAGAGAGTGGCCCAATACATCCTACTACCCTCCGCAGAAGGCCTTACATACAGTAGCGAGCACAAAAAATGCAACGTTGGGTAAAATTATCTTTAAGTGCGATAATTTTAAAAAAATGGTGACCAGTTCAAAACATTTCTTTGGGTTATTAATCCCTACAGTTATAGATACCTATTATCAATAACATTATGTAAATATTTTTAATTAATGATATATTATTTTGTCATTTATTAAAAAGAGTGCGAATTTCATGGGAGCAATAAAAATGCAACAGCATAAATTTTAATGTGTTTATTTAAATTAATTAATTAATTAGTAATTCTTACAAAAAAATCTTAAAATTAATATTTAGTGGCGTAGCCCTTATTTTTTATGACTTCTTGCAACCTAGAAGGCATAGAGTCGACTAAAGCTATTAATGTGTTAATGGATATTTTCTCCCAGTTCACTTTTCAAAATTTCTTCTAATTGCCTCTTATTTGACGGATGTTTCCTCTTAACTTCCCGATCTAGTAGCTCCCATAGATTTTTCTATGGGGTTTAGATCGGGAAGACTGTGATGGCCAATCCAAACATTGACATCATTGTCGCTTAAAAAGTTTCGAGCTAATCGACTTGAGTGCTTTGGATCGTTATCCTGTTGGAATATGCTACCAGGAGGCATTTTTTTCCCGGAGATGAGGAAGCATGTGTTCTCCAAGGGTTTCACAGTACTTCTTGGCGTCCATTTTTCCTTCGATTTGAGTTAAGGGACCTACCCCATCACGGGAAAAACGCACCTGTAAATACGTGACGTAAAATCAATAATTTTTTTTAAACATATCGTTCCTTACCCCACACCATTATTGATCCACCGCCATGTTTTACGGTTGGAAGTTGATATCTTGGAGAATATCTGTGTCCAGGCGGTCTTCGAACAAAATTTATCCCATCGGAGCCAAACAAATTAAATTTGCTTTCATCGCTCCACAAGACTTTAGCCCATTGTTCATTTGACCAATCCTTGTAACGTTTTGCAAATTCCAGGCGCTTCTTTTTTATTGATTGCACTGATGAGAGGTTTCTTTGCGGGTCGTCTCGCATGCAAATTAGCCTCTTTCAACCTACGGCGAACAGTGTGAACGCCTATAGAGACTCCCATTTGCTCATTTTCGAAATTAGCAACGTCCACTGCGGTCTTTCGTGGATCTTTTTTAACCAGTGACAATCATCTGGCGGTCTTGGCGAGAGGTAGTTTTTCGAGGAATTACCACTACCTGGTTTCCTTTCCACACTATTTCTCAAGGAAAATCGAGATTTAATCCGACATACGGTTGATTGATTTACACCAAAGAGGTGTCCAACTTCACGCATGGATTTTCCTTCTTCTAAGGCTTTAATGATTGCAGTTTAGCTGTCAGCTGAGAGCTGCTTCTATTACAAAACACATGTTGTATAGCTTATTTAAGAAATTTTCAATTATAATTAAATAAATAACTTACTTTAACTATTTTTTCATTATGTTGCATTTTTTTTGCTCGCTAAAAATTTGCACTTTTTTCACTAATTCACAAAAATATTTAACTTTTTAAAGCAGAATTTGGAATAAACTGTGGTTACTTTGAAAACTTATAATTGAAAGAATTAACAGCAAAAGAAAATAGATAAATTAGTTACCGTTATTTTGAAACAGATCTTATTAAAGATCTGTTGGCACAGTGTTGCATTTTTTGTGCTCGCTACTGTATTTCCAACTCTTAAAGATAAATAGCGAATCTTTTACATATGGTTTGTATTTTGCTAAAATACCTATTTGTAGATGCATGATTCCGATTCGATTCCCATAACTAAGATTCGTTAGCAAAGAATTTCAAACTGCATTAGGCTTTCTGGCCCCAGGTCAGACATCTCTAATGAAACCAAATATAAAAAAATATTTCTTTGTTGACCTCCTCTCTCCGGATATCTGATAAAAACTCAGAGAGTAAATGAAAATTGCCATGAAAAAGCTTCTCAAAAATCTGTCGTTGGGAGTCGATTTTAAAATGTAGATCCCGCCACTCATACAATATAAGTGGCAGAAGAAGCTAAGTTGCAATCCAGACTGAAGTGCTGTAATTACCAATTATGTACGTATCAGAGATCAGCAATAAGTATTCAAAACGGATGAGTAGATTCGAGTCATACTTATAATTTCAGATACTTATACGCATTCATTCTTATTTTTATATCATACTCATACTACTCATACCCAAAGTTGGAAGTACTCGTCGTATTCATACTTAACAATACGCATGATGTTTTTGACTTCGACTCGCTTACTACTTAACATTTACACGAACATAAAATAAGTATGATTCGCGTACGAACATTGCAATACTCACAAGAAGATTGTGTGATATGCTTTGCTTGTTATCTTTGTCTTGCCTATCTTCTTTGTTTGCATATGCAACAACAGCAAAGGCTGTAAATTTTGATGAATGATTCGAATCACTCGAATCACTTATAAGTATTATAAGTATTTTTCTAAATTTATGAATCAGAATGAGTAGGCGTATGAATCAAACATACATACTTCGAATGTTGTGAGTTTGATGTCAACGTTGTACTCATACTCATTGCTACTTATACTTATACTTATAAATCAATATTGTAGCGAGTACGAATGGATCAGAGTAGTTGAATTTCAATTCTGTTCATTCACTCATACTCAAAATTGTATGAGTGCTTATGATTAGCGGAAAAACGATTCATTGCTGATCTCTGAGGCATAACGTAAAAATGAAGAATTTACAAGTTATGGTGCTTCATTTATATGTGGTTTGTGTCTTTGCTTAGCCTTTGAAATAAAATCAATAGTTTTTGCTTCAAAATGACATACTTTTGTATAAAACTAAGATTCTGTGCGGATTATATCTCTTTTATTATGGTCTTCAATAAATCTTTTGATTGATATGATTTCATATGGACAATGACGACGCCTCCCTTCTATAACGTTCTAAGTCGAAAAAGTGTGTCTTGAATTATAAGCTCTCAAAGTTTTCACGGATATTGCAGATATTTTCAATAAATGGATAGAAATTTCTATATCAATCACTAACAACTTTTCTTTTGTCTTTCAAAGGAATTTTGTAAGCAATTGAGATTCACAAGCTTTGATTTATTTCACTCAAATTCTTACAAAACCCTTTTAATTGTGGCTCTGGAACAATATACGATTACTAGTACATGGTTACTGCTGTTACCCTTTAAAGTTGAAATTTATATTGAATTGCCAAAAGCGCTTATCTTCAGAGCAATGGTGCTGTTTCTGTTATAGCCGCTGTTATTGATTAAAGCCATTAGGGAAAGGCAATTCAAATAAAAAGGAAATCGTTCGTGTAATTTCTTAAACAAATACGTTTCAGCCACAATAAATTCTAATTATTTCGATGTTGTTATCGTTGTTGCTTTTAATTTATATCGCATCGTATTTTCTTAAGAGTTTATACGAAAATTTTCATTGGATATTTAATTTTCATGGCATAGCTTTTATTATCAACGAGTAGTGTCTGGGAAGTAAGATGGCAATATTTTTTAGTTCCAAAAAAATGCTTTGCCTAAGTGGCGGTTGTCCCCTAAGTGCTGTCAGTACATAAAAAGTTAATGTGCTCTGATGAAATAAGACAAGTGTTGCCAATAACTCTATAGGACTTGAGAGTTCAAACATCCTTAAAAACATGATTTTTTTTTCTTTCCAGAAAATCCATAAATCCTCTGCTAAGAGTAAACCTAATAGCAATTGAAGAGCCTCTTAAACCTGTCATTCGGATACGATGTTAAACTGCAAGTTCCAGCAATAATGTTGGATATATTTGAATTGGGGTTTAAACCGTTGCCTCTCGTTTAGTAAGCCCACACACTATCTACAAGACAATTGGTAGGACTAGAGCGTCCTATTGGTCGTGCTTACTGTATGGTTGTATCACAGTATCCTTTAGGTTAGGTTAGGTTAGGTTGGAATGGTAACTCTGATATCACAAAGCTCACTTCAACACGCATAGCGGGCCGTTGTGATGCTACGGGTGAACGCAGTCCCTGTATGGCCCAAGTTCCACCAAAATCAAGGAAGAAACCCAAAACACATCAAAACTGAAAAATCAGCCAGAAAGTTTGATAAACGAAGCTAAACCCATGATATCAATAGATGATAGCTCCGACAAGCTGACAAGAAATGGAGAGCCAAATAACATATTTTTACACCTAGCAAGAAACGGGTATTGACAAAGAGAGTGGATAACAGTCTGCTCTTCTTCAGCAGATCTGCATCCACGGCAGAAGTCGTTAATTGGGAGTCTCATTCTTTCCGCGAGCCTACCCAAAATGCAATGACCTGCAATCAAGGCCACTGTAGACGAGGAGACGTCACGACCAAGACCAAATAATTGGTTGGCACGCCTTCTATCCACCAAGGACCATTTGAGTCTAGCGGTGGTGCAGGACTCCTCATTGATCCAGAATAGGTTGGCGTCCCGAAAGAATTTCCACACATTGTCCAACTTGACTGAGGCAAGTGGCATACCCAATTCCATAGAAGAGGATTTCGGAAGGATCGCACCAGCTTAGGCGAGCTCATGAGCAAGACAATTTCTCGGAATGTCATTGTGCCCGGGTACCAATACCAGTGAGATACTGGTGAAGCGCACAGAAAGCAGGTCGAGACATAGGCGACATTTCCTAACGATTTTAGAGTTATTCACGAACAGTATTCTTTAACTCGGTTTTCAGTTTTAGTTGATTCTAGAGGTGTGCACAAGACATATAAAATTGCACCCTATTGGATTTTTCTCAAGACCCGAATATTGATTGTAGATGCAAATATAAATAAGTGTGAAGCAAGGATAGAGTACAAAAGAACAACTGCACTCGTAAACCATTGTACAACAGTATAAAAGAGAGTTGTGTGAAGAGTGCAACAAAAATATTGTACTCTTCATAGAGTCTCAACATGCATTTCTTTTTTTGCTCTTGGCAACCGAACATCTTCGTCGACGCCAGCATTGCCAGTAATTTCTGGGGAAAAACCCACTACTTTTTTTAAACTACTGATATTCATATGGCAATACTGAAAATGTAGCTTCAGTATGCTTACAACACAAAGCATAGTTCCCTTACGTCACAGGCAACCGACTGCTGTTGTATACATTGAATAAATGAGAAATACAGATTTCAGTGCACTCGTAAATTCAAGAGCAACGGAAAAGACTACACTACAGTATTGCATTCGGTGAAGGGTAAGCTAGCAGAATGTCTTGCACAAACGTCTATTTGATTCTCTTGGTGGTGGTTCCTTAGTGGCTAGCTGAGTCGGTAGTAAAATGTAGGCTTCTATTCAAAACAGTTTCTCGCTCAATGCACACACATCACGATCGCATGTTTTGATCGCGTATTAGGCTTAGGTAGAGGTTTCCTTAAAGTCGCCGTGGTCTAGGAGGTAGTGTGCTGGCTTATTAGACAAAAGGCTCGGGTTCGTATCCCAGGTCAGACATCAAAACGAAAAATATTTCTTCGGCGACTTCCTCTCAGCAGATTTCTGGCAAAGACTCTGAGAGTAAAAAATTGCCATGAAAAGCTTCTCAAAAATTTGTCTTTCGGAGTCGACTTTAAACTGTAGGTCCCGCCACTCATGTTTAAAATTAACTCAGGCAACATAAGTGGTGTGAGAAGCTAGGTCGTAATCCTTACTGAAGGGTTGTAATGGCCAATTATGTATGTTTGTATCCTGGGATTTTTAAAAATCGATACCCTTTGGCGTCCCTAGTGTCCATTACCTTTCCATTTAATTTTTAATTTGCTGAATTTTCAAACTTCTTTATTCTGTTTCCATATAACCTTATGAGATAACCCTCGTACAATTACTGTTACAGTAACTGTAATTAACAAGATTAATTATACGTTGTAAATATAGAAGAAAAACATAAGAAACAATACTTACGTACTTACTTTTACAATATATTTTCAGTTAAAACGTATAATTTTGTTGCAAAAACACAAAAGAAAGAAGAAAAAAAAGGCCGAGAAAAAGTAACGAAAATGATTTGATTTTAATGAGTTGGCCATTGTGGTGAAATCGAAACTTTAGCAGCAACGGGAACGTTGGGAAGGGGTTTTTTTGGTTAATTTCGTAATGAAAGGCCCAAAGACACAAATGAAATGGAAAAACGATACAAAATTACCCAAAAAAGAAATAAGAAACATTAAGGAATTGGAGGGTGTTGGGTGTTGGTGTGGTGTTGTGTGTGTTAAACAAACGAAAACGACAACGAATTCCTTAAACAAACGAAAGGAAACAAAAAGGAAAGAAATAAATTTTACTTTTCAAACATTTATTCAAGCATTAAAACTCACAAGTAATTAATAATCATAAAAATATTATTAAAATAATAAATATTTGTGGAATAGCAATTAAAATACAATAACAATACCACAAGGAACAAAAATGAAAAGTAAAGAAAACAAACATTCAAGATCATAAATTTTTAAGATTATTTGAAGCATAAAATAAGGAACACTGTCCATCCAGCATTTCTATTGCCTTCCTTGGTTGTTGTTATTTGAAAAGCCATTTCAGGAAAGTTGAAAGAAAACTTTTTTGTCAACAGCAATTTGAAATTGATATTCAAACATTTCATAGGGAATAGTTTCTTTTTCGTTTGTACAGAGAAAAAAAAGGAAAACCACAACTCAAAAGTAAAAGTCAAAAAACTTTTCCCATTTCCATTCGTTTATTAGAGAATTTCAGTCATAAACAATGGAGAAAAACTATTCATTTCATATAGTTTTGTGTTCTCTTATAAATTTTTAAGTGCGTTAAATTTAACACTTTTTCTCAATTTTTCACTTTTATTCACTTCCCGGGCACATAGTAAAGAAGAGCAGAATGGCTAGTGGCCATTACAACTGCAATTCTCCTCTCTAGGTCTTCTCATACCATATCTACTGAATTTTCTTTTTTTTAGGGTTTGGATTAGTTTTATTGGACTTTTCAACACACACTCCCATTACCACTCCCACTCCCAATTTCAATTTCCAATCTCTTCTGTTATTACTGTTGCTCCAGTATACTATCCAGTCCTTGAATGTTGTGGGTGTTCTTTAGTTTGGTCACTTTGTGGCGTATATTTTACATGCAAATTTATGCATCCGATTTTTTCTTTTTTTTTTTTTGAAAGTATCTTCTCTAGCACTTGTGGTTTAGAAACTTTAATCCTCTACACCCACAAATAATTGCTGATACTCATACTGTTGCTGTTGCCATTACAGTGACTGTTGCTTTCGTAATGAAGTTGTTAATCCCTTAAGTTGTAGTACAAGTTGTAAGAATTTAAAAAAAAACTATCGATAACAAACTCTATCTTAAATAACAATAATAAAAAGAAATCGTTTTTGTTTTTCTTCTTCATTTATCGGGTAATCGAAAACAGGTTCCTTCTGTTATCACCTAAATTTTGAAATGAAAGAAATAAAAATTTTTTAAACTGCATTTAAGCAGGACATAAACTGTTAAGGATTGTAAAGAGATTTCCAAAGTCATTTAAAGAGAAAAATATTGTTTCGTTTCAATACCCAATTTGCAAATATTGACAGAAAGTAAAATGAAAATTTTTATGGAGCATAAACTTCTTAGTTAGGCTAGGTTAGATTGGAGTAGTAGCTTAGACATCAAACACTCACTTGAGCATGCTTTGTGGCTCGCTTTGATGCTACAAGTAAGCCCTGACCGAACTCCATCGAACTCACATATAAAATCCTGTCTTCTGCGTTTACTATGCGGGGTGGTGTATACATAAAAAAAGGATACGAATGATGACGTCATACTAATAGACAATATGGACAGTCTTCATAAGTTATTTCCTGGCCATGTTGTTTGATGTAATAAAATTAATACACACAACATAAGTGGTGTGAGAAACTGAGGGCTTCTTGGAGACGATTGCTGTAGACTGTCTAATGGTGAAGGTATAGCACTGGCCATTTTATAGTCACCAGCAGCAACTCGTTACCTTACCGTTCGCATCTTCCCTCTATCCACCCACACCTAAACCTGCACAATGTACTGCATGAGTAGGGATCAGCCCCTGAGGGCTGGTTTAATAAAACAAAAAAAAAAATACTTCCTCACTTTCACATCATCCATCTCTAACATCATCAGGTGTATCCCTGCTACACCTTCTTTTATTTGAACGCTTAATTATTATAACCCATGATTTACATCTAATCCTCGATTGCATTGTCAAAACTTTCATTTAATGACTTCTGATGATTATAATACCAGAGACATTGTGTATAACATGGTTAGAATTCTTGCAAAACAGAGAGTAGGTCTCAACATTGTTCACATAAATGCTCTGAGCTTGAATTTCGGTATTTATTTATATCCACGGGTATTGACGTTAATTTGGAAGTCGCCGTGGTCTAGTGGATAGTGTGTTGGCTTATTAGACGAAAGACCCGGGTTCGAATCCCAGGTCAGACATCAAAACAAAAAATATTTCTTCGGCGACTTCCTCTCAGCAGATTTCTGGCAAAGACTCTGAAAGTAAAAATTGCCATGAAAAACTTCTCAGAAATCTGTCGTTCGGAGTCGACTTTAAACTGTCGGTCCCGCCACTCATGTATTAAAAAAATTAACGCACACAACATAAGTGGTGTGAGAAGCTAGGTCGTAATCCTGTCTGAAAAGTTGTAATGGCCAATTATGTATGTATATATTGACGTTATTTGTGTTTCCGAAACTTGGCTTCCCTTAGGTGTTCCAGATTCAGTTTTTAATTTACAGGGCTTTAAGCTTTTCCGGTCGGATAGGAGAATCCTAGTTGATGGAATTGAAACTAGAGATAAAGGTGGTAGAGTTTCGATTTATCTTCGGAACGGTACACTTTGTAAGGTGAAATTATTAACTCACATTGGGAGTGGAATTGAATACTTGTTTCTGGAAATTTCAAGTGTCAATGATCAGAAAATTCTTATGGGTTGTGTATATAGACCAAAATCTATTGTGAATCTTGATAATTTTATTTCCATTCTTGACTACATAGTTGTCGTAGGTGGCTTTAATAACAATCTTCTAATTGATCATCCACTTATTGGACCGATGCTTTCAGTTCATCTTCACTTCATAATGGCAATATCTCAGATCCACTTAATATTAGTAGAGGTGTTCCCTAGGGGTCAATACTTGGGTCTCTCTTATTTTGTATGTCTATAAATAATCTACCGGATGTCTTGCTTCGCTGTAATGTTCATATGTATGCTGATGATGTGCAGCTTTATACTAGTACTCCTAGGGGGAATATTGAATCTTGTTTGGATTACATTAATAGTGATTTGGTTAGGATTAAGAACCGGGCCTCGGCCAATGGACTTTGCATCAATCCCTCCAATTCTAAATGTATTATACTTTCGAGAACCGAATAAAATTGACTTTGTCAAATCAGCAAGAAATCTGGGTATTGTCTTTAATGGCAGTTTATCGTGGTCTAACCATATAGGTGTCGTTGTAGGTAGAATTTATAGCATGCTTAGGAACTAGTGGACTATTATTGATTCGACTCATTTTGTCATTCATATGCAACTTGTCAGAACGTACTTAATTCCGGTACTTTTGTACGGGTGTGAAATCTTTGCAAACTGTGATTGTAATGATAAACGTAGACTTAACATGGCATTTAATAACATACTAGCTAGATATGTCTTTCAGAAAGGATGGCGTGATCACATTTCCCATTTGACTTGCCGTATTCTTAATGTAAAATTTGATAATCTCCTAAAAATTAGATGCCTTATTCTACTTCATAATATAATTTACACGGTACGGCAGGAATATTTAGTTTGTCGAATTAAATTTGCTAGATCCTATCGGGGTAGGAACATCGTTCAGCAAAGATTTACGACTCTTTTATCTCAGTGACAGTTTCTTATACACACCACTAGTCTTTGGAATTCCCTACCAAATTACATTCAGAATCTAGGCAATGCAAATGTGTTCAAAAAGGAAAATGTTGATCGCAACTGCGCCTTAAATGGTCCATCCGCTTAGTCCAATTTTGGCATACTCTTGGCAACATTTCGTCCGATATCTCACGAATAAATTGCTTCAATGTTAACTTCCAATGCGTCAATTGAAGCGGGCTTGTCTGTATAAATATGAACTTTAACATAGCCCCACAAAAAATAGTCTAAAGGCATTAAAACGCACGATTTAGGCGGCCAATTGACTGGTGCCGAACGTGAAATTAAATTTTCACCGAACTCACCTCTCAATAAGACCATTGTTACGCGTACTGTGTGGCATGTGGCACGGTCTTGTTGAAACCACATGTCATGCAAGTCACGCAATTGCATTTTGGGCAAAAAAATTTGGATATCATCTCACGGTAGGGCTCACCATTCTTAATTACGTTACGATTCGCAGCATCTTTAAAGAAGTACAGTCTAATGATGCTGCCAGCCCATAAACCGCACCAAACTGTGACTTTTTCTGGATGCATTAGTAACTTTTGCAATGCTTCTGGCTGATCTTCACTCCAAAATCGACAATTCTGCTTATTTACGTATTCATTGAGGCAAAAATTAGCTTCGTCGCTGAACACAATTTTTAGATAAAAAAGTGGATCTTCGGACAACTTTCCAAGAGCCCATTCACCAAAAATTCTGTGTTGCGGTAGGTCGTTCAGCTTCAATTCTTCCACCAGCTGTATTTTAAAAAGCTTCACACCTAAATCCTTCCGCAAAATTTTACACGTTGTTGAGTAACAGGGAGGTTCAATTACTGCGAACCACGACGAATTGATAATTGATGGTCATCACTAACACTGTCCGATATAGCTGCAATATTTTCTTCAGTTCGCAATCTACGTAAACGTGTTGGTGGTTTAATGTCCAACAATGTAAATTTGGTGCGAAATTTAGTCACAATAGCCCGAATATCCGCCTCAGTGGATCGATTAAATTGACCATAAAATGGAAGAAGCGCGTAATGAACTTTCTTAACAGAGCACGCATTTTTGATAATAAAATTCAATGATTTGCAAGCATTGTCCGTTTGTAAGACGATTCATGGTTAAATTAAAGACCAAACTGAAGATGTTTGACAGTGAAACAAAACACGAAACGTGCGTAAGCTATTTAAACCAGTGTTGCCAAAAGGATAATAACTAAAAAATGGCTACATTGTTAGAGGGGTTTAGAGTCTACTTTAACTCCAAAGAGTTGTGCTCAGTGTATTTGTTGGTGTCATTATGGGACATTGCATTATGGGTAGGCATTCGAGATCAGCAATGAATCGTTTTTTCCCCTACTCATAACCACTAATGCAATTTTCAGTACAATTGAATCAACAGAATTGAAATTCAACTACTCTGATTCATTCGTACTCGTTACAATATTGATTTATAAGTATAAGTAGCAATGAGTATGAGTACAACGTTGAATATTCGAAATATGTTTGATTCATACGCCTACTCATTTTGATTCATAAATTTAGAAAAATACGTATAAGTGATTCGGGTGGCTCGAATCATTCATCGAAATTTCCAGCCTTTGTTGTTGTTGCATATACAAACAAAGAAGAAAGGAAAGACAAAGACAACAAGCAAAGTATACACACAATCTTATAGTGAGTATTGCAGTGTTCGTATGCGAATAATACTTATTTTGCGCTTCTTGTTAATGTTAAGTAGAGACGAGTCGAAGTCAATAACATCATGCATATTGTTAAGTATGAATACAACGAGTATGAGTAGTTATGAGTATCATGTTAAAATAAGTTTGAATGCGTATAAGTATCTGAAATTATAAGTATGATTTAAATCAGTGTTTTGAATACTCTTTGCCGATCTCTGGTATGTATGTACGTATCATAAGAACTGTTGCAAACTATGTAAGATAAGGAATACACTCGTGATAAAAGTTGTCATATCTGAAGCTCAAATGATTGTAAGATATGCGTCAAGTGCGGAGGTGTAAGCCTATCACCATAAAATGTAAAATGCACAACTGAATCTTCTCGTCAAAACACTGCTTTGACTTATTAGCACGGCTTCAGACCTAGCAAGTGCACCATAGACCAGATCGTCACATTACGCTAAATTCTGAAGCATACTCATTGAAAACAAGTCGACACAGAAGGAGTATAAATATCAGAAATTATAAGTATGACGCGAATCTACTCATCGTTTTGAATACTTATTGCTGATCTCTGGTAGACATGTGAGGCGCATTGATCTTGGACACCTTGCTAACGACTTTTGCAGAAGTTGTAAGGGATGAGGAAGAAGAGGAGACTGTCTCTCACTGGAGGAACTGTCAGGGATTTATTCAGGATTATGACCTAGCTTCTCACACCACTTATGTTGTGTGCGTTCATTTTTAAGCATGAGTGGTGGGGCCTACAGTTTAAAGTCGACTCCAAACGACAGATTTGTAGAATCTTTTTCATGGTAATTTTATTTACTCTCAGAATTTTTGCCAGAAATCTGTTGAGAGGAAATCGCCGTAGAAATATTTTCATATTTTCGTTTTGATGTCTGTCCTGGGATTTGAACTCGGGCTTATCGTCTAATAAACCAACACATTACCTACTAGATTACACATGAAATTGTTCCACATCATCCTTTTTAAGTAAATATCAAAGAAGAACTTTTTCGAGATGCATTGCATGCTGTTAGAAGCCGGCGAAGAGCATGACCTTGTTTGCGTTGAAGGGACCAAGTAGAGTTGGTGTGACCAACTGGTGAAGACTCACAAAAAGCAAAAGCGTCTGGAAGGCTGTAATGCTAAGGCAGGCCAAAATCCGGTAATCGTGTTGCACGCTGTTGGCTTTCATATGAATTGGTGTCGTTCCCAATTCGATCATTTTGTTTGTTTACGTACGCATTCATCCCTTAATGGACCTCATCACTAAAAAGGATTTGTCGTGTGGTACGTTACCCGTTACGAGATATCAATTTTGATTATTATTTGCACAAGTCGATTTGACAAAACCCACAGAATGTGGCTATAACAAGATGGCCGCTGTGAACTGCTAAAGTTCAGTAGTCCATGTCGGAATATGCGATAGGTTCTGTAATAAGGAGAATGAAACATCAGAACATATCCGTTGAAACTATAGGGAGATAATTTTGAATACTTATTGACACTGAAAAGTATGCTAAAGTTTATCAGAGTAATAGGATTTGGGGGCTGTACAATGGCTCTTCGGGTGGTTGTAAGCGTATTCCATGGTATTTAAATTAAATTTACTTTAAAGGAGTTAAATTTTTTTTTGAAAGAATTCTTATGGGTACCTGAACTTAAATAAAAAAATTCAATTGATTGTACAAGTAATTCTTAACACATTTTAACCCACCTTCCATGTGAACAGACCAAAAATGTTTAATTTTTATTACCTTTTTTCTCGTTATTACTTTGCGTTGTTGTTAAACAAAAAAATAAAAACCCAAAGTAAGCAAAATAATAATGATGATGGAGTAAGAAATTAAAAAAAAAAAAAAATTTGAAAGCAACAGAAAAGTGGTTCCAGTTGGCTGCTTTACAATAAATTTTTTCCCCAGAACTAAAACAGTATGCAACGTATTAAAAAAAACTTTCAAATAAAGCAAAAGCAACATGTAATAACATGTGTTGTGATAAACTTGAGTTTTACCAAAAAAAATATTAAAAAACAATTGCATGCTTTTAGGCAGCATATAAAAAAATATATTACAGCATACTTTCCATAGGGAAAATTTAAAGTATATATGAAAACAATATATATTCATGAGTAAACAATCTCAGAAAACCAGGTATTTAATAAAAAAAAAATATATAAATTCTACCCCACGGCCCCTTTGCAAGGCACAGAGTAAAACGAATTTCAAGTGTCCTATTTGTCATGTGAAGCATATGCTGCATGGAAGGTTTCATCGCCAAATTAATGTTCGCTTTGGTGTAAAACTGATTGAAGTAAAAATCAAAAAAAAGAGAAACAAAGAAAAACTGAAATAATTCGGAATTTAAAGTCAAATAATCAGTAGAACATTATTGCAAATTTTTTTTTTTTTAATTTAATTCTTTAAATGATTTACTTAATCCTTTAATCCTTTTTAGGAGAGCTTATCACAATCAATGTCTGTTAGGAAACATGTAATAGGGTGTTCTCCAGTGGGTTGTCTCTCACTGCATTTTTTTGTTTTTTTTTTTTTATGCACCCAGTAACCATTAGACAATATAAACAAAATAAGACGAGAAACGAAAACAAACCAAAAACAAAATTTTATATGGCAAGTTGTGATAGTTTGTAGCAGAGTTGCCATATTACAAAATATAGCAGCAAATGACAACATCATGAAACTGTTGCTGAGCTTAGGCTCATCTTAATTAATAAGCTTTGCAAGAAATTGTCCAAATTATAAATAAATTTGAATGGACTGGAAAGTGTTGCAGATGTGCTATGGGTTGTGCATCATTGCAATGAACGGTCTGCTGATAATATCTCTTTCACAATGTTTTTGGCATTTAGCTTACGGTCCATTTTGTTGACATTTGCCATAGACGTATGCCAACTGTTTTGAGCTTTTAGCAATGTTCTAGCATACCTCAAAGGATCTACAAAGTTGTTGTTTTTAAATTTACCGAGTTCCTAAAGCATTGGTTTATTAGACGAGTCTTTCAGTTCAAACCTTAGCTCTAACATTTCTAAACAAAAGCAACTATCCATTTGCAGTGTCTTAGGAAAGCTCTGAGGATAACTTATTGCCATGAAAAGTCTATTGCCATGAAAATTCCGGCACTTATGGATAAAACTAACGCTTACACAATGATTGCTGCTCTTAGCTAGGTTATAATCATGACTAAAGGGACACTATAACCAATAACATAAGCTTGTGAAGTCACCATAGTCTTATAGGTAGTGTGTTGGGTTATTTGACGGCAGCCCGCAGTTCAACTGCCTGGGTCTCACATCTCCGACATAACGAAATATCGCAAAAAAAAAATTATTTCTATCGGTGACTTCTTTTCAGTAGACATCTGACAAACACTTTGAGAGTAAATAAAAGTGTCAGGAATTTGTCGTTTAGAGTCCACTTTAAACTGTGAGTAAGTTGCTTATGGATAAAATGAGCGCATACAATATGGATGGTGCGAGATTATGGGTCGGCAACCTGACCAAAAGAAAAAAAAAAAATATGTATACGTGTTGCTTCCTTGCAGCCATTTTTAATATTTAAATAAATTACAACTTCCAAGTTGTTTTCCTGTCCAGAATGACTCACGAATATGAACAATTTTTTCTGTGGGGTTACAACGATGTGTGTGTTTTTAGATGGGTACCTGTCCAGAGGACCTAATCCCATGATGCTCTTCGCGCTGCGTGAAAATAATGCGAAGACCAACGCCCCTACTTTTATGCTGTAAACACTGGCTACAGCCAAGAAGTAGGTGCCAATTCGAAGTCATGCTATTTGGGTATGAGCTCCCTCTTGTTTAGGGGTCGCAGACCATCTAAACTCCTTCAAATGCGTTAAGAATGTACCGCCACACAGTACTCGCACTCCCAGCACCTGTGGTTCCAGATTAAGACCTCTGGTCAGGCTTCGCAGCCAAGCAAGACCAGACTGCTGCCAGTTGAACACCAAACAGTTCCTGACTGGTAGCAGCACCCTTAAACGCATTTTACGACAAGTATGGTGACCACTGTGGTAATATTTTGAGAAGCTTTTCATGGCAATTTTATTTACTCTCAGAGTTTTTGCCACAAATCTGTTAAGAGGAAATCACCGGAGAAATATTTTCGCTTTAATGTCTGATAAGCCAACACACTACCTACTGGACTACGGCGAACTTACAACGCTGAAAGTTATTGGAATGTATCCCACGGTCTTGTTAGCCTTATTGTTTTAAGAGATGATACTACAGATGGAGTTTAGCAAACTTAGAAGAAAGTATTGGAAAGGGTACGAACTACTTACCGGGAGTAAAGTTCCAGCAAGAGTACTGGTCTGCCCTTAAATGCAGGCTGAAATGAGTGGTGTAAACAACTTTCAAATTAACCAGAGCAAATGGTAGCAAAAATAATGAATAACAAAAAAAATTGTCTTTAAAAGTATTTTTAATAGCAATTATTGCAATTGCTAACTCTTTGTGTTGCTAAATATTCCATAAAAAGCATGAGTTTTCCTTAGAAAACTTAAAATATGTGCAGTTTGGTTACCCTTATTGGGTTTATGCTGTGCTCAGATATTAAATATCCTGCATCTTGTTGATAGTAATTTACGTTGTGTAGCAATTACTTACTGTTCTCTGTTCATACAGGCTCAAATACACACACACACACACAAAAAAAAGCACACTTGCATTAAAACTTCTAACACAGGGTAGTAGAGGACAATAGATGAGCCTTTTTAGGATTTTTTATTTCCTATAAAAAAAAAACTAACTACAAAGTAAAGCGCTTTATTTTTTTTAATTTTATTGTTCAAAAGCAAACAATTTTGCAAATAACATAAAATTTTAGAATCAGTTTAGATTTGTTCGAATTGGTCACCTTTGGCCTACAAACGTCCGAAAAAGCCATCACAGGCTGCATGAAAGTGGCTCTACGGTATTTCGGTCCATTTCCGGCGAAGCATCGTCTTGAGATGATCGACATTTTGGTATTTTTTAGTGAGAACTTTACTCTCCCAAATGCCCCAGGCACAAAAGTCCAACGGATTGAGATCCGGAGATTTTGGTGGCCATTGTGCGGTAGAAATGAAGCGAGTAACTTTCTTTTTAAGCCATTCTTGGTTTACGCGGTGGTGCTGAGTCCTGTTGGGATGTTAATGGTCTGCGCCCAAAATGTTTGTCTGCCCAGGACTTCAATACAGTCTTTAAGACATTTTCCCGATAACATTAGGCATTTATTTTGGCTCCAAGGTCGATGAATACGAGCGGGGAGCGACCATCGGCCATTACGGCGGCCCACATCATAATCATCGGCGGCATTTGAGTTCTGGTGGCCAATCGGTGGGCTATTGCACTCTGTGGAACTTCAATGTCTTTAGTCCCCTGTTCATTTTTCAATAAGTGTTGCATCCCTTCTCGTGATATGTTCAGCTCACGAGTAATTTTTCCACCGCTGCGGTGTGGATTTCGATCAAATCTGGCCTTCACTTTTCGAATCATTTCTGGTGTTGTTATCGTTTTTTTTCGTCCACTTTTTGGACGCGATTCAATAATGCCAGTATCATGGTAAGGAGCAATTATACGAGAAACAAAAGATTTTTTCACATTTAAATGTGGTTTTCCAGCCAAATATAAAGCATTCCCACTATCACGCTTGAATTCCATTACGAATAACTTTTTTTCTGAATGCAATAGATCAAAATGCTTTTGTAAGCTTGTAAACAATAAAATGAACTGTCACTGGAGTAAATCAGTCATCTGTCAGACGAGCGGTTTACAAATGATAACAACCTGAAGTTGGTTGCAATACATATCAGCCACTTTGTAAGTCTAGAACATTTGTAAATCCATTAAAATGTTAGTTAAGAAATGATCTTCTTCTTCTAAAAGCAAACAAGCTGGAGTGTAATTTAAGCTTTTTTCCAACGGGCTCTTTTTCAAGGCCTTGTTATAAGAAGCCTTTTTAGTTTTGCCTTCTTGTTTATTACACTCTATTTGAAAAAAAAAATGAAAAAGCAACAAGAAATATAACAAAAACAAAAAACAATAACAACAACTAGCACGACAACAATTTGTTTACAACATAAAGTTGCTGTTCGTTCACATTTTATTTTATGCCGAACGAAGGAAAGCAAGTGTTTTAGCAACAGCACTAGTACTAACACACCAGCACAAAAAACAACAATTGGACTTGGATTTTTACTTTGTTTTTACTTCACCAATACCACAGTAAGAGCAGCCATTAGTTTGTTACTGTGTACAGTTGAAGCATTTTACAATTTTTACCTTATTGTTGTTATTACAATATTTTCTCTCGTCTCTCAGTCTCTCGTCTCTGCACACGATCTCTATTTATTTTTTTTTTGCTTTACAGTTTAGGCTTTAATTTGTTAATGGCTAAAGAATGCATGCAGGCAAGCAGGCAAGCAAGTACACATACACATATAAAACCGAAATAAAAAAAAAGCAAATAAACAAACAAATGAACAACACAATAACAACAACAATAAGTACAATAACAATTTAAGAAGTAAAGTAAAGTATAGTAACACAACAAAAGAAAAACAACAATACGAAAAAAAATTAATGAAAAGCTTAACAACTAAAGTGGCTTTAATTTGTTGATGTTGTTTCTGGAGTTGCCTAACGAAATGTATGCATTATTGTTTGTTAGTGTTTTTTGTTGTTGCAAGTTGTTCTCCTTAAGCAAAAATATTCTTAAGCTCAACATGAGTTATTTACAAACACTCGTACATTCATACGCACACAATCTCACAACACAACACAACTCAACTCAACACAACCTAAAGAGAATTAAAGGAAGAGAAACAGAAAGTGTTTCTTCTTCTTCTTTTTTTTGTTTTTATTTGTTCTCTTTCAGTAGAAATGTAAATGCTTTAGTTGTTGGTATTGTTGTTGTTACTGTTTTAGTTACAAAATGTATAAGAAGAAGAGATTTTTGTTTAATCTTAAGTACTCCTCATCGTAGTTGTTCTTTTATTTGTTACACCTCGTAAAATACTTGCATTATTTTGTTGTTGTTGATGTTGTTTACAAAATTCTTCTTTAAGAGAAAGTGCTTAATTAAAAGAAAAGAGAGAGAGCTTAAGTGTGTGTTAATTTATATTGTGATGGTTTTTCTATTTGAAATACTTTTTCTTCCTTAAAGAAAAGCACAATAAAAATCAAAAAAAAAAAAAATCAAAAAAAACTAAGCCTGACATGTTATTACAAACGGAAATAAAAGAGGTGAGATTTAGTTTTCTATTCTAGTCCTCTAAAGTCCTTGATATGCTAGAATGAGATTAGATAAAATCTTCAAACACCATAAAGCAGTCACGTAACGAAAGAAATTTGAAAGTTTCAAGTTACATTTGAATATATTGGGCCTTCCGCCAAATGTTACCGAACTTTCTCAATTGATAACGGCCATTTTGTTGTTAACAATACCTGTCAAATTAATTGTCATTTATTCAGTCTGCTATGCCAAATCAATAGTAAAATAATGAAATTATTTTTTTTTTATCAAACAGGGAGTTCTGTTCGGGCAGCAAAATGAGGTAAAAATCATCTTCAGGGATGAGGCTCATTTTTGCATAAATGCTTACTTAATTAAACAAAATTGTCAAATTTGGAACGATAACAATCCAGATGAGAACAAAGGGCTTTTAATGCAGCTCCAAAAAAGTTTGTATTTTGTGTGGCTGCGTCATCGGTCCTTATTTCATGGGCAAGTACTGTAAGCCGATGGATTGGATGATCTGAACACCAAACACATATGGACAGAGTAAGACAGCGCTACGTGCCATACAGGCATTTGGTAGTATGACCATTTCACATGGTGATGTGGACTAACAATCCAGATCGGCTTATTTGGTTTAAGGTGGTAAATGTATGCGAATAAGCCACAAACCATAATAAGCCGAATAAGCCTGTGGCTGCGTCATAGTAGCTTATTTCATGAGAGCGATGTGGACTATCAAGGGCGAGTCCTGTAAGCCGATGGAATGGACAATCTGAACACCAACGATATTTGGACAGAGTAAGACAGCGCTAGGTTCCATACAGCCATTTGGGAGCTTGACCATCTTACATGGTGTTGTGGACTAACAATCCAGATCGGTTTATTTGCAGGGTTTTTAAGGTGGTAAATGTATGCAAATAATCCAGAAACCATAGTAATTCTTAAAGCCAACATAATTCATGACATCGATCAAGTTCAGTCTCACTTAGGAGCCCGGGTTATGGAAAATACTAAAGTCGACAATATCACGCACACACTCTATGTTATATTTAAATTTAAAGATGAGAAATGCTACCTATATGCTACTACCCAGCATCACAGAGGCAACACAATCGCATTTGCACAAGTGTAGTTGAACTTATGACCGGTTACTAACCCAAAATAACTTTTTTTTGAAAGTGCTTAAAAAAAACTAGTGAATTTTTTCTCAAATTCTCTTTATTTATTTGAAAGTACTATCCTTCCGGTTAATAATGGAAAATAATTTCATTCAAATGGCTGCCTCGGCTGACCATGCAGTAGCTTAGACGATCGGTCCAAATTTTAAACACATTATCGACTGTGTGCAGCTGTATTGCACCAACGGCTTCACGAATATTGGCCTTTAAAGCGTTAATTGTCTCTATCTTGTCGGCGTAACACTTTTCTTTGACGGTAACCCACAAATAATAGTTCAACAGTATCAAATCACAGCTCCGAGGTGGCCAAACGACGTCAGCTCTGCGGCTGATAATGCGATCTTCAAAAACAGGGTGCAAAACATCGATTGTAGCTTCGGCTATATGGCTTGCAGCGCCATCCTGCTGTAACCAAATGTTGCCAATATTCTCCTCTTCAATTTTTGTGAACAAAAATTCGATAACGATCGCCATTGCTCATTTTCGTAGAAAAATGGCCCAATTATGCCTCTGGACCAAAATCCGCACCAAACAATGACTCGTTTTGGATACGTCGGCTTTTCAATGTATGCGTGCGGGGTTTCTGTGCCCCAAATGCGACAATTTTGCTTGTTTACATACCCACCAAGATTCAGCTGAAAAGATGAGTTTTTTTTTTAAAAATTGGCATCTTCTGTAAGTCGATCGTAGGCCCACTTAGCGAAGCGAACACGCATATATACAACTATATTCGTTCTGCTGTAGGATAAAACTAATTATCTGTCAAATCAGCAAGTAAGATAAGTGTTACCATTCACCAAATAAGCACTAGTTGAAAAAAAACGTTAGATGACGGACCCGATACCTGGATAGTCTGATATATAGCTCACATCCGCTGCTATAATAATTTCCTATCAAAAACTTTAGCTGCCTCCGGGACAGTTGTTTTAATAAAAAACATTGCTTGTCTTCATTTTATAATCTTCTTCTGGATATTTTTTCCCATTCTCCGGAAAAACTATAACCCATCGTTAGTGTGGAAGTTGATCTCAAGCTCATCTATATTCTATTTGTTGCGAATTGACATGCAATTTGATATACTGGAGAAGGTAACCTTTCTCTACCATTTCCCCGGACAGCCTATATTCCCATCGGCGGTGTAGAAATCGCTCTCCTCTCAAGCTTAATTTTGAAAATTGATATGTAAACTGGAATCCAGCATAAGGAGACGTTATAACCCTAACAAGCTGTTGACGACACTCTCACAGTCTACAACGTTCTAAGCATACTTAGAATGTTTTTAATGTTCTTGCATTTTTGAATTCTACGTTCTCCAACTCAAGTACTGTCAAAATTTGATTAAGATAATCCGATCCGTTCCGAAGTTATAGGAGAAATCTACTTAGAAGACACATATAGGCATATGTCGGGTGAAAACTTTGAGAGCTCATAACTCAAAACACACTTTTTCGACTTAGACGGTTATAGAAAGTACACCTCGATATTCTAGTTAACCCCCCATAAGAGCGTAGTGTTGGGATATCGGATAGACTGTCTTTTTACTTGTAGTTTTACTTTTACTTCTTGTAGTCGCTGTAGTCTAGTAAGTAGTGTGTTGGCTTGTTAGAAGTGAGGCCACAGTTCAAATTCCAGCTCAAATATCTTTAGCTAAACGAAATGGAAGGAAATATTTCTTCGGCAACTTCTTTTCAACAGATTTCAGGCAAAAACTCTGAGTGTAAATGAAATATTGCCATAAAAAGTTTCTCAAAAGTCTGCCTTTTAAAGGCTGTAACTGTAAGTCCCGCCACCTACATATTGGTACGCTTTTACTTTCTAAAAACGTTTAAAATATGAGTTCGTAGATTGTAAATAAAAATAAAATAAATTCGTATTTAGTTTTAATTAAATTCTTAATTGTTCGCATAATTCTGTGTGCCATTACTCAAAACTTGATGTAAACAACAACAATTTGCTTTATTTGTTATTCTTCTTTACAATCTTTTACGTAAACAATAACAATTAATCGAAAGATTTTTATAACGGAAACCTTCGAACCACGATTATTCTTTTTAAACACTGTGTATCTTCACATAAGACTGGCATAATTTTTACTAACACCATTGCCTGCCTTTTATATGACAACGTAAACAGTCTGATGAATGTTCTAGAAGTCGAACGTGCCGCTGTTCACAACTTGATGTAAACAACAACAATTGCTTTATTTGTTATTCTGCTTTACACTCTTTTATGTAAACAATAACACTTATTCGACAGATTTTTATAACGAAAACCTTTAAACCACGATTATTTTCTTTAAACACTGTGCATCTTCACATAAGACTGACAGAATTTTTACTGACACCGCTGCCTACCTTTTATATGATAACGTAAGTAGTCTGATGAATGTTCTTGAAGTCGAATGTGCCGCAGTTCACAACTTGATGTAAACAACAACAATTTGCTTTATTTGTTACTCTTCATTACACTTTTTTAGGTAAACAATAACAATTATTCGACAAATTTTTTTAACGGAAATCTTTAAACCACAATTATTCTTTTTAAACACTGTGCATCTTCACATAAGACTGACAGAATTTTTACTGACACCATTGCCTGTCTTTTAAATGATAACGCAAGTAGTCTGATGAATGTTCTTGAAGTCGAATGTTCGTGGCTTCACTTTCTTGAGATCTCTATAAATGAAAACATCGTTCTTTTATTACATACAACATAAGTGTTTTGAGACATTAGATTGTAATTCTGACTGAAGGGTTATAATTTTCACTGACGTATGTCTTTTTTACGTTCCGTCTTTTTTTCATTGTTTTTCAAAGTTGAAATTGGCCAAGTCTTTCAATTGTAGAACCTTTTGATTGGAAAATATCCTCGAGTTTGTCTAAGGGTTTAGGGGATTTCACTTTTGTGCTATAAACCCTCTTTTCATGATCCATTTGTATACCACATAAATTAACATTGCATTGGTTAATCTTCTGCTTCTTTTCACGCTTTAACGTTCAGGAATTCCGTACATACCATAATCAATTATGTTCGCAACAAAGTTAAGAATAGAAAAACTACCAATACGTTATGACTTTATGTCTACTAAATTGTCTCTCTTTCTGTCTCTTGCTATGTTTGAAGTGGAAAAAAGTTAAATAAATAGAAGCGGTACAAGGGGAAATTTATCAAAAAGTTCTATCCTAATTACATCCTGCACAACATTATCGCTGTAACAAGATGAACAGAAAAAAAAAATGAGAAAAACAGACACAAAAAAATGGTTGACTTCCGGAGGAAAAGTGCACGTTGCAGATAGAAAATTGAAAACAATCCGTTTATATAGTAGTAGTGGTGGTAGTGGTGATACATTTACACAGTGTGTGTGTGTGCTTATGTGTGTTGAATGGAGCTCAAGTGTCTTTTCCGAATACTTGAGACGACTAAACATGAACAAGCATTTTACCTTGATTTTGTTGAAAACAAAAAAAAAGGAAAATGAAAGAGAACCCCGTTATAAAACGTTAAAAAATGTTAAAAAATTTCATTTTATTTATTGTCTTGCCACCGAAAATGAGAAAAAGTAAAACGCTGCACATACGAGTACACAATGCAGTTTACCACACAATAAATATAAAATAAATACGTTACGTTACGTTACGTTACGTTACCGCTACAAGACTTTTTTCAATGAAGGAGGAAAACTAAAAAAAACAAACGGAAAGAAAAACAATTTCGCGTATCGCAAAGTAGCAGAAAAATACGATACGAAATATATTTCATGGCGACACTCATTCTTCTTCAGTATCATCATCAACAACAACACAGATTTACATGCTACTTGCTCTCCATATTTCATGTACTGATACTGCTACTACTACGATACTCACCACCCACCACGTGAAGTGCCATAGAATAGAATCTCAATTTTTTTCCCCATTAAATAAGCGTCTATGATTTAAGCCAACAACAATAGAATGGAATTGAGTGCATAAAATTGTTTGTTGAATTGCTTTTCCATCATATACCCGTTGTTAGTAGCAGTCATGGTGGTGGTGGTGGTAGTAGTAGCAGTAGCAGTAGTAGTTGCCGTATGCAACCTACTGCACTTACTGTATAGTGGTGTATACGACAATGTTTTATCTGAACTTCAACACTTTACCACAACAAAATGTGTGGAAACACTTGAGTTTTATTTTCATTTTTTTTCTCCTATAAACTAAGCAGCCAGAATAGAAGCTGCTGGTGCTGGTGCTGCTGATGTTGATGCTGATGATGACGATGATGATAGTAAAGAGAGTGTAAAAATAAAACAAAATCTTCAACTATCATCCGAAGGAGTTTGAATCTCATATTTTTTTTCCTTCAAAATTCGCGATATTTTTACTCGAGAATATGGTGGCTGTAGATTTAACAAAGAATTTTTGCAAGACAATGCAAATTACAGTGGAACAAAATGAATTTAAAGCAAGTGAAAGAAAATTTTGAATATTATTTTTAACTATGAATAGAACAAACAGTTGAATTGATACCTCAATAACATACAATTTTCCAAAGTTTCTAAAAGTAATTGAACGAGTTAATTGAATTGAGTTATTAAACGAAAGGCCAAGGGTCAAACCCTAGGTCAGACATCAAAGTGAAAAAATATTTCTTCGTTGGCTTCCCCTTCAACAGATTTCTAGCAAAAACTCATATAGTTTATTAAAGTTTCTTATAAATCTGTCTTTCCGAGTCGATTTTAAACAGCAGGTCCCGCCACTCATGTATAAAATTAACACACATAACATAAGTGGTGTGAGAAGCTAGGTTGTAATCCTGACTAAACGGTTGTAATGATCAATTATGTATGCATGTATGTATCAGAGATCAACAATGAATCGATTTTCATAAGCACACATGCAATTTTGAGTATGAGTGAATCAACAGAATTCAAATTCAACTATTCTGATTCATTCGTACTCACTACAACATTGATTTATAAGTACAGATTACAATGAGTATGAGTACATTGTTGACATCAAACTCACAACTTTCGAATTATGTTTGATTCATACGCCTACACATTCTGATTCATAAATTTAGAAAAATACTTATAATACTTATAAGTCATTCGACTGGGTCGAATCATTCATCAACAAAGAATAAAGAAAGGAAAGACAAAGACATCAAGCAAAGCATACACACAATCTTCTTGTGAGTATTGCAGTGCACGTACGCGAATCATACTGATTTTGCGCTTCCTGTAAATGTTTAGTAGAGACGAGTCGAAGTCAATAATATCACGCGTATTGTTAAGTATGAATACGATGAGTACTTCCAACTTTGAGTATGAGTAGTATGAGTATCATATTAAAATAAGTATGAATACTCATCGTTTTGAATATTCGTTGCTGATGTGTGGTATGTATGTGTATAATCGAAAGAGATATTTTGAATCTCAAGCAGTACATGCAGTTGAGATTTCTCGAGTTGTTTCTTAAGATTACTCGAGTTGGCACACAGTTTCCTAACTGTCCTATAAAGAACTATTAATTCAAGCAGATGTATTGCGTTATTTGCTATCATCAAGTAGTGCGGGGTGTGCCATCTATCGCTTTTGGATGCCATTGTGCGGTAGAAATGAAGCGAGGAACCTCCTTTTAAGCCATTCTTGGTTGACGCGTGTTGAGTGTCTAGTGTCTATTCCTGTTGGAATGTCTATGGCCTGCGGCCGAAATGTTTGTCTGCCCAGGGCTTCAATACTGTCTTTAAGACATTTTCCCTATAATATTAAGAATTTATAGGTGAGGGAAGCGATAATCGACCGTTACGGCGGCCCTCACCATTACCATGAGCGGCGCTTGAGTTCTGGTGGCCAATCGCACTGGTAAATTTTTGGCTGACCTCTTTGGCAAGTAAACCCTAGTGGGAACCTTACTCTCCAAAACGCTCCAGGCGTAAAAGTCCAACGGATTGAGATCCGGAGATTTTGGTGGCCATTGTGCGGTAGAAATGAAGCGAGGAACCTCCTTTTTAAGCCATTCTTGGTTGACGGATGCTGAGTGCGGTGGTGCTGAGTACTATTGGGATGTCCAAGGTCTGCGGCCGAAATGTTTGTCTGCCCAGGGCTTCAATACTGTCTTTAAGATATTTTCCCTATAATATTAAGAATTTATAGGTGAGGGAAGCGATAATCGACCGTTACGGCGGCCCTCACCATTACCATGAGCGGCGCTTGAGTTCTGGTGGCCAATCGCACTGGTAAATTTTTGGCTGACCTCTTTGGCAAGTAAACCCTAGTGGGAACCTTACTCTCCAAAACGCTCCAGGCGTAAAAGTCCAACGGATTGAGATCCGGAGATTTTGGTGGCCATTGTGCGGTAGAAATGAAGCGAGGAACCTCCTTTTTAAGCCATTCTTGGTTGACGGATGCTGAGTGCGGTGGTGCTGAGTACTATTGGGATGTCCAAGGTCTGCGGCCGAAATGTTTGTCTGCCCAGGGCTTCAATACTGTCTTTAAGATATTTTCCCGGTAATATTCGGCATTTATTTTGACCCCACGGTCGATGAATACGTGAGAGAAGCGATAATCGACCGTTACGGCGGCCCACATCATTACCATCGGTGGCGCTTGAGTTCTGGTCGCCAATCGCACTGGTAAATTTTCGACTGACCTCTTTGGAAAGTAAATCCGATCATTTTCTTTGTCCACAAACTCCTTACTTTGGAATGGCTTCTCGTCAGAGAAAATCAAATTCGGTGACTGGCCACTTTCGTGCAAGCGAAGTATCTCCTTGGCTCTTTCCAGTCTAACTTTTTTGTCCATCAGTAATCTCTTGCACTTTTTGGAACTTCAATATCTTTAGTCCCCTACTCATTTTTCAACATGTGTTGCATCCGTTCTCGCGATATGTTCAGCTCACAAGTAATTTTTCTACCACTACGGCATGGATTTCGATCAAATCTGGCCTTCACTTTTCGGTTTTTTTCGTGTGTTGTTACCGTTTTTTTCCGTCCACTTTTTGGACGCGATGCAACACTGCCAGTATCACGGTAACGAACAATAGTACGAGAAACAGAAGATTTATTCACAATTAAACGCTGGAGGGCTCTAACGATAGCCACCTTTGGTTTTCCAGTCAAATATAAAGCAATCACACTATCACGCTTGAATTCCATCACGAATAACTTTTTTTCTGAATGAAATAGATCAAAATGCTTTTGTAAACTTGTAACTAGTAAAATGAACTGTCACTGGAATAAATCTGTCAGCTGTCGGATGAGCGGTTTACAAATACTAACAACCTGAAGTTGGTTGCAATACATATCAGCGATCCTGTATCACTGCCTCCCATAGATTAAGTGTTAACAGCGCCTGTGCAACACTGATAGGTTGATTAGACGTTTGCATATATTGGAACTTGGATGTCGCCGAGCGGTTTACAAATGATAACAACCTGAAGTTGGTTTCAATACATATCAGTCATCCTGTATGTCTGTATTTATGATATGGTTTCGTCAATGTACTCTAGGAGTCGCCGTGGTCTAGTAGGTAGTGTGGAGACTTATTAGATGAGATCTCTCTCGTATAACGAAACTTATACTCTAGGGGTCGCCGTGGTCTAGTAGGTAGTGTGCTGGCTTATTAGACGAGATCTCTCTCGTATAACGAAACTTATACTCTAAGAGTCGCCGTGGTCTAGTAGGTAGTGTGGAGGCTTATTAGATGAGATCTCTCTCGTATAACGGAACTTATACTCTAGGGGTCGCCGTGGTCTAGTAGGTAGTGCGCTGGCTTATTAGACGAGATCTCTCTCGTATAACGAAACTTATACTCTAGGGGTCGCCGTGGTCTAGTAGGTAGTGTGAAGGCTTATTAGATGAGATCTCTCTCGCATAACGAAACTTATACTCTAGGGGTCGCCGTGTTCTAGTAGGTAGTGTGAAGGCTTATTAGACGAGATCTCTCTCGTATAACGAAACTTATACTCCAGGGGTCGCCGTGGTCTAGTAGATAGTGTGCTGGCTTATTAGGCGTAAAGACAGGGTTCGAGCCCCAGGCCAGACACCAAAACAAATTACAAAAAATATTTTTTCGGCGATTTCTTCTCAGCAGATTTCTGGCAAAAACTCTGAGAGTAAATAAAAAAAGCCATGAAATGTGTCTCAAAAAAATCTGTCCTTCGGAGGCGACTTAAAAGTCTAGGGTCCGCCACTTACGTATAAAATTAACACACACAACATAAGTAGTGTGAGAAGCAAGGTCAATAATGATAATTGAAGGGTTGTAATGACCAATTATGTATGTATATACAACCGTACATAATTGGTCATTCAGCCAGGATTACGATCTAGTTTCTTACACCACTTGTATTGTGTGTGATAATTTTATACGCCAATGGTGCGACCTAGAGTTTAAAGAAGACTCCGAATGACAGATTTTTTTAAGAAACTTTTCATGGCTAGAAATGCCTGATTTGGGGTTTGAATTCTGGCCTCACGTCTAATAAGCCAACACACTGACTACGGCGACTTCATATTTGTAAGAATCAAAGAGAAATTATCACGAAAACACGAAAGCCTTCAACATCAAACACATCAACAAATAAGGTCCTTCATAGTCTCTGTATCTTCTCCTCATTATCATCATCATTCCAGTTACTTACTTAATTAGTCATTATAACCCTTTAGTCAGGTTTACAACCTAGCTTCTCACACTACCCATGTTGTGTGTGTCTTAATTTTACCCATGAACCGCTGAGATTTTTAAGAAAGTTTTCATGGCTAATTTACTCCTCTCTCCGAGTTTTTGACAAAAGACTTTTCGTCTAACGAATCAAAACACAAGAGCATAATAATGTCCATTCTTCTGCGCCATAAAGAAGCATGGAGAGGATGAACGGACTTGCATTTTTTTTTTTTTTGATAAAACCAGCACTCAGGGGATGGCCCCTACTCATGCAGTGCATTGTGCAGGTTTTTAGGAAGGGTGGCAAGAGGGAAGATGCGAACGACAATGAAACGAGTTGCTGCTGGTGACAATAAAATGGCCAGTGCTATACCTTCACCATTAGACAGTCTACAGCAATCGTCCCCTAGAAGCCCCCAGTTTCTCAACACTACTTATGTTGTGGGTGTTAATTTCATATACAAGTGGCAGGACCTATAGTTTAAAGTCAACTCCGAACGACAGATTTTTTGAGAAACTTTCCATGGCAATTTTATTTACTCTCAGAGTTTTTTTTGTATGTCTGGCCTGGGACTCGAACCCTAGCTTTATGTCTAATAAGCCAGCACGCTACCTACTAGACCACGGTGATCCCTAGAGTATAAGTTTCGTTGTACGAGAGAGATCTCTGCCCTGTTTGCAAGACTGGCATTATTTTTGCTGGTAATGGCGGAAAAAAGATAAAAATATTCTGTGAGCATATTGAAAGTATTGTTATCTGGCGGTAATGACGGGGGTCAAAATAAATATATTCTGTAAGTATATTGAAGGTATAGTTACCGGCCGTCATTTGGTATTACGCCGATGGCTTGGTTTGCCTTTATTGACAGCCAATCCCATCTTGATACGCTCCCGTTCAATAGCGCTAAAGATAGCAGAATCATCTTTCTTGGTTACGTCCTATGATGTCAATATGGCCTGCAGACTTTTGTGGAAAATAGTGTCATTGGGATAGACTCCTGACTTCCGCTGAACATTGTCCATAACGGAGTTGATGTAGTCGTATTGTCTTCTATGAAACCTGATGCGGTATGAAAAGGTTTGAAGAGATTCAATCTTATCTTGACGGAGCTAGAAGAGTTCAAGTGATTTTGCATTGCCGTATCTGATATGAGCTTCAGCAGGAATACTTGTCAAAAGGATGATTAATTATGGGGCTATTAATCGCTGCCTTCGATGTCAATTTGTTTTTCGTGGCCTTACCAAGGATTTGATGTAATATAATGATCTGATCGATGGTTGACTTGCCAGGTCTGAAGCCGCACTGATAAATCTAAGCAGCGTTTTGACGAGACGCCTTAGTCGGAGCTACAGGAGTTCCTCAACGTCATTCTGCATAGCCTTATCAGCTTCACAACAATACCTAACTCACAATTTGCGATAAAACACGATTCCTTATTAGGCTGTTGAAGGTTGCCTTCTATATCGACTTGTTTTCAATTGGTTTTCTTCCGGATTTAGCGTCATGTGACGTTCTTGTCTATGATGCACTTGCCAGGTCTTAAGCCGTCCGACTACTTCAATTCAGTGTTTTGAAGAGACGTTTAAGTCCTGCATACAATACGCTTTAAGGATCTTGTATGGCGATAGGCATATACCTCCGCAGTTGACGCATATCTTACAATCATTTGAACTTCAGATATGACAACTTTTATCACGAGTGTATTCCTTATCAACGAGTGTATTCCATACAACCGTACATACTAGCGATCAGCAATAAGTATTCAAAACGATGAGTAGATTCGAGTCATACTCATAATTTCAGATACTTATACGCATACATACTTATTTTAATATGATACTCATACCACTCATACTCAAAGTTGGAAGTACTCGTCGTATTCATATTTAACAATACGCATGATGTTATTGACTTCGACTCGTCTCGACTTAACATTTACGCGAAACACAAAATAAGTATGATTCGCATACGAACACTACTATACTCACACGAAGATTGTGTGCATGCTTTGCTTGTTGTCTTTGTCTTTCCTTTCTTCTTTGTTTGTATATGCAACAACAACAAAGGTTGTAAATTTTGATGAATGATTCGAATCACTCGAATCACTTATAAGTATTTTAAGTATTTTTCTAAATTTATGCATGAATAAGTAGGCGTATGAATCAAACATATTTCAAATGTTGTGAGTTTGAGGTCAACGTTGCACTCATACTCATTGCTATTTACACTTATAAATCAATGTTGTAGTGAGTGCGAATGAATCAGAGTAGTTGAATTTCAATTCTGTTGATGCATTCATACTCAAAATTGCATGAGTGCTTATGAGTAGCGGAAAAACGATTTATTGCTAATCTCTGGTACATACATAATTGGTTATTACAACCCTTTAGTTAGGACTACAACCTAGTTTCTCACACCACTTATGTTGTGTATTAATTTTCTACACGAGTGGCGTGTCTTACCGTTTAAAGTTGACTCCGAACTACAGAGTTTGGAGAAGCCAACACTCTACATACGACGATAATGCGTTACAACTGCGAATAAATACACGATGAATGAACGATGCCACACATCGTCCTTAACATTTTGACCACCCACAGTTGCTTGAACTTGCCCAAACCGTTTAGATGCTGGAAAACATGAATGATTGAATAAACAAAACAATATCAATGGCTCGAGCATTTAAATATTGTGAATGCAACCTATCGCCTGTTACCGGTATGGCATCTTTAATTACAATTTGCAAGCAACACACTAGCCGACATGTATGTACAACCGTTTATTCAAGCACTCTCACATGGCGCGGAACTTCTTTCGTTTTTGTTTAATTTCCATTCCATCTCCTAAACCGCAATATTTTTACAACAATAATGTGGCTTAAATTTTCTTTTGATGTAACCATCCATGGTGTGTAACAAAATGCAGCAAGCAACACTACCACCACCTCCACCACAGTATACTTCCAAAAGGTATTTCAATCGAATACAATATGAGTGATTCTGTGTGTGTATGAGTGCGTGTGCAATAGCAAGCAATAGCAGCAATTAAATTCCAAATAAAGCACTTGTTGTATGGATGTATGCATGTAAGCAACTTGTTGTTCTCGTATTTTGTATTGCAATCGTGTCTCTATACGAATAAGAAAATGTGATTCAAACACGGTGTTTTTTGTTGTTGTAGTTTTTCTCTTTTAACTATTCCTTCTCCGTTTGGTTTTTGTGCCTGTGTATGCTTTGGCTTTGTGAAGCCGATATATTTATTGTCGTTTCAAGTCAGGCGCTGTATGACTTTCTGGCTTTGTTTAGGTACGTGTATGTGTGGGTGTGTATGAAATTCGAAACTAATTTCCGGTTATAGTCACAGTTCACTGCATCTCAATGGAGAATGCCATGAAGAAACGTTATTATTGCCGTTATTGCTCTCTTATTTGATATTTTTTTAAGGTTTTTGGTACATTTTTGGCAGTCTTGTTCGTTGTTCGGAAGGAAGTATTAAAAAAAATTTTTTTGAACAATTTTTAAAATTAAAATTAATTTTAAAAGAAAATAATAAAAAGAATATTTTTTTTAATAAGAAATACAAAGAAAAAAATTTTAAAATTGCTTGAACGGAAGAGATTTGAAGGATGTTCTCATGTTTTTAAAATGATGGTTCACAGATACAAACTAAAACCATGAAATTTTAAGAAATTAAGTCTGCTTGCAAAGGTCATAGAGCAATTCATGCCTTTTGCAATTAAAATAATCGACCTAAGCAAGCAATTCCTAGACTTATGGATCTTTTTCATTCTAATTTTATTTTTTTTTTTGATGCAAAACCATCAAGAAGACAAAGTAGAGCAAATTCTTGAAGAAAACATCGAAAAGTTGGTACATCATCGTTCTCAACTTCTTGGCCTTTGTCCTTTGAGCAAACTTTGCTTACTTATAAAATATTGATCTACCACTGCCTCCCATGTTGTGTGTGCTTATTTTGTCCATGAGTGGTGGGACCTAGAGTTCATAATTCACTCCGAACGACAGATTTTTGAAAAAGCCTTTTGAGAAGAAGTTACCGAAAGTCCTAGACTACGGCGAAGGTGTTTATAAAACACAGCGAGGGCTGTTGGATAAAATAGTAGTACTTGGTCAAATAATGCCTCTTAATTTTTTAGTCTTCGAAACAAAAATGTACAACGAATAATTGCTTGCTTTTGACCATCAATTGAAGCGTAATGTTTCTTTAAAGGTCAGGGGGATTATTGTGCAGAATGTAAAGTGCATGCTTTCGGAAATTGCATATCCTTAGATTGTATTTGTTGCGAGAACACAATTCATTATTGAACATGGTAAACATTTTCTATAGAAAATACTTCCTTTTCTCTTACAATGTAAATAGATTTTAAATAATGTACCTCTCCTACAACTTATTTTCCTAGTTACAGCACAATGTTCACATATTACCTGAGAATGAGGCAAAAAAATGAATAGGAAAGGTGATGTTATTGACAATTTTTGTAATATTTAGTCCAAGAAGTAAAAATAATTGCTAGGCTACTTAATATACAATTTTGAAATCTTATTCTAATGTTAACTGACAGCCTAGGACATCTAGGACGACTATTTCAAACTGATGGAAAATTGGAAATAAAGTCTCCTTAGAAATATTATTGAAGTAGTCTACATCATATGCAGTCTAGTACGTAGTATGTTGTCTTAATAGGCGAAGTCGCCGTGGTCTAGTAGGTAGTGTGTTGGCTTATTAGACGAAAGGCCCGGGTTCGTATCCCAGGTCAGACATCAAAACGAAAAATATTTCTTTCGGCGGACTTCCTCTCAAGCAGATTTCTGGCAAAGACTCTGAGAGTAAAAATTGCCATGAAAAGCTTCTCAAAAATCTGTCGTTCGGAGTCGACTTTACACTGTAGGTCCTACCACTCATGTATAAAATTAACGCACACAACATAAGTGGTGTGAGAAGCTAGGTCGTAATCCTGACTGAAGGGTTGTAATGGCCAGTTATGTATGTAATAGGCGATTGATCGGGATTACAAAACTTAGCTCTAAATTCCCCGAAACAGAAAAAAAATATTTCTTTCGGCTACATAATCTGGCAAAGGTTATACGAGTAAAATGTTGCTAAAATTCGTCGTTCGTTTGTTTTCTTGGTGACGTGACGAAATTGTTTTAGATTTCAGCGAACGTGTAATAGCCGAGGTTAAGGAAATGGCATCTTCTTACAAAAATCGCGCATTTCTTGGTAATGAAAATACGATGAATATTGGACTCAATGGAGTTAGGACGGACTTGATAAGAGAACGGTTTGCACTCTAACAAAAATTCTAATTCAATGCACTGGGATCACTCTAGAAGATCCTTTTTGTGGAGGAAATCGTTGCAACACCTTTTATGAAAGTGCTCTTCGGAACAGACGTCATTGTTTTTTAGGCGACACAACTTTTGAAATTCTAAACAAGATGGCGAACGTGCCGCTAAGGGAATTGACAGACTTTATACCAATCTCGGGCTGTGCAATGGACACTGACAAGGGGGCTTATATAACACTATGTAACACAATGGACCATACTGCCAACGAGTGAACTTTCTTCTGTTTACCTAACACAACCTTTGTTGTATGCCTACTTAAAGTATACACTGAATGAGACGAGATATTTGCTTTATTAGGATTTGGTTTGTTAGGATTTTACCAACCACAGCCCAATTATAAAATGCAACAAAGTAAAGCGCTATATTTTTTAATTTTTTTAAAATTTTATTGTTCAAAAGCATAGAATTTCAGAATCATTTTAGACTTGTTCGAAATGGCCACCTTTGGTACGAATTATGGCCTTTAAACGGCCGACAAAGCCATCAAAGATTGCACGAAAGTGGCTCTGCGATATTTTGGTTCATTCCCGGCTAAGTATCGTCTTGAGATGATCGAGGCTTTAGTATTTTTTAGTGAGAACCTTACTCTGCAAAATGCCCCAGATGCAAAAGTCCCACGGATTGAGATCCGGAGATTTTTGTGGTCATTGTGCGGTAGAAATGAAGCGAGGAAGCCTCCTTTTCAAGCTACTTCTTGGTTGACGCGTGCTGTTGGAATAATCCATGGTCTTTGGCCGAAATGTTTGTCTGCCCAGGGGCTTCAATACTGTCTTTAAGACATTTTCCCGATAATATTCGGCATTTATTTTGACCCCACGGTCGATGAATACGAGCGGGGAGCGACCATCGGCCGTTACAACGGCCCACACCATTACCATTGGCGGCGCTTGAGTTCTGGTGGCCAATCGTAGGTGTAAATTTTCAGCTGACCTCTTTGGCAAGTAAAACTGATCATTTTGTTTGTTCACAAACTGTTCAATTTGGAACGGCTTCACATCGGAGAAAGGGGAAAACCAACTTCGGTAACTGACCACTTTCGTGCAAGCGAAGTAACTCCTTGGCTCTTTTCAGTCTAAACTTTTTTTGTCCATCGGTAAGCTCTTGCACTTTTTGTAACTTCAATGTCTTTAGTCCCCTGCTCATTTTTCAATATGTGTTGCATCCGTTGTGGCGATATGTTCAGCTCACGAGTAATTTTTTTACCACTGCGGCATGGATTTCGATGAAATCCGGCCTTCACTTTTCGAATCATTTTTGGTGTTGTTACCGTCGTTTGTTTTTTGTTCACTTTTTGGACACGATACAACACTGCCAGTATAACGGTAGCGAGCAATGGTAAGAGAAACAAAAGATTTTTTTCACATTTAAATGCTGAAAGGCTTAAATGATAGCCATCTGTGGTTTTCCAGCCAAATTTAAAGCAATCACACTTGAATTCCATTACGAATAACTTTTTTTTCTGAATGCAATAGATCAAAATATTTTTGTAAGCTTGTAAATAATAAAATGAACTGTATTGGAATAAATCTGTCAGCTGTCAGACGAGCGGTTTACAAATAATAACAACCTGAAGTTGGTTGCAATACATATCAGCTACCCTATACATAGTATGTACATAATTGGCCATTACAATCTTTCAGTCAGGATTACGACCTAGCTTCTCAACAGCACTTATGTTATGTGTGTTAATTTTATACATGAGTGGCGGGACCAACCGTTTAAAGTGGACTCCAAACGACAGATTTTTGAGAAGCTTCTCATGGCAATTTAATTTTTATCTCTCAGAGATTTTGCCAGTAATCTGCTGAGAGGAAGTCGCCAAAGAAATATTTTCATATTTTCGTTTTAATATCTGACATAGGATTTAAACTCGGGACTTTTCGTCTAATACATACTATCTATAAGAGTATGGTGACTTCAGGAACCCATAACAAAGCATTTAGAACGTAGGAGATGATGATTGATTGTCTATACTCTTAAGAGGAATACTGAATGGATAGGAGAATGGCACTTAAGTGGAATTCTCAAGGTTCAAAAAGGAATACGTGAAGTCGTTCACTTCACGATCTAGGACAGTGCGGTTTCAGATGGGAAGAGGTAGTTAACCGGATAAGATGGATAGAAAAGATTTCGATGACATTTCACACAATATCTGTATATATAGGCTACTTGACTACTGCAGTGTTTTGAACACTGAACTGTCACTTGAATAAATCTGTCAGTTGTTAGGTGAGCGGTTTACAAATGATAACAACCTGAAGTTGGTTGCAATACATTTCAGCCACCCAGTAGTTCAGAGAATACAAAATGGATATAAGAACCTAAAAACACAAAAAAGAACGCTCTTGTTAGACAAATATAGGATAAGGGTATATATATAAGGCCATTTTATAGTCACCGGCAGCAATTCGTTTCCTTACCGTTCGAATCTTTCCTCTTTCCACCTTTCCTAAACCTGCACAATGCACTGCATGAGTAGACGTCATCCCCTGAGTGCGGGTTTAATAAAAAAAATATAGGATAAGGGCGAGTAGCTTGAATATAATGGTTAACAACTTACTTTCGATAGAATAAGCTTGAAAAGTCATAATGATAATACGGCCCATGTGCAAATGGTTAAAGAATTTACAAATGATAACAACGTGAAGTTGGCTGCAATTTGTATTAAATTTGTAGTGTTCGCATAGAACCAAACTGTATTTCTTTGAAGTAAGTGACACCACAATTGCATACTTGGACTTGTTGACAACATTTTAGTCAGTTTAATGTAAGGACTCCAAACAGTTTACACCTTCTTTACATAATTTTTTCAGAAAAAAATTTTGTATTTTTTTTTGGGCAGTACAAACACAGCAGTACCCAGTAAAAATCTGGCTCAGTATCTGTATATATACATAACAATGAATGTGTGTTTATTTGTTTGTAGGTTTGTTTGAAGTCTGTTGACGGCTAAACGGCTGAACCGATTTTCTAGAAATTTTAGCTGTACCTTCCTGTATGTCTGGAAGAAACTATAGGCTTATTTTGTTATTTTAAAATTTTAAGTAGGCGTGGTGCCACGCCCACATACCCAATAAGTATTTAATATCGCATATATCATAAACTGCAACAGCTAAAGTCCTAAAATTTTGTATGGATGACTTTGACGTATATATGAATAAAATGGGCGGGAGTGGCTATAGTAGGCGTGCCACCTCCCATAGTCTATATATATAAAAATGAATGTTTGTTTGTATGTACCTTATAGAATCGTAAACTATGCATTTGATTATGTTATGATCCCTAGAAAAGTTGTTGCGCATAAGCCGGGGTAGGTTTATAAGTTGATATGACTAATTTCCAGCAGGTGGCGGCACTGAAATTTACTTAAAATCAATTAAATCGTCAACTGTGCCTTTAATCATGTTATGATCTTTACTAAAGTTATTGAGCATGAGCCGATGAAGATTTCTAAGTTGGTATGACCAATATCCGGTAGGTGGCGCCACTGAAAAGTACTCAAAATGAATTAAATCTTAAACTGTGCATTCTTTAACAAAGTTGTTACGTATGAGTCGACGTAGATTGGTGCGATTAATTTCCGATGGATGGCGTCACTGAAAATTATTCAAAATGAATGACAATCAATTGGTCGACCTACACCCCAAGTACGGAATAAAAGAGCATTACAAGCCTCAGAAGCAGACGAGCAATGTGACTGGAAAATCTTCGAGTATATGCGGTTGAGACCCGTTCGCATGAATCACTTGAACAACAAGAAGTGAGATTAGAAACTGATCGAATGTGTACTACTCAGGCCCGTTCATCTGAATCATCAGGACAACGGGAAATAAAATCAATAAAATGATTTAAAATTTATTTTAGTTGGGGGCACAGCAACACATGCAGGGTACAGTTAGTCTAATATAAATGTCGTACCTAATCGAATCATATTTCTTAAGCCACATATCCTGCATGTGTTTAGGTGGGAACCAATGATGCTAATATTGCTTGGCCATACCAAAACTTCCTAAATTGATTCATCTCTGACTAACTGCTGTCCCATTTGCCTGTTAAAATATTCCTTCTTTTGCCTTAAAGTGTGCCAATTTTATAAATTATGAAATTTCTTTCATTCCCATTCCCAAATACCACAAGTCAGTCCACTGGGCACTGTCATAACAATTCAATTCCTCTCCATTAGATTTGTTTGTTTAAAAAAAAACAGCCACAGAAACTAAATTCATTACAAATTCCATTCGACGACCACAAACTAGATGACATTGCCATGGAAAAGAAAAATAAAAAATGATGATGAAGAGGGGAAAAAAAGACTGCATTTCGCTTTCATTACCTTGACAATGTTACGAAACACGTGTATGAGTGGGGGAATGTGAGTGTGTGTGTGGTAAGTGATTGAACTTTAAAAGTTAATGCGATTCATGCAACATGGCTAATGGTCATGCCACAACACTCATGCACATGCATAAACGAGACTCATATTACAAAAGGCAATGGCAATAACAGCAACAACAACAACAACAACAACAAATAGATCTTCTTAATGAAATCAAAAACCCTTTCTTCTTTGGCGAAGTGAATTTGTAATAAAATCTCGTATAACAGCCATGAATTAAAACATGGCAACATGGAAGCTGTAGAAAAAGCGGCCTCTCCATTGCAACTATAAAAGCCTGATGCCATTGAAGAAAATTTACATTTTAATCAAACGTAAGGTAAAGCAAACATTGAACGCACTTTTTGTGGTCAACGAATAAACGAAAAAACCAAAAAAAAAAAAACTTTAGTACCCCCAGGCTAAATAGCTGCATGTAAAGGGCATAGATTTGTTAAGGATACCAAACGAACAAACTGCCAACAAAAGAGAAGTTCGAAGAGGTTTACGCCAAAAAGGCTGTTAAAGGATTTGTGAGCTGAAAAAACAAATCACTTCTCACACAACGAACAAGCGAACAAACAAACGAACGCACCAACGCAAACAAACAAAAAAAAAATGCATTTGTGGCCTGGGTTGTTATGGCCTAAGCCAAAGGCTAGACAACATATAGTGCCCAACAATAACATTATAAATTTAGCACTTGCAACAAAGACCTGGCCTAGGACCTTGTGCGTTTTCTTTAAATATTCCAACACCAGCAGCAGCTCTCTACAGTGGCTTTGGCTATTTACAATCAATGCCTGGCTATTGATAACAACAGCACAAGGCTCTGTGGCTGCCGCAAATGCTTTAGCTTCTGTGACGCCACTAGCAGTGGCTGGCAATTATCAAGGCGTTGCTGGAGATACAAATGCGGATGTAGTGTCTGCCTTAACAGGATTATCGAATGGTTATGCTACAGCCAACTACATAAAGAATTACTATCATGGAAGAGAGACTGAGTCTGGGACTGATAATGAATTCCAACCAGCCTCGATTATGCCTATACCATTGCCAATAATACAGCAGCAGCCACAGCAACAGCAGCAGCAACAACAACCAGTTGCAGCTAACAATGCTGTTATTAGAAATGAAGTTCAAGGAGGAAATTTACTAGGAAATGTTGCTGCAACTGCTGGTGTTGGTAGTGGTGGTGGTGGTATCATAGGCCGTGGCTTTATAGGTTTACAGCCAAACAATTATGGAAATGCTATTGTCCAACGTGGATCTGGAGGCATTGGTATGGGTGTTGCTAGTGGTGGCATAACTTCCTTTTACGACAATGCATTTAATGTACATGAGAATGGTTTTGTGCCTACAACCTTTACGCCTGCTGGCCAACATTATGCAGCATCTTTGTCTAGCCTGCAACAGCAAATGCCAAACAATAAAATGAATGCCGGGCACCAGTATGCCACAACAGCCAACACCAATACTGCCACAACATTGAATAAAAACGATTTCCAACAGAATCGCCAACAATATGGAAATGATCAAAGCAATAGCAATAGCAATAGCAATACAAATACTAATAGCAATAGCAATAGCAATAGCAACAACAATAGCAATAGCAATGGCAATGGCAATGGCAATGGTAATGCTAATACGATTGGAATGGCCAATGATTATAACAAATCTCAACAGCGTAGTTTGTTTAGACGATTAGCGAATTATGCTGGCCATAGCAATAGTGCTGGCATTGGTGCTGGTGATGGTAGGCTCAACAACAACAACAACAACAATAATGCTGAAGTTATTCCAAATTATACGCTGGCTTATGTAAATGATGGAAAACAATCAGCCTTAGTAACGAATTCCTATAATGAACAGAACCCATATAATATCATGGACACTGACAGTGGACAGGATAATATTGCAGAAACAGAGCAACAACAGCAAGAACAGCAGCAACAGCAACTGCAAGAACAGCATCAGCAAAATTTTGCAAATTATTATGCACCAACAATGGCAACAGCAATTGCATTAGGTGGTTATGAAATAGAAAATCCAACAAAATATTACACATACAATAATAATTATCAAATAAATGACTATCAAATGCAACAGCAACAACAACAACAACACCAACAGCAGCAACAACATCAACAACAGCAACTGCAGCAATTACAACCATATGAACAGGCCTTTAAACTTAATGCATTAACAGGAAATATGCTTCCAGCAACATATTTTCAAACGTATGTACAACATAAAAGAAATAATAATAATGATAGAGAACAACAACAACAGCAACAGCAACAACAACAGCAACAACAACAACAACCGAATCTACAACAGCAATATTACAATATGGCCAAAGATAATTATCAACAGCAATGGCAACAGCAACAGCCAACAATCACAACCGCAACAACAACCAAATCAACAAATAACTGCCAATTATCAACAGAAACAATTAACAACAACACCAACAACAACACCAGGAGCCAACAACAGACAACAGCAGCATCAATATTCCGTACATGAACCAGAAGCAGCCGAATCCAAACATTTCTCAATATTACGTATTAAAAAATCCCCTTCAATATTATCTCCGCCAGCCACCAAACACAAATCCAAACGTAGTGAAGCCAATGAACACTATTACCATCCAATACCCCATGTCACAGCACATGATAATGATATTGAGACGGAAACTGAAACTGAAACGGATTTTGACAATTTCCAGCAATTAGAACAATTACAACAACAATTACAAGAACAACAACAGAAATTTATTGAATTACAACATCAACTAATTGATCATGATCAAGCAATTACAAATACAAAAACAATTGGCACAAACGGCACCACCGCCCACCCTACCACCCATTACCCATACCGTACATCATAATGCCCATAGTTTGCAAGCCTTGGCTGGTACACCGCTGGCAAAACACACGCACGTAATTAAAACCATACCCGTGCATCAGCATCAACAAAGTTCACATGTACCCTATCGCCAGAATGTATCCGTTGAAGTGCCCGAAGCAGTTATAACTGCTGTTAATAAGCCTATGCCCATAGAGATACCGGTTACGAAAACCATTGCCGTGCCTAATGTCCAGGAAGTGAAAATTCCCATTGAAAAATTAAAACCATTTCCTGTGGAAAGACCCATACCCTATATAGTGGAGAAGAGAGTGCCCTATACGGTGGAGAAACAAATTGCTAAGCCTGTTTACTATCCAGTACCCATAAAAGTGCCCATTTTGCATACAGTCGTCCATAAGGTACACCAGCCGCCTCATTATAACAATGCTGGCGGCCACTATCATCAATTGCCGCCTCAAAGTTTTCATTTACCTCATACGGCTTATCGTACAAGTCATGAACATGTGCACAGTCACGGTCACGGTCATGGTCATGGTCATGGTCATGGTCATGGCCATGGTCATGGTCATGGTCATAGCCATGCTTATGGTGCACATGGTCATCATACCCATCACTATGGTGGTAATTACTTGAAATGATTTTCAATGTGGAATATTTAACTTAAGATGCTCTTTTAATTTTATTTTTAATTTTTAATTTTTATTCGTAGTTTTTAATTATTTTTTATTTAAGAATTATTTTTATATTTAAATATTCAATTTTGTTTTTGTTATTTTTGTTTTCATAATAAATTTTGTGTGGATTTCGATCCCAAATAATAGTCAGAGGAACAAGACCTCGTACAAGATAAGCGGAAACATTTATTTTTTGTTTTGGGGAAGCAGTATGCATAACAATTGCGATACTGATCTGCCTTACGACTTATCAGTCAATCAGAACGATTCAAGTGATTTACCATCGGTTATTTCGAATCTGGCAATACTTATGTCATTCTATTTTCAGTCACAATGCAGCCAAAATACGCAAACAAGATTCGTTAGACTGTGTATATGGGGGCCTATAAAAGGCAAGAAAACCAGACGGCGGTCATTAAAAAATCAGTCAGTCTTACGTGAAGACGCGTTGTGTGTAAAGAAAACAGTTGTTGTTTGAAGATCGCCATTGTAAATAAGAATAGCGAACTAAATAAATTGCTGTTGTATCATTAAGTTGTGTAAGCAGTTGGGATGCCAAACGGGATCGATTTTTAAAAATCCCGAAATTCCGAGATATTTCGGGATAATTCGGGATCCAAAAATCCCGAAAAATCACAGGAAAAATCGTCATTTTCTCTAAGTAATAAAAATATTTTGTTGACAAAATCATTTGTATTCCAAATGCCGTTGAAAAACACTTCTCCCAATCAACATTTGTTGGTAAAATAGTTCCAAGATAGCTGTATGCATCTTTAAGTATTAACCTCTACCACCTCCTGCTATAAATAAATCTATTTCTTTGGACAGTTGAGTATCTAAATCAATTACCCTTCTAATTCGTTTTATAGGGCTTTTGGCAGGCTTCGATGCCATCAAATAATTTTTTATCACTGGAAGTAGAATTTTTTTTCACGACCTTTTGTAGGGTCAAAATACATTTGAATTCACAATCCCGGGACAAGTTTTTAAAAATCCTGGGATTCAGAATTTTGTGAATCCCGAAAATCCCGGTATTTCAGGATTCGGGATTTCCCGATTGGCATCCCTAGTAAGCAGTGTCTTGTAAAATATTGCAAATAACAGTGGGCGGTATAAGCAAATTTATTGCTAACAGTCATAAAATTGGGTCAAGACACGAGCATGCTCGTACAGTGCGTTTACAAGAAAATATCGAAACTGTATATGACGTCTACATCAATTTGTTATCGTTTTCAAGAATTTAAATTTCACACATTAGTTTACTTTGAATTTTGGGAAATGATCTCGATATATTGCCTTCAATTGCTTCAAGGATTGAAGCCACATAACCATCCGCATCGTCTTGCTTCGCTAGATGGGCCAACGAGAAACAGTATGATAATGTCGATGTTACAAAAACAATCATCTTTCCGGATGAAGATTATTTTTATTATGGTGGGTACATTAAGTCGCCGTGGTCTAGTAGGTAGTGTGTTGGCCAGGGTTCGAGTCCCAGGCCAGACATCAACATAAAATACAGAAATTCTTTTTTGGGCGATTTCCTCTCAGCAGATTTCTGGCAAAGGCTCTGAGAGTAAAAATTGCCATGAAAAGCTTCTCAAAAATCTATCGTTCGGAGTCGACTTTAAACTGTAGGTCCCGCCACTTTTGTACGATTTTGATGTTTTTTGAAATGTAGCAGCTCCTTTATTGCCTTTCGATTATACAATGGTTGCAGATGTCTCCTCAATTCAAGAGGCCATTCCATATCATAACAAGGATTTCTACAGATTCCTAGCTACTCTCGTGTAATGATAAGGGGTATATAAAGTTCTTTCAATGTAAGACGTATGAAGTTCTTTGAAGTTCATTGACGATAAGCTTTGAGTGCTAATAGTTGCCATGAAAAAGCTTCTCAAATCTTTTGTTCGGAATCGACGTTCAACTGCAGGTCCTGCCTCTAATGAATAAACACGCACTAAATGAGTAATGTGAAAAGTTCGTCCGTAATTCTAAATAAGACTGTGTTATGCCTAAAAAACTAAGGTAAAAAGGTTATTCAAGTCATCGTGGTATATTAGGTGGTGTGTTGGCTTATTAAACGATTCAAATTCTAGAATTAAGACATTAATTCTATTTAATTAATTTAATTAATTAATATAACACTAATACCCCGGTTTGCATCGCCTCCTTCTGCGTCTGCTTCGAAGTTGCGTCTTTTTAAAACTTCTGTGATTTCGAAGTTGCGTCGTTTTTGTTTCAGTTTGCTTCGCATGTTTCGAAGTTGCGTCGTTAGTGCTTCGATTTGCGTAATTAATACGAAAATGTTTGCACGAAGCTAAAACAGAAAAAGGGAATTTCCCGTTTTTAAAGACATCGTGGTATATTAAGTACTGTGTTTGCTTATTAAACGATTCAAATCTCAGGTCAGACATTAAATTAATACACTAATACCCCGGTTTGCGTCGCCTTGTTCTGCGTTTGCTTTGTAGTTGCGTCTTTTTAAAATTTCTGTGATTTCGAAGTTGCGTCGTTAGTGCTTCGATTTGCGTCGTTAATTCGAAAATGTTTGTACAAAGCTAAAACAGAAAAAGGGGATTTCCCGTTTAAGTCTAATGTAAATACATACATACATACGTATGTATTTATGTTGCCTTATGGTTGCAAGTTGAATTTCGTTAGTAAATTAAATATTTTTTTTTTGAAAATTCTATTTTTTCAGCTAAAATTATGAATCTCAGAACCAATTAAATGAAAATTATTTCAAATATATGGAAAATCGTGCTTCGTTTCGTGTCGCTAATAGGGCCTGAAGAAACGCGACGCAAACCGGGAAATTAGTGTACATACTGTTACGTTTTTACCTTTTAAAAACGTTAAAAAAATATGATTTCGTAGATTGCAAATAAAGTAAAAATAATTATGTGTTTGATTTTAATAAATTCTTTATTATCTGCACAATTTTTGTGCCACTGTTCGAACTTGTTTCACGTATACAATGATACTTCACAATATGCGTTTTTTCGTTATACTACTCTGCTTACAACTCTTTTGTAAGCAACAACACTTGTTAGTCATTCTTCTTGCTCATAACCTTTTTGTAAGTAAAACACTAACAACTGTTTTCTCAAACGCAACTTGTCTGCACACAAGTCTGACCGAATTAAAGCTCGATAAATTTTAATTCTCAACCAACGTGACGTCGTCTTACACGATTAAATTCACACTCCGAATACAACGTGCCGTCTGAAGACACGATTGATTCAACTCAAACTCTGAACTCTGAATCCACGATAGATTTTAACTCTTAACCAACGTGACGTCGTCTTACACGGTTCAATTCAAACTCCGCCCTGCTCGCTTTAACTTGCCTTTTAAACAACTTATGTTCATTTTTGTTGTTTCTTGTTTACATTCGAGCAGGTAGATTAGTTGTTGTTGGTTTATTTGTCTATCCTATTTTATACTGCACAACGTTGTTTCTTGTTTACTTCTTTGTTCCCTTCATTTTGTTGTTGGTTATTTACGTCTTTTATCCTTTATTCTTGTTTATTCATCGATCTTGTAAACAAGCGCTTTATTTTTGTTGGCATATTTTTTACTCATTCATTGATCACGTGAACAGTGCGCTGTTTTGTTTTTGGAGCTTTTGTTCATTATTTTAACAACACCATTTCCACTTTCGTAACAATACAAAATAAGTGGTGTGATAAATTAGGCCTTAATCCTGACTAAAGGGTTGTAATGACCAATTATGTACACATGTATGCGTGTAATAAGGTTTTTTACTACGTCTCTCGGATAAAACATATTAGCTCCTACTGTTCGTCATAACTTAACTGGTCATAACCATGATTGCATTTTTTTGTTTTTTAGTTTGATTAATTTCGTATTTCTCTGTGTTCACTAATTTATTTCATGTTTGCTTTAAATTGCTAAATATTCTCCGTATTTATTTGCGATAACAGCAATTCAATACAAATTGTTTTTGTTATTACATGGACAGGAAATATACCCCCCTTGCATATTTTATTGCTGCTGGAAAATCTCTATATTTTTTTTTTTGTTTTTTGCATTTTACATTTCACTTTATGAAAAAATAATTTGAAATTTGAATTTTCCAAAAATAGAATTTTTTTCTCTTTATTTCTACTTCTTGGATAACCCAAATAATAAAAAAAAAATATTTCTGCATTACTTTGACACGTGACTTTGGTATGGTATATTAAACTAAAATTTTGTATAGTTTAGTTCGGTTTAGTTAAGTGAAATGCTGTTTATAATCAGCAAAGATAAGCAAAACATTTTCAATCTATTTCGAAAAATAAAGAAAAATCCCTGGGTTATACACGTCATTCATTCATTCATTCTATGGAAATCCAACTCATACTTTAGCATAATCATAATAATTTATTATTTACGTAATAATAATAACTATAACAACAACAGCAGCATATAGAAAATAGACCAAAAGACCAATAAGCCTTTGCCGCCTACCACCTCAGTACAGTCGTTCTATCATTCATTCACTCTCATTCATTCCTGCATGCACTGGTAAATTATTCTTTCATAAATTTAATATACAGAAAATTGATATGCGTATACGTATATGTAAGGGTATATGTGTTAGTTTTCTCTCTGTGTGTGTTCGGGTATCTGTATAAGATTTCAAAGATTTCATTTCATTTGCTCTACTAATGCTCTACAATAACTAAAAATCTTTCTATCAAAAGCCCATGGTATTCGTATGTCTCTGTTCAAATCATTTTCAATTATAATCATAGGCTTGCTTACATACATACATATATGCTTGTGTATGTATATTTGTGTGTATGTGTATATGTGTTTATTATAAATTATATAAGAATTTCATATAATAACGTTTGTAAAGGTGTTGCTAGCAAAACTAATCCATAGTAATTTTTTTCTCCTACTACAGTAAATAAGACTATCCAACTAATACAATGATATCTACACTTATACACTCACTCACTTACATGTTACTACAGATATTTACTTGAATTTATATTTTTAAGCCTATCGGCCAATAATCCGGTAAACTTCGCCAACATCATAACAAATAAAATCAAATCTCCTCCTCTGAGAGTTATTAGCTGACTTAGTTCTGCATTAACATTGCATAGCCCCCGTTACCGGCAATAAATCAATCAAAAGATCTCCATTATCGCCTTAGAAAGAAAAAGATAAGCGGGAGTAATGGCAGAGAGAGAGAGAGAGAGAGAGGAAAGTAAGTAAGTAAGCAATATATTCACTCACCTAATTCGCTAGAATATTTACCACGAATTCAAAGTCGCCGTAGTCTAGTAGATATTACATACATACATACATAATTGGTCATTACAACCCTTCAGCCAGGATTACGACCTAGCTTCTCACACCACTTATGTTGTGTGCGTTAATTTTATACATAAGTGGCGGGACCTACAGTTTAAAGTCGACTCCGAACGACAGACTTTTGAGAAGCTTTTCAAGGCAATTTTTACTCTCAGTGTCTTTGCCAGAAATCTGCTGAGAGGAAGTCGCCGAAGAAATATTTTTAGTTTTTTGATGTCTGACCTGGGATTCGAACCCGGACCTTTCGTCTAATAAGCCAACATACTACCCACTAGACCACATAGGTACATACATACATAAATTCAGTCAGAGTTATGGACCAGAGATCAGCAATGAATCGTTTTTCCGCTACTCATAAGCACTCATGCAATTTTGAGTATGAGTGAAACAACAGAATTGAAATTCAACTACTCTGATTCATTCGTACTCGCTACATCATTGATTTATAAATACAGGTTACAATGAGTATGAGTACAACGTTGACCACAAACTCACAATATTCGAAGTATGTTTGATTCATACGCCAACTCATTCTGATTCATAAATTTAGAAAAAACTTACAATACTTATAAGTAATTCGAGGGGTTCGAATCAATCATAAAAATTTACAGAAAGGAAAGACAAAGATAACAAGCAAAGCATACACAAAATATTCTTGTGAGTATAGTAGTGTTCGTATGCGAATCATACTTATTTTGTGCTTCGTGTAAATGGTAAGTAGAGACGAGTAGAAGACAATAACACATGCGTATTTTTAAGTATGAATACGACATGTACTTCCAACTTTGAGTATGAGTATGATATCAAAACAAGTATGAATGCGTATAAGTATCTGAAATTGTAAATATGATTTGAATCTACTCATCGTATTAAATACTCGTTGCTGATCTCTGTTATGGGCCTAGTTTCTCACACCACTTATGTTGTGTGTGTTAATTTTATACACGAGTGGTGGGGCCTACAGTTTAAAGTCGGAAATCTGTTGAGAGGAAATCGCCGAAAAAATACTTTCTGTATTTTGTTTTGATGCTTGGCCTTGGGCTCAAGCCCTGGCTTTACGTTTAACAAGCCAAAACCGATCATTTTATTTGTTCACAAACTGCTCAATTTGGAATGGCTTCTCATCGGAGAAAACCAAATTCGTTAACTGGCCACTTTCGTGCAAGCGAAGTAACTCCTTGGCTCTTTCCAGTCTAACTTTTTTTTGTCCAGCGGTAAGCTCTTGCACTTTTTGGAACTTTAATGGCTTTAGCCCCCTGCTCATTTTTCAATATGTTTTGCATCCGTTCTCGTGATATGTTCAGCTCACGAGTAATTTTTCTACCACCGGCGTGGATTTCGATCATATCTGGCATTCGCTTTACGAATCATTTCTGGTGTTGTTAGCGTTTTTTTTTTCTTCCACTTTTTGGACGCAATGCAACACTGCCAGTATCACGGTAACGAGCAATGGTACGAGAAACAAACGATTTTTTCACATTTAAATACTGAAGGGCCACCTGTGGTTTTCCAGCCAAATATAAAGCAATCACACTATCACGCTTGAATTCCATTACGAATAACGTTTTTTTCTGAATGCAATAGATCAAAATGCTATTGTAAGCTTGTAAATAATAAAATGAACTGTCACTGCAATAAATCTGTCAGCTGTCAGACGACCTTTTTACAAATGATAACAACCTGAAGTTGGTTGCAATACATATCAGCTATCCTATACAATGCCCACTAGACTACGGCGACTCAATTGTTTTTAGGTAACCAAAACTTACGATGCTTTGATGCTAGAACCTGATACAGAATACACGTACATACATACATAATTGGTAATTACTACAACCTGGCTTCTTACACCACGCATGTTGTGTGTGTTAATTTTATACATGGGTGGCGGGATCTAGAGAAGTATAGGATACATAAGGGTGAGTAGTTTGATTATATCAGTTAACAACTTACTTTTGATAGAATAAGCTTGAAAGGTCATAATGGTAATACGGTCCATGTGTAAAAGGTTGAAGAAATCGTGGACCAGCGAGGAAGATGACCACTCCTCGATGTAATGTTGTTTGTCGGTTGTATAGACTATGTTATTAACGGCGACTTTGATCTTAGTCAATAAAAATTAGACTTAAAAAGTGGCGTAGATGCTCCAAAACCCAAATCAATATTTAAATTTTGTTTGTTTACGAAGCAATAGCAGGTTTCGAACAAACCAACACTTGTTCTGAATATCAATTCGTTTTAACATAAGCAGCTAGGCAACGAACAGTAAAAAGCCAAATTGTTTCTATATGTACACAGAAAAATCCATGACCAGCATCTGTCAACATGTTGAATGCTCCTAAAGGCACACACTGTTTTTTAAACAGGCTTCTAACTACACTAAGGCCTGCTGTAACCAGTTTAATTTGTGTTTTTTGGAAAAATTTAAATCGATTTTCTAAAAATCTCTATTTGTACAGTGAAATCGTTTAGCCATTGATAAATTACAATGTTTTGGCCACTGTATTCCCTAATGGCTTATAGAGAAAATTCATTCCTTAACTGAATAGTATTTGAAAATGAAATATTCCATTTGCAAAAATATTTAATGTTTCTGAGGGTTATGATTTGATTCAAAAATATCTACGACAACTCAATCTATTTTACCAAGTTTTCACTCTCCTACTAAAGATAATAGAGGGAACAGTTATGCAGACGAAATCCAGCAAATGTTTGTTGTCTTCAATTAAATTTTCGAAAATTCTACTTTAAGCTACACTCTGTGACTTTATAATTTAAAATTATTCTGTATTCTGGGTGGGTGGAGGGGGGAGAGTATAATTTGAAAATTTATTATTTTTGTATTCATACCAGTACCTCTGTGTAGATGGAATAGAGTTGCATAATAATAATTATTTTCTATATTTGTAGAACTGTTTAGCAGAGAATAGTTTGTACCCGCACTTTTGTTTATTTAGATGAGGACACACAAAGTGAGTGTGAAAAGGAAATGGCCCTACAAAAGAGGCATTTCAATACCTCCTTAAGGAAAGGATTTTTAGTCGTCTTAATAGAACTCTTTGATCGATCACTTGGGAATATTTTTTCTACAATAATGCCACCAGAGTAATGAGCAAAATACTTGCGTGTATTGTGAACCAGATCCATAGGCGTAGCATATCTTGGTCTCAAAATGTCTTCAGAAAAATTGTCATTCAAAGTGCTGCAGTTTTCCAACAGGGACTTCCAGACTTTGACAGTTAATAACGGCTATTTCGTCGCTGCTAAATCTCTTTTTGCCAAATCTCCTTGAGTAATTGGTCTTTGTAGGTGACGGAAACACACCATAATTTTCTTCGAAAAATCATTTTCAACAATGAGACCCATTTCCAGATGAAAGCGGTGTGGGAACGAACAAAACGTAAACGCAAACGTTACCTTCTGCTATGGACTTTAGGCCGGCGGAGTTATTGGTGCATATTTCTTTGAGCCATGTCCTCATGGCGAGCTTTATAGGCAGACGTCGACACAAAGAGAACATGATAAAAATGTGAGTGTATCTGTGAGAGGCATGATTATAACCCAAAGGAAAATTGTTAGTAATAGTGTAACCTAATAATGTGTTTATGTAGTGGAAGAAGGAAAATGTTCAGTGCCAAACCCTTAAAGACTGCGTATTTAACTTGACAAATATTCTTCAAAAAATGGAGATCATTTCTTATTATTATTAGTTAATCTCATTAGAAAATAATGGATTCTACTGTAATTTTTCTTTGGGTGTATAATTGATATACAAAAAAAAAATTCAAAAATATACGACGACAACCTGCTTCATTGAAAGTTGACAAGCAACTGAAGGAATTTTAACGTTCTTTTTAACGAACATTGTTGATATTGGTTTCCTATGTGTGTACAAAGTTAAATATGATCTTCTCCTTGGGGACATTGGTTGTAGGTTGTTTATTACCAACCTCTTTGGGCCTGAATTGAATGATCAGTATAGCAACGATATGTAGTTTCAAAATGAAGGCGCTAAGTGCCATATAGCCCATGCCAGATTGAATGTTTGGTCGAGCGATTTGTTCATCTTATATGGATGTGATGTGTACTGGCCATTTGACTCTTTCTTATACGATCTTCTTAATTCGTAGTTGCATGAGAATAAGGCTCAGCCCTCAGCTGCCCTCAAAGCCAGCATAACTCATAACATTTGTCAAATTCAGCTGGATTTGTGAGCCAAAGCCATAGTTGATCATTTCAAATGTATTCCGCCTAGAGCAGTTATGTTCTATTCGATACCTAATGGGTGTCGTAGTCTAGCAGGAAGCTGAGATCAGCACCGAGTATTCAAAACGATGAGTAGATTCGAGTCATACTTATAATTTCTGCTACTTATAAGCATTCATACTTATTTTGATATCCTACTCATACTACTCATACTGAAAGTTCGAAGTACTTGTCGTATTCATACTTAACAATACGCATGATGTTATTGCCTGCGACTCGTCTCTACTTAACATTTACACAAAGCACAAAATCAGTATGATTCGCCTACGAACACTACTATACTCACAAGAAGTTTGTGGGTATGTTTTGCTTGTTGTCTTTGTCTTTCCTTTCTTCTATGTTTCTATATGCAACAACAACAAAGACTGCCACTCGAATCACTTATAAGTATAATAAGTATTTTTCTAAATTTATGAATCAGAATGAGTAGGCGTATGAATCAAACATATTTCGAATGTTATGGGTTTGATGTCAACATTGTACTCATACTCATTCCTACTTATACTTATAAATCAATGTTGTAACGAGTACGAATGAATCAGAGTAGTTGAATTTCAATTCTGTTGATTCACTCATACTCAACATTGCATGAGTGCTTATGAGTAGCGGAAAAACGATTCATTGCTGATCTCTGGCAGAAAGTGTGTTGACATTTCCAACACAACGAAATATGAAAACTACTTCCTCTCAGTAAATTAAATCCTCAGAGTAAATAAAATTGTTTTGAAAACTTTCTCAGAAAACTGTCACTTCGAAGTCGGCTTTAAACTCTAGGTCTTGCCACTCATGCATATAACCGGCTGAAGGGTTGTAATAACCAATTATGTATGTATTCCACACCTAATGGGCATTTGAAAACCAATTTTAGTGCAAACAATTCCTTGGTAATGTGCATAGATTTTAAAAGGCCCCTCAAGAAGGCTTTTCTTATAACCCCACTTCCCTTATCGTTTACTCTTAATCACATGTTTTTACTAACACCAACACATTTATATAGATTTACGTATGTATATGTATGTATGTGGTTTTAGTGTGAGTGTGTGTGTGTGTGTGTGTTTATATAGATTTACGTATGTATATGTATGTATGTGGTTTTAAAGTGTGTGTGTGTGTGTGTATGTGGTTTTAGTGTGAGTGTGTGTGTTTATATGTGAGTATGAGTTTTATATGCTTATGCATGTATTTATGCATCTTAATTAGTAAAACAACTAATTTCACTCTAATTTGTTGCTGATTATCTAATGTGTTGATAGTTTTCTCAGTATTTGTAACTATATCTCTGTATCTGTATCTCTGTATTTGTATCTTTACGTTTGAGTATCTCTAAGTATGGTGTTATGGTCCATGAATTGTTGTTTGTGGAATAATTATACGAATTATTATTGTTCCATTTGCTATTGTTGTTGTTGTTGCTGTTGCACATTGCAAACGCATTAAATATGCTTGCCACAGAGAGTGAGAGGGCCGGGGAGAGAGAGAGAGAAAAGATGAGAAATTTCATCATAAGCTTATTGTATAAACCTTTTATGGCATTTTTGATAATTAAAATTTTCCCCCAACTGTAGTATGTGGGGGGTAGGGTTTCTAACGAAAACATATTGATTGTCAAAGAAAAATGTGGCTTTTTAGCATTTTAATACAAATTCTTGTTAAAATATAGAAGTTAGTTAAAAATGCCACAAAAATATTTGAAATAAATTAACTTCTCTTCTGGTGCTTAAACGATTGTGAAAATATTTTAATAACAGTAGGGGTTTTATTGTTTAAACTAGATGACCCGTGCGAATATTTCGCACCATTAGTTGTCATTTTTGTAAGATAAAATGAAAATAATTAAAAGAAATTTTATTAAAAGTATTAAAATATTAGAAATCATAATATCATCATACATATTTACATACATACATACTCGTACATATGTTTAAACGCTTTTATAAGACTCCTTTGAATACAATGTTAGAAGTAATGACATGATCATCGTTAATTTTTTGCCTGTACGTATCCTTAATACAAACAAAAATTTCTTTAAACGTATGCACTCGAGAAAAAGCCACGTATAACTGCCCATGTGAAACGACCGGTTCTGGTAAATACAATCCCACCTTTTGAAGGGTTTGAGCTGTGCTTTGTTGATCGTCATAGCAAAGGCAACTTTCACAGGGAATTGTTTTCGTGTCATTCGGAAAGGCACAGTTGGATCAGAAGGTGTAAGGTTGATTCGGGGAATGAGTACAGTTTTATCGGTATGAATAATTTTTGCTGATATGCTAATGTGCTCTCCAAGTTTGTTACGATTATCCTGGTACCATTTATTAATCCGTATTACTACACTTCATAAAACAAACAATGCCATGACAATAACGACATTACCAAAATGGCTTTTACAACTTTATGTATTATTATGTGGAATAGCATTACAATTAAGCGACCCTGTTTATTGTACTTGATCTAACAACTACTGCAAAGTATTGCCAAAACAGCTTTTTACAACTTAATATGCATAGTATATACATATAACCGACTTACTAATAAACGGCATTATAGTAATTAGCAGTATTGCCAGAATGAATTTTAATACATACTATATGTTATGTAGAACTGCATTACTATTAAGCGACCCTGTATTTCTACACTTGAACAAAAACATATAATCACAATGACAACAGTATTATTATGCAGTTCTCAATAAAATATTCTTTTTATCAATGAAAGTATTAATTTTTCAATTTCTAATTATTTTTCGCAATTAGTGTTAGATATAAGCTTTAAGATGAGATATCATTTATTAAATTTGATGCGATGGTACGGGAGATATTTGCAACCGACAGAAAAAAGTGCTTTAGAAATAATATATGTGATAACATTTGAATTCCTTTTGTGTATAAAATTTTTTCCTGACAAAGACCTCAGAGCATCCAACTTTTTGAGCCACTTTTCTTCCAGACATTTTAGGGTGTTTTGTATTATTTTACTTGCTTCACTTCCACGCTTTCTCTCAATACTCAAAGACTCCATATATTGTTTTATTATTACCTTAGAAACTATTTTTTGGTTAACACTTCCGAGCCTAGCAATCGTTTTTTGTAAGCGGCGCGGTTTTTCATTGAAAATTTCAATTAATTTTTTACGACATTCTTATTGGGTGGCCATTTTCAAAAAACTATTTTTGCTATCGCAATGACATTTAGCACGTGGATTTTGAAACAGATAACTAACGAAAACAATGTAACGGTATTCAGTTTTTTCAATTACGATAAAAGTTATAAGCTTAAAAGTAGGCCCATTTTTTTTTTTCGTGCGCACTCCCTAATTGCCAATTTCTGATAAACCGGTAACGTCAATCAGTGCCAGAAATTCCCATTAAAGCATGGCTGTCTTAGAATTGAAACGAAAACCAATCTCAGAGTTTAACAAATCCAGTGAAGTCGTCGTAGTCTAGGTAGTGTGTTGGCTTTTTAGACACAAAGCCTGGGTTTAAACCCCAAAACGGAATATAAAAAATACATATTTCTTTCAGCAGATTTCTGGCAAAAACTCTGAGAGTAAAATAAAATTTCCATGAAAAGTTTCTCAAAAATCTGTCGCTTGGAATCGACTATAAACTGTAGGTAGTTCAAGTAGATTTGTCCCACTGGAAGGGATTGCACTGTGATGTCTTCAGGACGGTGTTGTGGTACTTAAAAACATTTTTCTTAGCCAGATTACGATTAATTTGGTTACATTATATGGCTTAAAGATGTATGGTTACTGCCAGTGTTTTTTAAAGAATTTTTGTCCACACCCTTCTTCCTCAGATTGTATTTTCTGTTGCTACATTTAATAGAATCGAAGTAATGTGTTCTTTTACCGGTTATAACATTTCCTAACAACATTTTCTATTTTTTTTTTTTTTTTTTGTATTAAATTTCTCATAAAAGTGCGTTTATTTGTTTGTCGCAAATCAAAAGTTTATTGCTTTGCTTTGGCTGGCGGTGACTATTTGCAGCTGCTCCTGTATATTAAATCAACCAATCGAAGTAAATTCAATTACCGCCGATGTTTGATTTTTCTGTGTTATTGACAATTTAGCTTTGACTGAACAAATGACGGTATGACTGACTGACTGACTGAGTGACTGGTGTTGGCTGATATTGAAATTTTATGAATGAATTGAACGATTGACCGAACGAATGGTTGCACGTTTTTTATTTTTCCAATATTCGCCATGCAATCACTTTTATTTTTTAATAGACTCCTTCTCTTTCTCTCTCTTTGTCTCTCACTCTCTCTCTATCTATGTCCCTCACTTATTTTCCTCCCTCTTTCTATGTTTTTTAGTTCATTTGTTTCCGTTTGTATTTGAAGTTTTTGGTTTTTATTTTCTTTTAGTTGGCCTGCATGAAATTTATGGCAATATTTTTTGACTAACCTCCCCCCCTCCCCCTAGACAAACAATAGACGAAGAAGGAAGTGGGGGATAAAACGAAGAAGAAATGCAATCAAACATGGCAAATAACAATGAAAATCAAATTTTCTTTATGAACTGTATACGCTGGTGTTATTGCTGTTTCGCACACCGATTGCACACGATTTAAAGCAATACCGGCGAAATCAATCGCTTATGAAAGGCGACAATAGACCACTACAGAAATATGAAATGAACTTAGAAACCTGGTAGGTAACAGCGACCATATAAAGCTTTATATTCCTCACCCTGGTGGTTGAGTTTTTTTTTTCTGAAACTTTAGTTGCACCAAGTAAACTAGCAGTGCAGATACTTACTCACTTAATAGGTCATTACAACCCTTTAGTCAGGATTACAACCTAGTTTCTCCCTTCGCCTATGTTGTGTGTGTTAATTTTATCCATGACTGGCGGGACCTACAGTTTAAAGTCGACTTCGAACGACAGATTTCTTGAGACACTTTCATGGCAATTGTTTATTCGCACTCAAAGTTTTTTTTTTTACCAGAAATCTTTTGAGACCAAGCCGTCGAAAGAATATTGTTTCGTCTTTCGTTCAAAATATCTGAACCAGGGCTTGAACCACGGCCTCACGTGTAATAAACCCACATAAAACCTACTAGACTACGGCGACTTTAGACCACAAAATTCGGTTAGTTTTCTGCCAGATATCTGATGACAAGAAGTTTCCGAAGAATTATTTCTCCATATTTCGTTTTGTTGGAGATGTCTGAGCTAGGATTTTGAACAGTGACCTCAGCCAACAAGCTAACTACTAGACTACGGCGACTTCATCCATAAACGTTAAGTGAAGGCAAGTGGTTCCTGAAATATTTTTCCGTATGAGTATAGAGGTAGCATAGATGTTGATTAAAAGGAAGGACACCCAACTCTTCTTATTCATTAGAGCGTCATGTAGAAGAATTGAGTCTACTTTAGGCCAATAGAGGAGCTCCTTAACTAATTAAAAATGTGGATACTTAAGCAAACCCTTTTTCTTTTTCATTGTTTGGGTTGCAGTCAGGTTCAGTCCCCCTCTATCAGCAGGGAGTTAAACTACTAAGGAGTTAAAGACTTGGCCCCTCTGTATCAGGTTTATGAGGACTTAGAGATCTACAAGGACTTAAAGACTTGATCGCTCTGTATCAGGTCTATAACGACTTAAAGTTCTGATCCCTCTGTATCAGATCTACAAAGACTTAAAGACTTGATCCCTCGGTATCAGGCCTATAACGACTTAAAATGTGATCACTCTTTATCAGATCTACAATGACATAAAAAAACCTGATCCCTCTGTATCAGGTGTATATGAAGGCCTGATCTTTCCGCATCAGGTCTATAAGGACTTAAAGCTCTGATTCCCCTGTATCAGGCCTTTAAGGAGTTAAAGATCTAATCCCTTTGTATCAGGCCTTTAAGGAGTTAAAGACCTGATGTCTCTGTATCAGGCCTTTAAGGAGTTAAAGACCTGATGTCTCTGTATCAGGCCTTTAAGGAGTTAAAGACCTGATGTCTCTGTATCAGGCCTTTAAGGAGTTAAAGACCTGATCCCTTTGTATCAGGCCTTTAAGGAGTTAAAGACCTGCTCCCTTTGTATCAGGCCTTTAAGGAGTTAAAGACCTGATCACTTTGTATCAGGCCTTTAAGGAGTTAAAGACTTGATCCCTTTGTATCAGGCCTTTAAGGAGTTAAAGACTTGATACTTCTGTATAAGGTCTATAAGGACTTAAAGACCTGATCCTTCTGCATCAGGTCTATAAGGACTTAAAGGCCTGGTCCTCCTGCATCAGGTATATAAGGACTTAAAGGCCTGATCCTTCTGCATCAGGTCTATAAGGACTGAAAGCCCTGATCCCCCCGCACCCCTGTTCCAGACATTTCAAGTGCCGGCAAATTTTTCTTCTTTTAGCATCGTGAATAAGAGTTTCTAATTCCTGCAGGTTACAAGCAGATTGTCTCTCGTCTAGCCTTTCAAGACGTTCACCTCATATAGAATTGACAAGTGAGGTACCTTCCTATAATTTAGATTACCAGGAGGAATATATGCCATAGGTATTCGGAATATTTCTATTGCATGGATTGGGTTTTTAAGATGTTACAAACTTTAGCTTATAGAAAATAATCCAATTTGCCATTGTAGGGCATTGAAACTGGTCACGTTTTCTTCTTTTTTTTCATGAAAACTACTGTCGGCGTAAAAAAAAGCGTACAATTTTGAATTAAACAGTCCTTATCAAGCAGAAATATTACAAACAAAAAAAGAGAAAAGAATCCCTGGAGTATACAAATATGAAAGCATGTACAAGCGTAACAAATAAATAAAATTGAGCATAAAGCAACACAGAAAAATAATTTCCCAAAGAGAAAAGTACCTAAAATGGTAATAAAAAATGAGGAAAAAAAAAACGCAAATATTCCTGTTCATAAAGTTACATTTCGCAGTTTCGCATTTTCGCAGTTTCGCGTTATAAAGTGAAATGTTACGAAAGAATTGTTCAATCTAGCAGGAAAAAGTTATTGCCCTCGAACTCATAAACAAAAAAAAAAGAAAAAAAAAGGGAGGAATTGTTAAAAGGAAAATAAAAAAGCGAGAAAAAAACTAGTAAAAATAGTAGAAAATGGTGGAAATAGTTAAACTTTACAGTAAGCATCAACAGCAGCATTAATTTTAATACGAATTCTTAAATAACAAATAAAAAAAAGGAAAGATTCATAAAGGCTTCTAAACGATTTTACTGGCAAGTCTTAAATTGAGATTATTTGCGAACGAAAAACCTTTATTCCTAGACATAAACATGCTTTGGGTCCATATTGTTGTTAAATCGATTTACATTTACTTCTCGAAATTACATATATACAGTGAGCATCAAAAGAAAATGCACATTCAAAAAATATAAATTAATAAATTACCGTTATTTTTATTTTAAAATTGTTTCATTGCAAGTTTTAGAAAAAAAAAAATTACAAAAAATTTCAAAATATTGTCAAATTTTTTGCGGACACTCTCCTTAAGTAATAGAAGTTGAGTTGGAATAAAAATGGATAAAATTTTATCCATGGTGTATAGAATCTTCTGACGCTTACTGTATATTATTGGCTACTCCAACTCATTAGCCAGGATTAAGCCTTAGGCTCATTCTACCTCTGTTAGGTGAGTTAATTTCATTCACTAGCAGGTAGGTCTACTATTTAATGTCGACTTTAAGTGAATAGTTTTTCAAGGCAATTAGTTTCTCTCAGAACTATAACGTTACTGAGACAAAAACTTCTCCTTTTTCAAGATATTGGAGCTGAAACTTGTACTCTTCACGTACAAGCCAACGTTTATAAAGCAACGTATTGCTTCATAGACTACGGCGATCGGAATTACGAGGTAAAATTTAACGATGGAAAATAAAATTGAAACAAGGCTCTGTCAAGAACATTATGCTCTTATTAAGCACTAGTAGGCGCTAAGCATTCATCAGTTCTTGCTGGCATATATCCTTAGCCCTCTGTGTTAATTTTATGTATGAGTGGTGGAACCTACAGTTTAAAGTCGACTCTGAACGGCCGATTTTTGAGAGAAACTTTTCACGGTGATTTTATTTTTACATTCAGAGTTTTTGTCAGAAATCTGTTGAGAGGATGTCGCAGAAGAAATATTTTTTCATATTTTCGTTTTGATGTCTGGCCTGTGGTTTTAACCGTGGCCATTATGTCTAATAAGCCAGTACCTAACCACCTACTAGTCTGCGGCGACTAGTATTATTACGGATCTATAATGAAAAATATCCTTCCTATTGGAGGAATGAAACGACTTCAACGATTTCTTTTGAGGCGCTCACTGGGATTATGAGATGATAGGAAAGTTTCCCACTCACAGTCTTGGGATTTCATCGAGTTGCTATTGTTGTCATGTGACCTGACTTTGCCCTATTGAAACACAATTGCTCAACTGTTCAATAAACTTGTTTTTGGAGTCCATCAAACATACAAAAAATCTATTTCTCCCTCAATTTTGGCCTAGCCACCATCACGTCTAATTTCATTGAGATCGTAGGGTATCCATGTTGCATCACTCGTCTCTATGCATTTGCGAATTGGATCTGGTTGCGAATATCAGAGGCTCTTACACTATTTTTTAATAATTCGCTTTATTAAAATAATTTCCCATTTTGTAATACCATAGGGTGTAATCTGTTTACTGCAGGAATTCCTGGACTCTAGATGTAAATCGCGATCCCGAAATCGCGGGATATTTCGGGACAATTCGGGATTCATAAATTCTGAAAAATCACGCTAAAAATCGCGATTTTTACATATCAATTCGCAGTCCCGAATATACGGAAAAATCCCGGGATAAGTTTTCGGAAATCCCGGGATTCGGGATGTTGTGAATCCCGAAAATTTCGGAATTTTTGAATTTCGAGATTCGCGATTTTCCGATTGGTATCCCTAATACATACACACATAATTGGCCACTACAACCTTTCAATCAGTATTACAGCCTAGCTTCTTATACCACTTATGGTGAATGCGTTAATATTTTAAACGTGAGTGGCGGGACCTACAGTTTAACGTCGACTCCGAACGGCAGATTTTTGAGAGTCTTATTCATGGGAGGTTTATTTTTACACTGAGAGTTTTTGCCAGAAATCGGCTAAAAAGCAGTCGCTGAAGAAATATTTCTTTTCATATTTCGTTTTAATGTCTGACCTGGAATACGAAGCCGGGCTTTACGTCTAATAAGCCAACAAACTTACTAAACTACGGCTACCTTGCTTAGCAAGTAAGCACTATCGCTCTTATAAACCTGAATTCGCTGTAGGTGTTATGTTGAGGTTTTAACAACGATCCTAGACATCTTCAATATTACAAAGTATGAACAAATATTCCTTCGGCGACTTGTGCAGCCCTTGCGCTGACCAACTTCTTCCTTTTCCTTGATTTGGCGGAACTTGGTTAGTACAGGGACTGCGTTCACCCGTGGCATCACAACGAGCCGCCATGCGTGCTACCACTCCGACCTAACCTAACCTAACCTTCGGCGACTTCCTCTAAGTCTTCGGGCAAAAATTTTGAGAGTTAATAAGTAAGTAAGTCTAGTAGGTAGTGTGAGACCCCTCTCAGACATCTCGAACATAACGAAATATGACAAATATTTCTTCGGCAACTTCCTTTCAGTAATGTTCTGACAAAAACTGTGCGAGTTAATAAAATTGTCGTGAATCATGACTAAAAATAACACACACACAACATGGGTGCTGTGAGAAACTAGGTTGTAATACTAACTAAAGGGTTATAAGGACCTATTAAGTGAGAAAGTGTTATAAATCTAATAGGTTTCTTTTGATTACACCTTATATTTCATTTAATTTAATACGAAGCTTTTAAAGAAATCACTTTTCCAAATTATTTAAAATCTGTTGCAAAAAATTAACAATCAATCGGTTTTCAATATAGCATGTCTGCCCCATAAAGTATGCAGCCTTAATTGAATGCAATTAATTGTCTCTCTATCTCTCTCACACTCTCTCCTGTCACTTTACTTTCGATCTACGGGAAAAAAAAGAACTTCAATCATCATTTGTCAGCGTGTGTGTGTGTGTGTGTGTGCAATTCTCCATTTTGTAATAATTTTTCTTTACCATGTCGACAATGAACACAATGTCCGCTTATTGTTCAATGAGTGTCACTCAACTGCCAATTTCGTACAATATAAAGCAAATTCGATTAGAGTTAAACGCGAACGAATCTGTTGAGAGACATAACAACACAACACAACACAACACTACAATACAATGCAACACAATAAAAACCGAAAATACACTTTCAAATGACAATTACAATGATCGGTTAAATGCATCAGCAATACAAACGAATTCTCTTTTTTTGTTTTGTCGTTGACGCCGATTGCGCTTTTTTCTTTTTGATGCTGCTGCTGTTGTGTTTCGCGTAATGCCTTAAGCATATAAAAAATTTTTTTAATGAATTTTTCAAATTGTCGTTGAGAAAAAAAACCATAAAAATTTAATGCCAGAAAAATAAAACAATAAATAAATAAATAAAGAAGAAGAAGAAAATTTATTTGTTTAATGAAAATTAAAATAGTTTTTGTTTTATAAAGAATAACAACGCAACCATCCAGCGCCATTATTTGAACCTGTGCTATGGAAAAGCAATATCACGTCGAACAAAAAAATGGCAACTTAAATATTTAATAACGTATGGTTTACTTTATTATACAGGGAGTTACAGGTATGGATATCCTTTTTAACTAGACAAAACATCATCATCATGAAGTTGCCGTAGTCTAATAGCCACCACCGCACTGGCTATTATTAAACGTGAGGCCAAAAGAAATATGAAAAAATATTTTTTAGACGACTTGTCCTTAACAGATTTGATTTCTATCAAAAAACTTGGGAGTATATGTAGACTTGCCAAAAAAATCTGTCGTTCGAAGTCGACTTTAAGTTTTAAGTCCTGCACAACATAGGTGGTGTGAGAAGTTAGGTGGTAATCCCGACTAAAGGGTTGTAATCACCTATAATTATGTATGTATGTGTAAACACTATTTCTTCATTTTATAGATGAAAACATAATTTAGCCTACTGCATATAATTATTATATACCAGAGATCAGCAATGAATCGTTTTTCCTCTACTCATAAGCACTCATGCAATTTTTAGTATGAATGAATCAACAGAATTGAAATTCAACTACTCTGATTCATTCGTACTCACAACAACATTGATTTATAAGTATAAGTTACAATGAGTATGAGTACGACGTTGACATCAAACTCACAACATTCGAAACGTTTGATTCATACGCCAAACTCATTCTGATTCATAAATTTAGGAAAATACTTATAAACTTATAAGCCACTCGAATCATTCATCAAAATTTCCAGTCTTTGTTGTTGTTGCATATACAAACAAGGAAGAAAGGAAAGACAAAGACAACAAGAAAAGCATACCCACAATCTTCTTGTGAGTATAGTAGTGTTCGCATGCGAATCATACTTATTTTGTGCTTCGTGTAAATGTTAAGTAGAGACGAATGGAAGTCAATACCATCATGTGTATTGTTAAGTATGAATACGACGAAAACTTCCAACTTTGAATATGAGTAGTATGAGTATGATTATAAAATAAGTGCGAATCCGTATAAGTATCTGAAATTATAAGTATGACTCGAAACTACTCATCGTTTTGAATACTTATTGTTGATCTCTTTTATGTACTAACTTTATTTTTTTGTCAACTAATGCTTATTTCGTGAATGGTAACACTTAGTTTACTTAGCTGATTTAACAGATAATTAGTTTTATCCTTCCGCTGAACGAATATGGTTATGTATAAGCGTTTTCGCTTTGCTAAGTGAGCTTGCGATCGGCTTATAGAAGATGCCGATTTTGGCAAAAAATCACCTTTTCAAAAGAAGCTCATTTTGATTTTGACGGGTATGTAAACAAGCAAAATTGTCATATTTGTGGCAGAGAAAACCCGAGCGCATACATTGAAAAGCCGACGCACCCAAAACGAGTCTCTGGTTGGGTACGGATTTTGGTCCAGAGGCGTAATTGGGCCGTTTTTCTTCGAAAATGAGCATGGACTAGCCGTTTCAGCCAAGTGCGATCGTTATCGGGCTATGTTGTACGAATTTTTGTGCGCAAATATTGAAGGGAAGGAAATTGGCAACATTAGGTTTCAACAGGACAGCGCTACATGCCACACAGTCGAAGCTACACTCTACTCGATGTTTTACGCCCTGTTTTTGAAAATCGCATTATCAGCCGCAGAGCTGTAGTCGTTTGGCCACCTCGGAGTTTCGATTTGACACCGTTGAACTATTATTGTGAGGTGTGCCGTCAAAAATAAGACAATTGATGATTTAAAGTACAATATTCTTGAAGCCATTGGTGAAATACATCTGCACACAATCTAAAATGTGCTTAAAAATTGGACCGATCGTGTAGGCTACTGCATGGCCAGCTAAGGCAGGCATTTGAATGATATTTTTTTCTATTATTAACCGCAAGGATTGTACTTTCAAATAAAAAAAGAAATATGAGAAAATATTCTGTAGTTTCTTTTTTGTAGAATTAAAAAGAAAAAAGTTATTTCGCGGACCCTTTATAAGCCTGAAAACTATGCATATTTACAGTGGACCTAGGAAGACATTTACAAAATTAATCGGCTTAAACACAAATTAAATTAAAAGAAAAATTGTTTGCTTATACATTATCTCCTACTAACTCAATATACTGGGTGCCCCACTTGTGGACTGGATAGATAGTGTGCTGGACTGTTAGCGTAAGGGTCGTGGATTCGACTCCTACTAGATATTCCGGTTTGTTACACTGCACCGAATATAAGGATGTTAAACAACCTGGAAATAAAACAATAAAATTTGTTTGGAAATTCATTATTGTAGTGTGTTGTTTTATTAAACGTAAGGCCCGTGTTCAAAGCCAAGGTTGGTGACTTCCTTTTAGCAGATTTCTGACTAATACTCTGAGAGTAAAATAAAATTACTTGCTTCTCAAAAATCTGTCATGTATAAAATTAAAGCACACAACAGAAGTGGTGTAAGATGCTAGGTTGCAATCCTGACTGAAGAGTTGTAATGACCAATTATGTATGTATTGTTACGAAAATGGAAATGGTGTTGTTAAAATAATAAAAAAAACTCCAAAAACAGCACAACACTTGGTCATGTATGAAATGATAAACAAATGCCCCAAAAACAAAAGAAATGAACTTGATCACGTGATCAAAGAATAAACAAACATCCACATATAAAAAATATAAAAGATGTAAACAACCAACAACAAACTGCAGCGAACAAAAAAGTAAACAAGCATAAACAAAATGCATATAAAATACACAAACAACACAAATTATCCAGCGATGTAAAAGGCAAGACAAAGCAAGCAATGGTGGAGTTCGAATTATGTTTGTCGTGTGTGATGACGTCACGTTGGTTGCAGTGAGAATTCAATCAGTTGTGTGTGAAGACACGAGATCGAGCTATAATTCAGCCAAGTGTGCAGACAAGTTGCGTGTAAAGAAAAGAGTCGATAGTGTCGTGTTTACAAAAGGTTGTAAGCAAAGAAGAATAACTAACAAGTGTTGTTGCTTACAAAAAGGTATGTTAAGCAGAGAAATGTAGCGAACAAGCACTTATTGTGAAATTTATCGTTGTAAACGTGGCATAAGTTCGTACAGTGGGCACAAAAAGTATGTGCAGACAATAAAGAATTTATTAAAATTCAACACATATTTATTTTTATTTTATTTGCAATCTACAAACAAATATTTTTAACGTTTTTAAAAGGTAAAGACGTAACAGTATGCGTACTATTTGGTCTGCTCTTTGAAGTCTGGTAAATCTTCACGGTTCACGTAAACCCTATCACATTTTGATTATTTTGTTCAAATGATCGATAAAGTTTTGCTATGCATTTGCATTAAGAAATTTGCACATAAAAAAGAAATTCAAACTTCTAAGACCCTTTGGCAAGTTAAAATAATAAATAAACTCAGTTGGAATTGCTTTTAAAATTTAAACCTCAAATAAACATTAAAATTTTCGAGAGAGAGAGAGAGAGAGAAAAAAAGGAACACTCAATAGTTTGAGTGTGTGAATGCAGGGATTTTAGAATTGAAATAAACAAATCCTGGTAAAAACTGTATTCTGGTTATTTCCCCATATATTGTATGAGTAAGAGTGAATGTTTCATGAAACCAAATTAGCTTATGTACCGCCAGAAACCAAAAAAAAAAAGAATATGTACTCACATCTACTAATAAAACAATAAATATGGAAACATTAACCTAGACAGTGGGCTCAATGGCAAATAATGTGTAGAAATAATAGAGCAGAGCTTCTCAAAAATCTGTCATTCGGAGTCGATTTTAGACTGAAGGTACCCCCCCCCCCCCCCCACCCAACCCCCACCGCCACCACCCACCACCCAACCCCCCAATCAGTATAGAAATTAAAAAACACAACTAAGTGGTGTGAGAAGCTAGGTCGAAATCTAAATAACGACCAATTATGTGTGTATGTATGTAATATAGAGACGAATATGTTATTGATACTTTCAATATATCTCAGCTCAAACATCTCCAACAGAACGAAATTTAAGAAAAATATTCCTTCAGTGACTTCCTCTCAAGAGATTTCTGGAAAAAATTCCGAGAGTAAATAAAATTTGCCATGAAATGCTTCTCAAAAAATGTGTTGTTCGGAGTCGGCTTTAAACTGCAGGTCTCGCCACTCATGTATAAAATTAACGCACACAACATAAGTAGTGTTAGAAGCTAGGACGTAGTACAATGGGTCCATTTGAGACCACCGAGTACTGTACTTGTCAGAATTGACAAGTACACGTCCTCTAACCTAACCTAACCTAACCTAACTATGGTTTAGAGCAGACTATAAACTGAGGTCCCGTATGAAGAAGAAAATATATTACACACCAGAAATCAGCAATAGCATTCAAAACGATGAGTAGATTCGAGTCATATTTATAATTTCAGATACTTATAAGCATTCATACTTATTTTGATATGATACTCATCTACTCAAACTTGAAGTACTCGTCGTATTCATACTTAACAATACGCATGATATTATTGACTTTGACTCGTCTCTACTTAACATTTACATGAAGCACAAAATAAGTATGATTCGCACACTCACAAGAAGATTGTGTGATATGCTTTGCTTGTTGTCTTTGTCTTTTCTTTCTTCTTTGTTTGTATATGCAACAACAAGAACAAAGGCTGTAAATTTTGATGAATGATTCGAATCACTCGAATCACTTATAAATATTATAAGTATTTTTCTAAATTTATGAATCAGAATGAGTAGGCATATGAATCAAACATATTTTGAATGTTGTGAGTTTGATGTCAACGTTGTATTCATACTTATATTGCTACTTATACTTATAAATCAATATTGTAGCGAGTACGAATGAATCAGAGTAGTTGAATTTCAATTCTGTTGATTCACTCATACTCAAAATTGCATGAGTGCTTATGAGTAGCGGGAAAAACGATTCATTGTTGATCACTGTTACACAATATATGGGTGATACTCGTATGAGAAGCTAAGTTGTAATTTTGACTAAAAAGTTGTAACGACCAATTAAGTGCGTAAGAATTGTAAGTCACTTCATTATGACACCTGCCAGTACCCGTAAAAGAATTTTATAGGATCTGACCTAAGATGGGAGAAAGATAGTTAGTTATTCTACAACTATTCGAATCTGGCTTTGTGGTAGTCGTGAAGCACTAACGTAGAAAATTTTAAAGAGATGATAGGGGTATCCCGATCTCTTAATGGATTTTAATTTGATAATAGCAGACTACACATTTAGCATGATCTACGAACTAATGTGACATTTCCAATTAAGAGTTCTAAACACTATTCTGGAAGCATATTTGGAAAGACTCTAGAGGACCTTCTGCCGCTTTCCGTTTTAGTTTAGATTAGTTTAGTGATTCTAATTTTAAACCTGATTCTATATGCATAGATATGTATTGTTAAAAGATTGAATACTGTAGGGTGTACTAAAATAATTTTTAGGCAATTTGCTACTCTTCATGCATATGAAGTGGAAAAAAAAATAAAAAATTTTTTTTTAACAAAAATAAATACTCTTGCATCCAAAAAAAAAAAAGTAAATTAAAGAAATAGAGTGAAAAGCCAAATAAATTGTTGGCTAAAGAAATAATAGAAAAACACACACACATACTTACGTACGTACATAGAGTCTCTAGTACAACATTTAGAGTGTTTAACCGAAAAAAAAAAACAAAAAAGTTTTGTTGTTGTATTCGGTATTGTTTCAAATGATTTGAAAACGGAAATGCACTCAACACTTAACAAAATATTCAAATAAAAAAATAACACACACACACACATGCACATTTACACAGACACTACAGTATTGTATTTCATTTTATTTATTTGAATGCATTTTACAGTTAAACAACACCAACAACACAAACCAAATAGAAATAAGTGAATATAGAGTGTAGAAAGAGAGAGCGATAGAGAGAGAGAGTAAAAAGGAGGAACAGGAACATGAGTAAAATACAAGCTTTTCACACAACATTACTTTTGTAATTTACAAGCGAATCGAACAGAAAAAATAGGCCTAAAAAAGAAGAAAGAAGAGAATTTAGTACCATTTAAACTAAGTTTTTTGTGCTTTGCTTTGGTTTTTGGAAACATGATTTAATATTGGTGAAGGGAAATAGTAGTTTCTTTAGAGGAATTTTAGCATAGTCAAAAGGCCTGAAGTTGTTTTAAATTTTGAAAAGAGAGAGAGAGTCAGAGACCCTTTAAAATCTTACGGTTCATTAGCAGTCCTTTATACGGATTTCCTAATAGTAGTAGTGTGAGAAGCTAGGTTATAATCCTGACCAAAGATCAACAATAAATATTCAAAACGATGAGTAGGTTCGAGTCACCATAACGCTCCTAAAAGACAGTGACAGTCGTTCCATTGTCGTTTTCGAAGAATTGGATTGGACCTAATCACATCTTCGGACTAAAGAGCGCATCAAACAGTGACTTTTTTCGATGTAATGGCCTCTCTTCAATTATTTGAGGAATCTCAGAATCCCAAATACGCAAATTTCTGTTTATTAACATGCCCACCGAGTGTGGAATGTGCTTCATCGCTGAAGAAAATTTTGTTCGAAAAATTGCCGTCCACCGCCTGTTGTTCAAGCACCCATACCACATATCTATGGCGTTGTGAATGGTCAGTTGGCTTCAGTTGTTGCGTGAGCTGGACTTTATATGGATGTAGGTGTAGATCCAAATGCAAAATACGCTATAATAAGCCATAAGGCTGTCCTAATTCCTGAGAACGACAAGGAATCGAGACATTCGGGTCTTCGGCAACACTTTCACTTACAATAGCGATATTTTCAGCGGAACGTGCGAAACAATGATGCACAGACCCTTGAGTATTTGTAACCACTCCAGTCTCTTCAAATTTCTTCACAATTTTGCCAATTGCTTGCGTAGTTGGACGATTATGTAAACCATAGTCTCGTCTTAAAGCACGATATGTGGCTGTGGCAGAATCACCATTTTTGTAGAAGTGATAGTTAAGCGATCCATTTTCGTCAATGTCAGACTTCCAACTGAAAGGAAAAAATCGGTTTCACAACTTAGTTTGACAGATGTCGAATTCCAGTCCCATGTCCTTTATTAAATTCCTTATGTTGTTTCATTAAAACACAACAGAATCAAAGACCGCCGTTGTCTAGTAGGTAGTATGCTGGCTTATTAGACGTAAAGCCAGGGTTCGAGTTCCGATTTCTTCTCAGCAGATTTCCGGCAAAAACTCTGAGAGTAAATAAGATTGCCCTGAAAAGTTTCTCAAAAAAAAAATCTGTCGTTCGGAGTCGACTTTAAACTGTAGGTCCCGCCACTTCTGTATAAAATTAACACACACAACACAAGTAGTGTGAGAAACGGGCTTCTTGGGGACGATTGCTGTAGACTGTCTAATGGTGAAGGTATTGCACTGGCCATTTTATAGTCACCAGCAGCAACTCGTATCCTTTCCTCTCGTATCTTCCCTCTTTCCACCTTTCCTAAAAACCTGTACAATGCACTGAATGACTACGGCCATCCCCTGAGTGCTGGTTTTATAAAAATAAAAAAACCGTCCGGGAGTGTAAAAGGGCGATTAACAATTATTCCACCTAGTTCGCGCATGCATACATACATAATTGGCCATTACAACCCTTCAGTTAGGATTACGACCTAACTTCTCACACCACTTGTGTTGTGTGCGTTAATTTTATACATGAGTGGCGGGACCTACAGTTTAAAGTCGACTCCGAACGACAAATTTTTGAGAAGCTTTTCATGGCAATTTTTACTCTCAGAGTCTTTGCCAGAAATCTGCTGAGAGGAAGTCGCCGAAGAAATAATTTTCGTTTTGATGTCTGACCTGGGATTCGAACCCGGGTCTTTTGTCTAATAAGCCAACACACTACCCACTAGACCACGGCGCATGCAGTAATTGGAAATAAAGAACCACATATTCTGGCTAAAAAAAGCCAAAGCCATACCATAAGCTTGGATAATTCAATGGCTTTCACTGCATTTTAGACCAAGCTGAGGCGGAAACGTCTAATCGACCTTGAGAAATAATGAAATATTAGGAAGTAAGAAAATACTCGCATTACTTAGGTTGTGTGTGTTAATTTTCATGACATTTTTGTTTTTTACTCTCAGAACTTTTGCCCGAAATCTGCTGAAGGGAAGCCGACAAAGAAATATTTTTTCAAATTTCGTTTTGATGGAGATATCTGAGTTGGGGTTTGAATCATGGCCTCACGTCTAATAAACCAACATACTATCTACTAGCCCACATCGACTTCAAATCATGACTATTTTAAAACAAAATAACAACAAACTGCGCACGCTAATGACTCTCTGCAACACATGTAAACCAGCACCATATCGAAGTGGTGCTTGAAGGGTTTGTGGTGAAGACATCGGAACGATTTATGACTTCTGCCATCACTGCTCAGTTTTCGTAAGCTTGAGATTTCAATAACTTGGGGATGACACTACTCTATCAAACATAATTCCACTCAAAAGAGGGAACTGGAAAAAGCCAAGGAAGGTAGGTATTATTGGGATTAGAAAGGTAGCTATTATTGGGATAAATGGCAAGCTCAAAACAAACTTGCATGATGGCTTAGGTGTAAGTCAATAGGCATGAGAGCCTTAGTTGGTCTGCTCTCTTTCAAACTACCTATCTGACTACTTGCATAGAATCCAAGAATGATAAACTAAAAATTACGCCATCACGCACACAAAATTTAAACTTTTTGCGCATGTTGAATTAATAACGTCACGCAAACTGTGTTCCTATTGGCTAATGATAATGTGAGTTATATTGCAGGGCTGCCAACTACTTTCACATAGTGCACACAGTTTTCAGAAGAAATGTTATTGTTCACATATTTAAAATAGCCCAATTACGTCATCTAACGGGAAATCATGCGCAAGGCGTAATCTTTAGTTTATCATTCTTGTATAAAACCTATATGTATGGAATCTATGTTTTCCCCTACCCAATATTACATTCACATTTAATTGTAAAAGCGATTGTATGTGATTTTGTAGAATGTAGGCAAGTGCTGTAAATTTTATTTCAAATCACTCTTATCCGTTTAAAATTAAATTCACGCACACATACGAGGCTACCGCATACATTTGCAATACATATGCACATACAATACATTTGCATTACAAATGCAAATAAAAACTAGAGTAGCAGAGAGAGAGAGAAAGAGAGAGAGAGAGTGCTAGGAAAAATCGAACAAAGAGTTTGAAATGAATAGAGATTTTTTTTCTTCTTTATTTCGTATCAGAGATCAGCAATGAATCGTTATTCCGCTACTCATAAGCACTCATGCAAATTTGAGTATGAGTGAATCAACAGAATTGAAATTCAACTACTCTGATTCATTCGTACTCGCTACAATATTGATTTGTAAGTATAAGTAGCAATATAGTGTGAGTACAGCGTTGACATCAAACTCACAACATTCGAAATATGTTTGATTCATACGCCAACTCATTCTGATTCATAAATTTAGAAAAATACTTATAATACTTATAAGTGATTCGAGTGATTCGAATCATTCATCAAAATTTAAAAGCCTTTGTTGTTGTTGCATATACAAACAAAGAAGAAAGGAAAGACAAAGACAAAAAGCAAAGCATTTACACAATCTTCTTGTGAGTATAGTAGTGTTCGTATGCGAATCATACTTGTTTTGTGCTTCGTATAAATGTTAAGCAGAGACGATTCGAAGTCAATAGCATCATGCATATGGTTAAGTATGAATACGACGAGTAGTTCCAACTTTGAGAATGAGTAGTATGAGTATGATATCAAAATAAGGATGAATGCGTATATGTATCAGACATTATAAGTATGACTCGAATCTACACATCATTTTGAATACGCCACCAATGAAGACGATTTTTTTGTTTTGTAAAATCGACATTATCGTGGAGTTTTTTCTTGACACAATAAATCCTTGCGTTGCTCAAGTATAAGTCGAGATAAAATACTGAATATTGTGACAGAATACAACGATGGTCCAAATTTAATTCGATATATGGTCCAATCGATAGTTCGCAATTAAACCCAATACATTTTCATAGAGCTTTATTTTAAGGCAATCTATTTGGAGATCGTTCGATGTGAATAACATCGATTCCAACTTTGAGTATGAGTAGTATGAGTATGATATTAAAATAAGAATGAATGCGTATAAGTATCAGAAATTATAAGTATGACTCGAATCTACTCATTGTTTTGAATACTCGTTGCTTATCTCTGTTTCGTATGTTAAAACAAAACCAAAAACAACAATAAAATAAGAAAAAAAACCATTTCACACTCTCAACTCATTCATTCATTGCACTCACTCACTCACTCATACAGTCTGACATTTTTGAACGAAATCATGAAGTAAAACTGCAATAAAACAAATGCGGATTTGTGGCGTTTAAAGCATTTAATGAAGGTATTTCAGTCAGTCGGTTGGTGTTAAATTGAAAAACTTTTTTTCCGTTTTTTTTTGTTTGTTTTTCGTTTGCCTAACCAATCCATTTCCATTATACTCGGCTTTTTTTGTTCTAGTTTGCCTAGTTGGCTTAAATATTTATTCGAGTCAAATGTTTAATACGATATTATATGATGAAGTTGGTGTTGGCATTGTTGCTGCATGAAGTAGGCCTATTAAACCCTCTAAAGTTTTTCTATTGAGCTCAAGTTTCGAATATTATAATGGAAATTTAATGGAGTTGCTTCGCAGAGAACTACATTTGCATGGTTTTTATTTGTTTTCATAGGCAATTCTTAAGTGACTTTTTATGTGAAGTTCTTCAGAGAAGTACTTTTTAAAAAGAAAGAGCGGTTAAAGAAAGTATCATTAGCAGTATTTAACAGTAATAGTGTAATCAGGTTCGATATTAATGCGTTCAAGGCAAATAGTTTGTCATTCATGGCAAATGTAAACCTTGTTTAAGTCTTCAATATCGTTCGCTTAGTACGGATGTTTGCTAGTAAAAATATTCCCGTACTCTCCGCTGATTTTGACGTTCGTTGATAGTGATGTTAATACGCAGCTTACCCAATACACTTGCTTTGCATACTTGATGCGATTTTATATGCCCATCCAGCAGCTGTCTGAATGCATTGTAATGCTAGCCAGATAGCAGAAGTTATCCATATCATCTATGCTATTTTTGCTAATCTTAAAATTCTCAGTATACAGGGTGGCTGATATATAATGAAGCAAAGTCAAGCGCCATATTTTTTTAATTTAATTTTTTTTTTTTTAATTTTATCGTTCAAAAGCAAAAAATGTTGGAAATAACATCAAATTATAGAATCACTTTAAATTTGTTTGAATTTGTCACCTTTGGTACGAATTATGGCCTTCAAATGGCCGACAAAGCCAACACAGGCTGCACCAAAATGGATCTGCGGTATTTTGGCCCATTCCTGGCGAAACCCTGTCTTGAGGTGATTGACAATTTGGTAGTTTTTAGTGAGAACCTTACTCTCCAAAATGCCCGAGGCGCAAAAGTCCAACGGATTGGGATCTGGAGAGTTTGGTGGCCATTGTGCGGTAGAAATGAAGCGAGGAACCTTCTTTTTAAGTCATCCTTGGTAGACGCGTGCTCAGCACGGTGTTGCTGAGTCCTGTTGGAATGTGAGTGGTCTGCGGCCAAAATGTTTGTCCGCCCAGTTCTTCAATACTGTCTTTAAGACATTTTCCTTATAATATTCGGGATTTATTTTGACCCCACAGTCGATGAATACGAGCGGGGAGCGACCATCGGCCACACACCATTACCATCGGCCACACACCATTACCATCGGCACTTGAGTTCTGGTGGCCAATCGCAGGTGTAGATTTTCTGTTAAACTCTTTGGCAACTAAACGCTATTATTTTCTTTGTTCACAAACTGCTCAATTTTGAATGGCTTTTCATCGAAGAAAATCAAAAATTCGGTAACTGGCCACTTACGTGCAAGCGAAGTAACTCCTTGGCTCTTTCCAGTCTAACCTTTTTTTTATCCATCGGTAAGCTGTTGTACTTTTTGGAACTTCAATGGCTTTAGTCGCCTGCTCATTTTTCAATAAGTGTTACATCCGTTCTCGCGATATGTTCAGCTCAACAGCAATTTTTCTACCACTGTGGCTTGGATTTTGATCAAATCTGGCCTTCACTTTTCGAAACATTTCTGGTGTTGTTACCGTCGTTTTTTTTCGTCCACTTTTTGAACGTGATGCAACACTGCCAGTATCACGGTAACGAGCAATGGTTCGAGGAACAAAAGATTTCTTCACATTTAAATGCTGGAGGACTCTAACGAAAGCCACCTTTGGTTTTCCAGACAAATATAAAGCAATCATACTATCACGTTTGAATTCCACCACGAATAACTTTCTTTCTGAATGTAATAGATCAAAATGCTTTTGTAAGCTTGTAAATAATAAAATGAACTGTCACTGGCATAAATCTGTCAGCTGTCAGACGAACGTTTTACAAATGATAACAACCTGAAGTTGGTTGCAACACTACACTACAAGAAGCCCTAGCACCTCTCAACCAGCCCCAGCTGCTAAAGAATCTGTGGAGAGTCTTGATATCGACTCTCGACATAGAATTCAAGCTCTCAAAAAAGGCCCTGTCTAGGGTCCTCAACATACTATGGGCTGGGCAGTTACAAAAGGGATGTTCCATAGTCTCTAACTCCTCCTCATCGCAACATGCCCTGCAATACTCCGGCTGTGATCTGTTGCAGATCACCGTTAGCGACCTAATGATAGTGCCCCGTGATAAATCCGAGAACCAACCTTAAGCTGGCCTTAACCAATCCCAGTAACCAATCTGATCTCTTACTGTCCAAAGCAGGCTATAAACGTCTAGAAACAGAACACTGTTAAGTTAATTAGACGTTTGCATATATAGGACCTTGGAAGTTGCTGTAGTGTAGTAGGTAGTGAGTTGGCTTATTAGATGTTAGGCCATTATTCAAACCCCACGTCAAACATCAAAACGAAAACATGAAATAAATTTTTTATTCGGCGGCTTCCTCTGAGCAGATTTATGGCCAAAACTCTGTAAGTGAAAGTGAAGTTATTATTTATTAAGTCTGTTTTGCCAAATCACCCATTATGACTATAGACAACGGCAGATATTCACTGCAGAGAATCTGGAGAAGTTGAAATCTGATCCTAGTTTTTATCAAAAATCATTTGCAGTGATGAGTCTTATTTTTGTGTAAATGGGGACGAATAAAATTGTTAAATGACCGAAAAAGCCGTTGTTTAGAGCGGACTTTTAAACTAGCGACGTCATGGGTCTTTATTTTTTTCGAAAATAATGTTGCTCAGGCCATCATTGTTACTGGCAAGCACTATACAATGTTAATTACCAACTTTTTTGAGATTAACTTGGATGATCTGGACACCATGACACAATGATGTCACGATGTGATTCAGCAGAACAGCGTTATGTTTCATAAAGTTTAGGCAACTTTGGGTACTCTGCACTAGCGATTTGAGGGCAAGCTTATCTTATGTGGAAGTGATACAGAGATTGTACGATTTGGTCGCGTTAAACTATTGCTTTTGAGGTTTGCTTAAGTATGCGTATAAATCATAAACTCCAGCGATGCTTAAAGTCAACTAATCTTTAAAATCGGTCAAATTCAGTCTGATTTATTAGCTAGAGTCATGGAGAATAGAACCTTTAGAATGCGCTCTTCTCAGAGAAGTCGTGGCACATATTTGATATTAAATTCTGGACAGAATGGCTGTAGACTAGTAAGTAGTGTGTTGGCTTATTAGAGTATTTCTTCGGCGATTTCCTCTCTATCGTTCGGAGTGATTTTAAACTCCCACCACTTACGTTTAGAATTAACAACATAAGTGGTGTGAGAAACTAAGGTACATTAATCTCGGACTGAAGGGTTTTAATGCTCAATTATGTATGTGGGTATGACTGGAATATGTCTTTCAAACGCATACAAAATTTCGAATGATATTTTACACACCCAGTTTGTTTTTTATTTAAATTAAAAATAGAAAGCTTTTTAAAAAGACCCTATCAAGCATAGCATACATAAAGAAAAATAAGGTCAGAATAGTATTGCTATTCTGCTTACCAAGAGATAAAAAATTACATGAAATTTTGTAGTTAAAAAAGTGAGGTATACATTCGGGCAGTTAAAAAAATAATAGCATACCATTAGGCAGTCTTACAAATAGTAAATGATTTAAAAACCTAATAAAGTTGGCCATACTCTCCATTTTTTTGCGCGTTAATGAATTAAAATGTTTTTTTTTCGTAGTAAGTTTATGAAAGAAAATTAAGCAAATAATTCAAATGGACTGACCAATATAAAAGGAAGGAATGAAGGAAAGGCAAAATTGCTCATAAAATTCATGGCATGAGAGTTATATTGTTAAGAAACAAATAAGAAACCTTAATTAAATTTAGCATACTTTACGGCATCGAATATTTTAAAATGACAAACAAAGAAAAACTAAAAAAGAAAGGAAAAAAAAAATGTACGAAACTTTTCGTTTGAATTTCTTTTCTTAATTGAAGAAAATTAAAATTATTTTCTTACGGGGTTTTTCTTTTGGTTTTTCTTTTTTTTTGTTTTCATACAACGAATGTTATAAAATTGAAATTAAAATGTAAAACAACAACAACAAAAGGAAACTAAGAAGGCAACCCTTTCTAAATATTTATTAGGTTTTCTGTTTTATATGCTCTACGCTCTGCTCTGTACTCACTCCCTCTTCTCTACGTTAGGTTGGTTTTTCTTTTTTTCTTTGCGTGTGTTTTCATTACGCAAGTTTATACAATGCTTGGCAGCAATTAAAATTTTCAGCAAAACTTTTCCAAAGGAAAGCAACTTAAAGAGTGCAGTTATCGTGGCTGCCAAAGTAAGTAGACGAAGTAAGGAAGCGGGGCTCAAATCCCTTCAAATACAAACTAATTGCAACGTGTTGTGTTTGATAAAGTGCATCTGGGCTAAACAGGCACAGGAACATGGGAGAGGAGTAGTTACACATATACAATGTATGTAGATGTGTATGTATGTGTATATGTATGCAATTTTGGTAATTTTATAAATTCTTTTCAAAAATTTTGTCCACGCACGAATTGATTACAATTTGCTATCTGGTTAGACCATCCATCCATGTTTACATGGTTATGCAACCACCCAACCATTCTTTCCATTCTAAACTCACTTTTTTTTGTTATACGTATACAAACACAAATGCAGCCAATTACTGCATTGAGCATAGACACAAACCCTTACCTACACACTCACACACAAAAATAGTGCACATTTTGTCCATGTGGTTTGTTAGAAAGTTTGAAAGTTTTTCAAACAAATTTGTGGCAAAAGTTGAAAAACTTTAAATTACACAAAGTGTGGTTTAAATAATGATTATCCTTGTTTCGAACTTCCTCCTCCTTTTTTGGGCTGCATTTATTTGCAGTTGAACAGGACATAAATGAAAATTAATAAAAACAAAAAAGGAAAAAGGCTTCAAGGCTATAAATTCGTATCGAACAATTGAAGTGTTTTGAGAGTTCATATTAAATTTTTAATTTTCATATTAAAACTAAAGATATTTGGACCACACAATTATAATTCAATTCACTGGGTTTAGATCCGGTGATTTTACTGCCCATTGTGCGGTAGAATAAAGCGAGGAACCTTCTTTTTAAGCCATTCTTGGTTGACGCGTGCTGGTGCTGAGTCCTGTTGGAATGTTTATGGTCTGCGGCCGAATGTTTGACTGCCCAAGGCTTCAATACTGTCTTTAAGACTTTTTCCCGGTAATATTCGGCATTTATTTTGATCACACGGTAGATGAATACATGCGGGGAGCGACAATCGGCCGTTACAGCGGCCTACACCATTACCATCAACGGCGCTTGAGTTCTGGTGGCCAATTGCTGGTGTAGATTTTCAAGCTCACTGCTTTGGCAAGTAAACCCGACCATTTTCTTTGTTTACAAACTGCTCAATTTGGAATGGCTTCTCATCGGAGAAAAGGAGAAAACCAAATTCGGTATCTCGACACTTTCGTGCAAGCGATGTAACTCCTTGGCTCTTTCTAGTCTAACTTTTTTTTGTCCACTGGTGAGCTCTTGCACTTTATGGAACTTCAATGGCTTTAATCCAAGTTCATTTTTCAATATGTGTTGCATCCGTCCTCGCGATATGTTCAGCTCACAAGCAATTTTTCTACCACTCCGGCATGGATTTCGACCAAATCTGGCCTTCATTTTTCGGATCATTTCTGGTTTTGTTACCATGGCGTCCACAGTTTGGACGCCATGCAATACTCCCAGTATCACGTTAACGAGCAATGGTACGAGAAACAAAAGATTTAAATGCTGGAGGGCTCTAACGATAGCTACTAGGGGTTTTCCAGCCAAATATAAAGCAATCCTACTATTACGCTTGAATTCCATCACGAAAAACTTTCTTTCTGAATGCAATAGATCGAAATGCTTTTGTAAGCTTGTAAATAATAAAATGAACTGTCACTGGAATAAATCTGGCAACTCTCAGATGAGCGGTTTACAAATGATAACAACCTGAAGTTGGTTGCAATACATATCAGGCAACCTGTATCACTGCCTCCCATAGATTAAGTGTTAACAGCACCTGTGCAACACTGATAAGTTAATTAGACGTCTTCATATATTGGACCTTGAAAGTCGCCGAGCGATTTACAAATGATAACAACCTGAAGTTGGTTGCAATACATATCAGCCACCCTGTACATACCTACATTATTGATCATTAAAACCCATTCAGTCAGGCTTATAACCTTGCATCTCATACCATTCATGTTGTGTGTATTAGCTTTAGACATGAGTGGCGGAATCTACAGTTTAAAGCCGACTCCGAATGACAGATTTTTTTTCAAGAATTTGTTATTTATTAATTTTGTTGAGAAATGTCTGACCTGAGATTTGAACCGTGACCTCACGTCTAATAAGCCAATACACTACTTACTACAGCAACTAATAATGCATCCTCCTCTATGGAAATAAAATATGCAATGCTTCCATGTAGACTTGGCAGATGACACAGAAACTAACGTATATGCCGGGAATAATAACACTGAGAGTTGCATTGGTATACCGAACAGTATTATTAGCGGCTATTTAAATCGCATCAAGAATTTTCTTGATAGACTTTCAAGCGAAAGAACAGCTTTCTTTTCCAAAAATTATCAGAACTGATTGGGATTACAATTAACTCACTTATTTAACACAAAAGTATGCTTCAATTACTTGATGTTTCTGGTCTGTCAACTTCTAGACACATGCTGTAGCTTAGCTTGTCAAAAAAATATTTCATGTGGCTTAAAGTGAATTATTTTCCAATATTTTCCAATAAGAAACACATTAAAAAGCAAATAGAAAAACAAAATAATGCTTTAGCAATGCGATTTACTTTTTATACTTTACACAACAAAAAACAAAAGCAACGACACATTTAATAGATAATAAACAACATAGATTTCCTTTTTTTATTCACTAAATTTGAAAATGAATTTGTTATTAAGCGTGCGTGGATGTCTAATTTTTCGGTCGTAAAATATTGTTGAAAAAGTGATAAATAATATTACAAAAATCAAATTAAAGGAAGCAGTCATTTGAGCAACAAAACAAAAACATTTCCATCAAAGTTTTCCTCAAAGATTGAGCTGAATGCTTAGCTATTCCTATGAAATCTTATGAAAATTGCTCTTTTCTGTGCCTTTTTGATTACATTTTTGACAATATTTCTTACGTCACAGAGTAGATGATGTTGGAAATTAAATGAAGGATGAATGAATGAAAAGAGAAAAGGAAACTGAATTCAATCTTTTTCTCTCTCTCTGTCTCACCTTTGCCCTTTCTTTGTTAGAGAGACATTGTGGTTGCTTAGTAAAGGTGATGATTGCTTTATAATTATGAGCTGTTGCATGGCATCCTACTTGCAACATACAACACTCAAAGGCAATTGAAATGGGAAGCTGTTGAGTAGCAGCAAAAGGAAAATTATGAGAAAAAACGAAACAAAACGAAATGAAAATAGGAAATTTCAAAGAAAATTAACACAAACACCTACATCCCGTTATATTTTAAGACATACATAAACAGAAAATGAAAACAAAGAAGCGGAAGAACAAGTAGAAGAAGCATAATCAACTAATTATAAAGCAACGTCAACAGCAACCATTACACTACACGTTTTAAGCTGCTGTTTATTGGAAACAAAGCCAAGTAAAAGGAGAATGACATTTTATAATACAAACACAGTTACAAATGCGTGTAATGCAAGTGTAAGTGTGTATTTGTGTGTGTGTCAGGGTGTGTTAAAAGGAAACAAAATTATTAGGACTTACTTGGTACAAAACAAAGCAAAATGAAATGAAACGCAACCCAACTAAATGGCATGAATGAATGGCAAATTAATATTAAAAGTTATAAAACAGTGTTACACAGTGTAGATTACACTGTTGCACATTCTTATTGTGGGTGTTTGTTGCCTTATTTTCTTTAACTTGTTGTTGTTGTTGGCCTGAGTACAGTACAAAATTCAAAACTGCAATTCACATTACAGGCAAACGATTGAAAGCAAGAAAATAACGTGTTTTCTTCTTCTTTGTAATTTTTATTTCCTGTTGTTGTTGTTGTTTTTTTGTTAATGTTGATATAAATTAATTGCCTTAAATTGCCAATTAAAACATAAGATCCTTCTTAAGGCAGTGCCATAAACATACATACACGGGTACACTACTTTCTGGGTTACTTCCTAACTTCTGGCAGCAACAACATAAGTTAGTGCTATGCAAACCAAAGATCAGCAATGAATCGTTTTTCTGCTACTCATAAGCACTCATGGAATTTTAAGTATGAGAATGAATCAATAGAATTGAAATTCAACTACTCGGATTCATTCGTACTCGCTACAACATTGATTTATAAGTATACGTAGCAATGAGTATGAGTACAACGTTGACATTAAACTCATAACATTCGAAATGTGTTTGATTCATACGCCTACTCATTCCGATTCATAAATTTAGAAAAATACTTACGAATACTTATAATTAGTTCGAGTGATTCGAATCATTCATTAAAATTTACAGCCTATGTTGTTGTCGCATATAGGAACAAGGAAGAAAGGAAAGACAAAGACAAAAAGCAAAGCATACACACAATCTTCTTGTGAGTATTGCAGTGCTTGTACGCGAATCATACTTATTTTGAGCTTCGTGTAAATATTAAATAGAGACGAGTCGAAGTCAATAACATTATGCGTATTGTTAAGTGTGAATACGACAAGTACTTCCAACTTTGAATATGAGTAGTATGAGTATCATATTAAAATAAGTATAAATGCCTACAAGTATCTGAAATTATAAGTATGACTCGAATCTTTTCATCGTTTTGAATACTTATTGCTGATATCTGGTGCAAACATATTCACACAAATGTTTCTCTTTGTACATATGTATGTATGTATGTATGTATGTATTGAAGAAAGTGTGCCATGTTTTAAGAATTCTTCCGCCTTTTCCTTTCAATTTCTATTACAACTGCTGCTTATTTAGTTTCCTTTTAGTTTTGTTGCAACAGCAGCAATTTTTTTCCTGTTCTTCCTTTCCATAATTGCTTTTATTAAACAGTGTTAGAAGACTGCATTTTTCAATTTTTTTTATTTTCTTGTTGTTGTAGTTGTTGTTTGCTGTGAAAATTATTTCAAATTACAAGGCCATTATAATGGGATTTTTTGTTAAGGAAAAATATCTTTCAAATCATTACAGAGAATTGTAATCAGAGCTGACCGTGTGAAATACTAAACAAAAAAAAAAAACAAAATAATTTAGAAAATTAAATTAAAAGTGTTCACGATAAATCATTGGAATACCCGTAATGCTTTGCTGCCTCTATTATATGTAAAGGGTTTTCAAATACACATTCATTACATACATTATTGGCCATTACATTTAGTCAGGGTTATGATGGCCCAGCTTCTTGCACCATCCAAACTGTATGCGTTAACAAAGCCCTGCAAAGTTGGACTTTTTTTGTGCAAATAAGATAGTTGCAGGTGGTTCCGAAGCCGTTTTGCTTGCTGAACACGCATGTTCATTTAGATCTTCTTTCAGATTTAAATTTCAAAATGGCGGATCCAATATGGCGGTCAAGATATATAAAAATTAATCAGATTTACTTGAAAATTGTTACCGCCATTTTGAATGTTTTAAATCTGAATGAAAATCTGTAATCAGCGACCACAAAAAATTCCTAAGTAAAAATTTTTAAGTAAATCTGATCAATTTCTAAGGACCTCCGTAATGTGTTAATTTTTCTCTTGCAGTCATTGATATAATCCCCACCCATTACTTTAAGCGTGCAGGCAATCAATTAGGCTTTGGGCTCATTTTAAAGACCAAAGATCAATTGTCAATTTCTAGCACGCCAGTGTTTAGTGCTACAATTTTTCAAAAATGCCCAAAAACACTATTCTTAGGGGTTTCAACCCCTTTTTTCTTGAAAACCTGACGTGTCGGAGAGTTTTTGAACCCAGATTCGTGTTTAGCACGCAAAACGCCTTCGGAGACTCCTAAAGCCATCTTATTTGCAAAACCTATACAGAGCTGTGTAATTTATCTACTTGTAATGCTCACAAAAAAAATTTCTCTTGTAATCTCTCTCAAATACCCTACAGTGCTCACGAAAAGGCTCAACATTGTTTTCAAAATCCTTTCTAACTTTATCGGGCTGGAAGTATTACACAGAATACCAAGCTTATGCTGTTTAAACTGAAATATAAGATGCCAAAGAACAATATTTTTATTTAGGGGAAATTGAACTTAGTTTCTTCTCTACGGTCAAATATAGCTTAACCTCTTACTTACTTACGTACGTAAGCAAAATATTATTGAAAACACCCCAACGGCAACAGGCTATTTATAAAACATGTGGGCTTGAAGTACTTCATTGAATCCTAGCTGCACAGAGTACGTAATAGCTGAAACAGTAATGATTTACGGTTTTGCCCCACTGGCACAATTATGAGTCTTTGTGAAGATGAGTAGAGCATGTCGCGAAAATCATTGCTATCTGCTACAGCAGAATGGTATATCAAATTATAAAATATTTTGCTCTAAATGTAGAGACTGGCCAAGAACCAAATGGAACAATAACGTTGGAGACAATCTCTAAAATGTAGGTTTAGCTCGCTGGACCGGCAAAAATTACCTAAGAAGTGAAATATTTACCTAACCTCTAGTATAACTGAGGTTCTGAGTTCTTTTTCAGTACGTAATGCCCAGGATAGCAAAATTACGGAGACCTACGGATAGTCCGGCTTTACTAGTAAAAATAATCGTCATTGATGTTTGGGCTCTCTGGCTGTCTATATACTATGTATTACAGAATATTCTTAGGAGATTACGATGGGCATAACTTCCAACTGTAAAAGGCACTGTGGAATTTTGTAATAGAGTTCAAGCCTTCGTAGGCCTTTCATTCATACCATTCATCGCCATTGGTTTATATTAACACAAAATTTGGAGAATGATTTGACTTTCTTTTCAGTAGCTTATACAACGGTATCCTTGTTTAACTGAGTTCAAAATGAGTGGCGGAAGAGTTGTCCAGCTGCTCTAGTAGAAGCTCAGTAAAAGATCAGTTTAGTATGCTGTTTGGTGTCGTTCGCAGTACAACGGTTATAAGGAAGGCAAATTGCCATCTCAAGCAATCTAAAAACTTAAATTACCTGGTTGTCGAATTTCTAAACTGTGCATACCTATATACATGCATAATTGTTGATTAAAACCATTCAGTTAGGATTACGACCTAGCTTCTCACACCAGTTATGTGGATATTAATTTTATACATGAATGGCGGAAGCAATAATTTTGGTGAAACTTTTATGACAATTTTTACTTACTCTCCGAGTTTTTGCCAGAAATCAATTGAGAGAAGTTTGCCGAAGAAATATTTTTTATTGATATTTTCGTTTTGATGTTTGACATGCGATTTGAATTGTGGCCTCATGTATAATAAGCCAATATAGTACCTGCTAGACTACTGCAAATTGAATGGTATGGTATTGCGTCTAATATTTATTTAAAATTTTTCATTTTTTTGTCGTGGAAATTTCAGAAGCAGTTTTTAAAACATCAAGGTTTTTGTGCATGCCGTGCCCCAAATTAATAACGATAAAGTGAACATATTATTATGAAAATGGAAAGGGTCTTATCGTTTAACATAAAAATTATAATGATAATTATAATGAAATTATAAATTATCATCATGGTATAAACAAAAATATAGCAACAATAAAAATATATAAAAAATGGATAAACAAGTAAACAGGCAACCAGAACACTGCAAGAACGAACGTAAACAAAATACACAAATAACAGTAAACAACTTGTTTACATTTATAGAGATTTCGAGAATGTAAAAACATTCTCCTTCTAGTGCATTTATCGAACTGCTTACCCTGCATTATAAAAGGCAATACAAAGCAGGCAACAATGGATTGGGAAAGATTTCAGTCAGTTTTGTGTGAAAGCACGTGGGATTCAGTAAGATTTCAGTCAGTCGTATGTGAAGAACAAGAGTTCAGAAATAATTCAGTCAGTCTTGTGTGAAGATACGTTGCGTGTGAAGAGAATAATAGTGGTTCGAAGATCTCCGTTATAAAGATCTATTGAACAATTGTTATTGGATACGTGGAAGCATGTGAAAGAAGAACAACAATTAAAGCAAATTGTTGTTGTTACATCAAGTAAGGAACAGTGACACACAGAATAGTGTGAACAATATAGGATTTAGTTAAAACTAAACACAATTAGAGGTCGGCGTGGTCTAGTAGGTAGTGTGCTGGTTTATTAGAGTCCCAGGCCAGACATAAAAATAAAATACAAAAAAGTTTTTCTGCGGCGATTTCTTCTTAGCAGATTTCTTGGAAAACCTCTGAGAGTAAATAAAATTGCCATGAAAAGTTTCTCAAAAAATTTGTTATTCGAAGTCGACTTTAAACTGTAGGTCTCGCTGCTTATGTATAAAATTAACACACACAACATAAGTAGTCTGAGTAACTAGGCCAATAATCCTGACTGAAGGATTGTAATGACCAATTATGTATGTATGTATGTATGCTTACCCAGCGTTATAAAAGGCAAGACAAAGCAGGCAACGATGGAGAAAGATTTCAATCAGTTTTGTGTGAAGATACGTGGGATTCAGTAAGATTTCAGTCAGTCGTATGTGAAGAACAGGAGTTCAGAAACAATTCAGTCAGTCTTGTGTGAAGACACGTTGCGTGTGAAGAGAATAATTGTGGTTTGAAAATCTCCGTTATAAAGATCTATTGAACAATTGCAATAAGCAATAAGCAAACAAGTGCAAAGCGGAATATGAAATAAATCAATTGTTGTTGTTACATCAGGTTAGTAACAGTGGCACACAAAATTGTGCGAACAATAAAGGAATTTTATTTTTATTTGCAATCCACGAACTCATATTTCAAACATTTTTAAAACGAGTAAAAACGTAATATTTGCTTTAATATATTAAAAATAACTCTGAGTTAATAGTAATTAGTTGACAGAGATCGTATAAAATTGTAATTCTGAGATGGGTTCCTGTTTAAGATCCTTGTAATTTAAATTTTTTTCTCTCTCTAAAGAGAATAATTTTTTCGTAAAAATTTTCCTTAAAATTTTAATTAAAAATTGATTTTTATTTCCGGTGAAGTGTTCAATTTAACTTTTTAGTCTGGATACACTCAAACACCGACATACACACATACACAGACTTGCATCTCTTCATTTCAAGTTCTTTTAACTTTAACATTGTGATTCTTTTTTTGTTCATGTTTTTTTGATTTCATTTTGCTTTTCCTCTTTTGCTTTATAATGTTCTGTGAAAATTCATTAGACATCCTGAAACTACACACTAATTATGATTGTTTTTCAAGTGTAAGCGAGCACTTCATTTCATGCCGAGGCAATGACTGAAAGAATGACTGTGTAACTGACTGAGTAAATGACTGCTCATTTTCGTTATTATTTGTTGTCGTTGTCGTTGTTGTTGTCGTTGTTGCCATTACAATTGCGTTGTATGCTGTGCTGTACTAAATGAAGTCAGCTGAAGTAGTCGTGGCAACTTGTGATGACTGACTTTTTCATTCATTTTCATAATTTCAACAAAAAAAAAAGCACACACACACATACATAAAACCGTGACTGCAACAGCCAACAGCCAAAGGAAACAACAATTAATTGCCACAGTAACTGCTCAAGAGAGAAAACAAAACAAAACTGTGTAGACAAATACAAACACACCTATGCACTCTCTATGCTCTCCTGTATATGTATGTGTGTATGTGTATGTAACTTGTTTTATAAGCACACATTGTAAAATGAGTTTTAAGGACTCTCCTTGTGATTATTTCAACAAGCCTGTATTGTTGTTGTACAGCAAAACATAAATAAAGCATAACGGAACTGTGACGTTGTTATTCCTTTTCAAGCAAGTATAGCGAGCACGGTTACCGACTTTAGAATTTTCCACTACGCGTAACGTCACATAATTGGTTTGACGTATGCGTATATGTATGTGTGCGTGTGGTGTATGTAAAAAGTGCATTCACAGGAGAATGTAAATCTTTTGAGAACAACGGTACTCTATTTATGAGTACGTAGATAAAGAAGTTGCCAAAAATTTGAAAAGGAATGCTTACACGTACACACACAGGTTTTGTGGTAAAGGACTTCCATGTAATGTTTATCACAGTTTAACTCTTTTTTTTAGACTGCTTCTCTAGGCATTTCAAGAGCTTGGAATGAGTTATTAATTCGCCTTCATGTATGGGAATTAATTTCAGTTGAAATTTGAAAAAGAAATTCAATTCTTTAAGGGTTTAATTTTAAAAATTTTTTCTGCCTAAATATGAAAGAAAACCCAATATATCCTAACTGATTTCTAGACACACGAGAGTTGTCTAAATTGTTTTGTTTTGCAAAAGAAAAAATACCATAAGAGGGATCTATCGTTCAATTATAAAATGGAAATGGAATTCAGGTAATTGGAACAATCAGATACTCTTCTGTTTCTATTCCATCCATCCATTTATTGAGGTGACCCTAACGTAGAGCAAAAATTGTCGAACTAAGGAGTTGAGGCCTTAGCTGGTGGCCCATCTTCGGATTCGGAATCTTACACGATCTTCGTTGACAGTCAGGTTGCCCTTAGGGCCATTGCGTCGGTCTGGTGCAAATCACGGCTCGTTCGCGAGTTCAAAGAGTTGTTGAGGAGTTTTGGACCGGACCGTATCCGTCTATGCTGTATTCCGGGTCACAGCGGAATACTGGGCAATGAGGTTCGCTTTTAGGTAGCGATTTAACGGTTGATCCTGACCCCCCAGTCTGTCACCTCTATGGCCTCATCGATGGATGGGTCAGGAGGGAAGAGCAGAGACGTTGGGGGAACGGATCGGGTTGTTCCGTTTCTAGGCGTATTTGGCCTGCTGTGGACAGCAAGAGGACAGAGTGGCTGCTGGGCTTGGTTAAGGTCAGCCTAAGGTTGGTTGTCGGTTTTTTCACGGGGCACTGCGAGATTAGGTCGCTGACGGGGATCTGGAACAGATCCCAGCCGGACTATTGCAGGGTATGTTGCGATGAGGAGGAGTTGGAGACTGTCGCACATCTCCTCTGCAACTGCCCAGCCCTTAATAGGTTGAGGACCCTTGGCAGGGCCTTCTTTGAGAACTTGAGTTCTGTGTCGAGAGCCGAGATCAAGGCTCTCCACAGATTCATTAGCAGCTTGGGATGGTTGAAAGGTGCTAGAGCTTCATAAGTGTAGTCGCACTCTCAACCTGTATTGTTTTGTGTCTGTTTCTTTTCATTCCTCCGTTTCCCATTCTCCCTCCTCTTCCCTACATTCCTATATCCTCCATTTCCTTCCTCCCCTAAGGACAATGTACCATGGGTCAATTTCGACCTCCAGGTACTGTGCTTGTCTTGACCGACAGGTGCACGTCCTCTCACCTAACCTAAGGAGTGCGCACGAAAAAAATGGGCCTCTTTTTAAGCTTATAACTTTTATCATAATTGAAAAAACTGAATACCGTTACATTGGTTTTTGTTAGCCATCTGTTTCAAAATCCACGTGCTAAATTGCATTGCAATAAAAAAATTAGTTTTTTGAAAATGGTCACCCAACAAGAATGTCGTAAAAAAATAATTGAAATTTTCAATAAAAAAACCGCGCCGCTTACAAATTGCTAGGCTCGCAGGTGTTAATCAAAAAACAGTTTCTAAGGTAAGAATAAAACAATATAAGGTGTCTTTGAGTATTGAGAGAAAGCGTGGAAGTGAAAGAAAAAAGGATTGTAAAATAATACGTATTTTTCTAAAACACCCTAACATGTCTGGAAGAAAAGTGGCTCAAAAAGTTGGATGCTCTGAGATCTTTGTCAGAAAAAAGTTTTATACACAAAAGAATTCAAATATTTGTTACTTTAATTGAAATATAAAATGAAAAAAATCCGCCACTTAGTTTTATTTCTATAACGAAAAGTGTAAGTCTAGTTTTTTTTGTGCGCACTCCTTAGTATGTTAACTTATTAAACGTATGGCCCGGCTTCAAATCCCAGGGCAGATATCAAAACGAAAATATGAAAATATTTCTTCGGCACCTTCCTCTCAGCAGATTTCTGGCAAAAAGTATAACTCCAGTTTGTTAGCTGCCGGCTGCCAGATTTATCGTCATTTTGACGATTTTGAGCTCTAAAAACATCATTTTGACGACGTGACTATTTATGCCCTTTTTTTGATGATTTTTAGCTTCTAATGTTACCATCGGAAGAACAAAGGCAAGTGCCATTATTTTTTTTTCATATGGCCTATACTCAAGGGTTGGCATTGTGTTAGGAACTAGGAAAATATATTTTAGAAATGAGGAAAGAGGGAGCAATGTTTATGGAGACTAGGTTTGAATATTTTTATACCATAAGTAACAGGAAAGATCTCTGCTGGAAGGCAGTTCTACATACGAATAGTCCCGCAAACAAACAAACTTTGTCTGTAGTGTGCGATACACTGGCCAATCGACCACATACGGATGTGATGGCCGAGAAAGGCGAGTGTTACATAGGAATAAATGATTTTCATAAACAACTCCCCTTATTTTGCTAGAGCAATATCCATTGCAGTAGCTACAGAACAGTAATACAAGGCAACGATGCTGCATTACTCCAATGAATCAATGGGGTTCGACATACTGTCGTTATTAACGACCTACTACGGCATTACCTGTACACGGTCGAGAAGCCTTAAAACATACTTTAAGGGCCTACTTATACATGAGAGTTGTATTTTCTTATTTTTTATTTATTAATTACAATACAATTACAAATTATATTCTAATTCTATACGAGCTGAGTAACTTCGACCATATGCTCGGTGTAGTGTCACAGACCAGAGCCTCTGGTGGGAATCGAACCCACGACCCTCACGCTAATAGTCTAGCACACTACCCACTAGACTACCAGGGCGCTCGAGTTGTATTCAATTTACGGTCGGTTAGACTTATATGGTGTAATTTGTAAGCAGATCAAATGAAGTGAAGTATTTATTGCAACGTCTTAAGGAACCAAGCGGGCATTACACTACATTTTCATTCATCTTCTGACTCCCTAATATTTACACCACTCATAGGTATACATACATACATAATTGGTCATTATAACCCTTTAGTCAGGATTATTGACCTGGTTTCTCACACTACTTATGTTGTGTGTAATACATTAAAAGCGGGAAATACAGTTTTAAAGTCGATTCCGAACGACAGATTTTTGATAAACTCTTCATGGCAATTTTATTTACACTCAAAGTTTTGCCAGGAATCTGCTGAGAAGAGTTTTAATGTATGAAGCGAGGAACCTTTTCTTTAAGTGGTTGACACGTGCTGAGTGGCGGTGGCAGAGACCTGCGCCGAGCAAATTTGTCGGCGGCGGCGGCTAAAGTTGAAAAGTTTCGGCGGCGCTTTTATTTATTTAAATAATAGGCATACAATATTTCCAACATGGATTGTAAAGACAAAAAAGACATTGCAAATCCATGTAGGAAACATTAGCCTTTTGAGAACAACGGTACTCTATTTATGAGTACGTAGATGAAGAAGTTGCCAAAAATTTGAAAAGGAATGCTTACACGTACACACACAGGTTTTGTGGTAAAAATTTTCCTTAAAATTTTAATTAAAAATTGATTTTTATTTCCGGTGAAGTGTTCAATTTAACTTTTTTGTCTGGATACACTTAAACACCGACAAATACACAGACTTGCATCTCTTCATTTCAAGTTCTTTTAACTTTAATATTGTGATTCTTTTTTTTTTTTTTGTTCATGTTTTTTTGATTTCATTTTGCTTTTCCTCTTTTACTTTATAATGTTCTGTGAAAATTCATTAGACATCCTGAAACTACACACTAATTATGATTGTTTTTCAAGTGTAAGCGAGCACTTCATTTCATGCCGAGGCAATGACTGAAAGAATGACTGGTAACTGACTGAGTAAATGACTGCTCATTTTCGTTATTATTTGTTGTCGTTGGCGTTGTCGTTATCGTTGTTGCCATTACAATTGCGTTGTATCTGTGTACTAAATGAAGTCAGCTGAAGTAGTCGTGGCAACTTGTGATGACTGACTTTTTCATTCATTTTCATAATTTCAACAAAAAAGCACACACACTTACACACACACAAAACCGTGACTTGCAACAGCCAACAACCAAAGGAAACAACAATTAATTGCCACAGTAACTGCTCCAAGAGAGAAAACAAAACAAAACTGTGTAGACAAATACAAACACACCTATGCACTCTTTATGCTCTCCTGTATATAGTATGTGTGCATGTGTGTAACTTGTTTTATAAGCACACATTGTAAAATGAGTTTTAAGGACTCTTCTTGTGATTATTTCAACAAGCCTGTGTTGTTGTTGTTGTACAACAAAACATAAATAAAGCATAACGGACTGTGCTGCTGTTATTCCTTTTTAAGCCAGTATAGCGAGCACGGTTACCGACTTTAGAATTTTCCACTACGCGTAACGTCACATAATTGGTTTGACGTGTGCGTATATGTATGCGTGCGTGTGGTGTATGTAAAAAGTGCATTCACAGGAGAATGTAAATCTTTGAGAACAACGGTACTCTATTTATGAGTACGTAGATGAAGAAGTTGCCAAAAATTTGAAAAGGAATGCTTACACGTACACACACAGGTTTTGTGGTAAAGGACTTCCATGTAATGTTTATCACAGTTTAACTCTTTTTTTTTAGACTCTTTCTCTAGGCATTTCAAGAGCTTGCAATGAGTTATTAATTCTTCTCCATGTTTGGAAATTAATTTCAGTTTAAATTTGGAAAAGAAATTCAATCCTTTAAGGATTTAATTTAAATATTTTTCCTACCTAAAAAGGAAAGAGAAAAACCCAATATATGCTGAGTTACTTCTAGACAACGAGAGTTATTGAAATTGTCCTGTTTTGCAAAAGAAAAAAATACCATAAAAGGGATCTATCGTTCAATTATAAAATGGAAATGGAATTCAGGCAATTGAAGCAATTGTAAAATGAAACATCCCGCAATCTTATTCAGATATTCTTATGTTTCTATTCCATCCATCCAATTATTGAGGCGAACCTAACGTAGAGCAAAAATTGTCAAACTAAGGAGGAGTGCGCGCAAAAAAAAATAGGCCTCTTTTTAAGCTTATAACTTTTATCATAATTGAAAAAACTGATACCGTTACCGTTATTTGACACCGTTGGAGTATTATTTGTGGGTTACCGTCAAAGATAAGTGTTACGCCGACAAGCCAGAGACAATTGACGCTTTAAAGGACAATATTCGTGAAGCCATTGGTGAAATACAGCTGCACACAATCGATAATGTGCTTAAAAATTGAACCGATCGTGTAGGCTACTGCATGGCCAGCCGAGGCAGCCATTTGAATGAAATTATTTTCCATTATTAACCAGAAGGATTGTCGGAAGTCGCCGTGGTCTAGTGGGTAGTGTGTTGGCTTATTAGACGAAAGGCCCGGGTTCGTATCCCAGGTCAGACATCAAAACGAAAAATATTTCTTCGGCGAATTCCTCTCAACAGATTTCTGGCAAAGACTCTGAGTGTAAAAATTGCCATGAAAAGCTTATCAAAAATCTGTCGTTCGGAGTCGACTTTAAACTGTAGGTCCCGCCACTTATGTATAAAATTAACGCACACAACATAAGTGGTGTGAGAAGCTAGGTCGTAATCCTGACTGAAGGGTTGTAATGGCCAATTATGTATGTATGTATGAATACCGTTACATGGTTTCTGTTAGTCATCGAGTCACCACGAGCTAAATTCCATTGCAATAGCAAAATTAGTTTTTTGAAAATGAACACCCAACAAGAATGTCGTAAAAAAATAATTGAAATTTTCAATGAAAAACCGCGCGCGCCGCTTACAAAAAACGATTGCTAGGCTTGCAGGTGTTAACCAAAAAACAGTTTCTAAGGTAAGAATAAAACAATATAAGGAATCTTTGAGTATTGAGAGAAGCTGGGAAGTGGAAGAAAAATAGTATTTATCGATCAAAACAAAGCATGAAAAATAATACGTACTTTTCTAAAACACCCTAAAATGTCTGGAAGAAAAGTGGCACAAAAAGTTGGCTACTCTGAAGCCTTTGTCAAAAAAAATTTTATGCACAAAAGAATTCAAATATTATTGACTTTAATTGAAATAAAAAATGAAAAAAATCCGCCACTTAGTTTTATTTCTATAACGAAAAGTGTAAGTCCAGTTTTTTTGTGTGCACACTCCTTAGTATGTTAACTTATTAACGTAAGGCCCGGCTTCAAATCCCAGGCCAGACATCAAAACGAAAATATGAAAATATTTCTTCGGCAACTTCCTCTCAGCAGATTTCTGGCAAAAAGTGTAAGTCCAGTTTTTTTGTGTGCACACTCCTTAGCTGCCAGCTGCCAGATTTATCGTCATTTTGACGATTTTGAGCTCTAAAAACGTCATTTTGATGACATGGCTATATATGCCTTTATTTTGATAATTTTTAGCTTCTAATATTACCATCGGAAGAACAAAAGCAAGTGCCATTATTTTTTTTCATACGGCCTATACACAGGGATTGGCATTGTTTTTGAAACTAGGAAAATATATTTTAGGAATAAGGAAAGAGGGAGCAGTGTTTATGGAAACTAGGTTCCAATATTTTTATACCATAAGTAATAGGAAAGATCTCTGCTGGAAGGCAGTTCCACATACGAATAGTTCGTCTAACAAACAAACTTTGTCTGTAATGCAGTGTGCGTTATACTGGCCAATCGACCACATACGGATGTGATGGCCGAGAAAGACGAGTGTTACGTTGGAATAAATGATTTTCATAAACAACTCCCCTTATTTTGCTAGACCAATATCCATTGCAGTAGCTATAGAACAGTGACACAATGCGTTACTCCAATGAATCAATGGAGTTGGACATACTGTCGTTATTAACGACCTACTACGGCCTTATTTGTACACGGTCGATGAATATGAGCGGGGAGGTGTAAATTTTCAGCTGACCTGTTTAGTAAGTAAACTCGATCATTTTGTTTGTTCATAAACTGCTCAATTTGGAATGGCTTCTCATCGGAGGAAACCAAATTTGGTAACTGGCCACTTTCGTGCAAGTGGAATAACTCCTTGGCTCTTTCCAGTCTAACTTTTTCTTGTCCATTGGTGAGCTCTTGCACTTTTTGGAACTGCAATGGCTTTAGTCCAAGTTCATTTTTCAATATGTGTTGCATCCATTCTCACAATATGTTCAGCTCACGAGCAATTTTTCTACCACTGCGGCATTGATTTCGATCAAATCTGGCCTTCACTTTTCGGATAATTTGTGGTGTTGTTACCGTTTTTTTCGTCCACTTTTTGGATACGATGTAACACGGTAACGAGCAATGGTACGAGAAACAAAAGATTTTTTCACATTTAAATGCTGTGATTTTTCATTCAAATATAAAGCAATCACACTACCACGCTTGAATTCCATTACGAATAACATTTTTTCCTGAATGCAAAAGATCAAAATGCTTTTGTAAACTTGTAAATAATAAAATGAACTGTCACTGGAATAAATCTGTCAGCTGTCAGACTGAGCGGTTTTCAAATGATAACAACCTGAAGTTGGCTGCAATACATATCAGCCACCCTATACTTCGTTTGACACTTAATTTCATATTAAGTTTCTGTATTTTTTTATATTAAAAAGCGTTTCCTTTTAAATAATATCACACAAATTCAAGCATACACCATATATAAACAGAGATTACCAGTGGAAGAGAGAGAGAGAGAGAGTGTGAGGGAGGAAGAGAGATTTATTGAGTTGTCCTATGATCTACAAAGAACTATAAGATGATAATCTCTTGACGGAACTTACACTTAATGATGTAATCTGCTCTAAACAGATATTGAGATTGCATTATAGTTACAACAACAACAACAGCAACAAGTATAGCAATAATCACACCAACAACAAATGAAAATAGCATCAATATCCTCATGTGTACAAAGGCTAGAACACGATTTTAATACCATAGTCATCCGGTTTTAACAACAACTTGTTGTATTTCCGTTTATAAACCTACACACACACACACACACACTACACTACATGAGAATTTTCTGAAATAATTTCATATGAAATAAAGGGTCCGCCAAATAACATTCTTTTTTTTTTAAAGTACAATCCTTCCGGTTAAATATGGAAAATAATTTCATTAAAATTCCTCCATTTTCCATTCTTCCTCCCTTTACCTACATTCCTATATCCTCTATTTTCTTCCTCCCCTATGGACAATGTACAATGGGTCAATTTCGACCTCTGGGTACTGTACTTGTCTTAACCGAAAAGTGCACGTCCTCTAACCTAACCTAACCTAACCTAACTTCATTAAAATGGCTGCCTGAACTGGTCATGCCTACATGAACGGTCCAATTTATAAGCACATTATCGATTATGTGCAGCTGATTGTGTGCGGCTATGTAAACAAGCAAAATTGTAAACAGAAAGCCTGTAGGAATGCATTGAAAAGCCGACGCACCCAAAACGAGTCACTGTTTGGCGCGGATTTTGGTCCAGAGGCATATTTGGCCCATTTTTCTTCGAAAATGAGCAAGGAGTGGCCATTACAGTCAATGGCGGTCGTTACCGGCCCATGTTGAAGGAATTTTTGTCCACAAAAATTGAACAGGAGGATATTGGCAACATTTGGTTTCAATAGGATGGCGCTAGGTGCCACACAGCCGAAGCTACACCCGATGTTTTGTGCCCTGTTTTTGAAGATCGCATTAACAGCCGGCGAGCAGATGTCGTTTGGCCACCTTGGAGCTGCAAGTTGGCACCGTTGGAGTATTATTTGTGGGCTACCATCAAAGATAAATATTACGCCGACAAGCCAGAGACAATTGACGCTTTAAAGGACCATATTCGTGAAGCCATTGGTGAAATACAGCTGCACACAATCGATAATGTGCTTCAAAATTGGACCGATCGTGTAGGCTACTGCATGGCCAGCCGTGGTAGCTATTTGAATGAAATTATTTTCCATTATTAACCAGAAGGATTGTCGGAAGTCGCCGTAGTCTAGTGGGTAGTGTGTTGGCTTATTAGACAAAAGGCCCGGGTTCGAATCCCAGGTCAGACATCAAAACGAAAAAATATTTCTTCGGCGACTTCCTCTCAGCAGATTTCTGGCAAAGACTCTGAGAGTAAAAATTGCCATGAAAAGCTTCTCAAAAATCTGTCGTTCGGAATCGACTTTAAAACTGTAGGTACCGCCACTCATAAGTGGTGTGAGGAGCTAGGTCGTAATCCTGACTGAAGGATTGTAATGGCCAATTATGTATGTATGTATGTATTGTGGTTTCAAATAAAAAATAAAAAATATTCCGAAGTTTTTTTTAAAGTATTTTCAAAAAAAAAATAAAAATGTTATATGGTGGACCCTTTATTTGTATGTGTGTAAGCTTAAGAATGTGAACATCAACTATTTGTGTGTGTGTGTGTGTTTGTATGAACCTATAAACATATTGATAGCAGACACTATCACCAGCCGTACGGTAGTAGCATCAACTCGAGCAATACGAAGAAGCCAAACAGTATGTCAGCGCGTGTTAAAGTGTATATTGAAATCCAATAAAAGGCGATTTCCTTAACGTATATCCGGCCAAAGTACACATACCTACATTCCACTCTTCTACGTACACTTGTAACGCTTTAATGCCACAAACATAACGTCACATAGAGAGCAAGAAGAGAAAGAGCTTGAGTGTGGTAGAGACATGTTTAAATTTTGGTTTTGTGTCATGTATTCCCTATTGTCGTTTAATCACATATTCATTCACAACACTCACTCACTCACTGACTCACTGACTCGCTCGCTCGCTTGCTTGCTTGTTCACACAAACCCAATCACTTTTTCATTCACTGCTATGACTACTTATTTAGTCATTTGGTTTCCTGGACCATTACACACAGTGAGTCGTCCATCATCACCAGCAACCAGCCAACACTCAGGCCGTCTTAGCCATCCTTCATTCATTTTCCCCAAAACATTATTCACATTATTCAGTCAGTTATTGAGTCATCACATACACATGTTGATTGGGTTTTTGCTGTTGTTATGTTTTTCTCTGAGACACTATTGTTGTATTGTTGAAGATGCTCTAGAAATATCTGCAAGTATTTGAGGTCTTTTGTAATTTTCATCATTAAATTGTTGGTTTCCTTACAGTTCTCTCACTGTACACTCATACACTTACATTTGCTTTTCACGTTTTGCCACAACAGCCATAATAATGAAGATTTTCAACTGATGTTGTATGAATTGTAAAGAAAACGAAAATTCTCTACACACACAAACACATACACATACACATTTACATTTACATACAACATCTATTAATGCTTCATTGATTCTCTATACTAAGACGTAGTAAATAACATCCAGCCATACTTACAAAGCATTCGTTTAGAATATTTGAAAACCCATTCATAGTGCTATGGCATGTTACCCAATAGGCAATTTTGTTATGAATATTCTATACAAATTTTACTCGTTTATTTCCATGGTTGTAGACATGTTTTCAAACCTAATAACGTCTTGTTGATGGATATATCAAGAAGGCGAAGATACGAAGATTCGACTTCAAGATCATTCATCAGACTGTTTCAGTTACCCTATAAAATTCAAGTCAAAACAGGCAACTGAGTTAGTGAAAGTTCAGTCAGTCTTGTGTGAAGACGCGTGGCGTTTGAAGATCTCCGTTATAAAGATAAGTGATTCGAGTGATTCGAATCATTCATCAAAATTTACAGTCTTTGTTGTTGTTTCATATACAAACAAAGAAGAAAGGAAAGATAAAGATAACAAGCAAAGCATACACATAATCTTCTTGTGTGCATAGTAGTGTTCGTATGCGAATCATACTTATTTTGTGCTTCGTGTAAATGTTAAGTAGAGACGAGTCGAAGTCAATAACATCATGCATATTGTTAAGTAAAAATACGACGAGTACTTTCAACTTTGAGTAGTATGAGTATGAATGCGAGATCAGCAATGAATCGTTTTGCCTCTACTCATAAGCACTAATGCAATTTTGGGTAAAAGTGAATCAACAGAATTGAAATTCTAGTACCCTGATTCATTCGTACTCGCTGCAACATTGATTTATAAGTACAAATAGCAATGAGTATGAGTACGACGTTGACATCAAACTTACAACATTCGAAATATGTTTGATTCATAGGCCAAACTCATTCTGATTCATAAATTTAGGAAAATACTTATAATACTTATAAGAGATTCGAGTGGTTCGAATCAATCATAAAAATTCAAAGCGTTTGTTGTTGTTGCATATACCAACAAGGATGAAAGGAAAGACAAAGACAACAAGCTAAGCATACACACAATCTTCTTCTAAGTATAGTAGTGTTCGTACGCGAATCATACCTGTTTTGTGCTTCGTGTAAATGTTAAGTAGAGACGAGTCAAAGTCAATAACATTATGTGTATTGTTAAGTATGAGTACGACGAGTATTTCCTACTTTGAGTATGAGTATGATAATAAAATAGGTATGAATTCGTATAACCATCTGAAATTGTAAGTATGACTTGATGTGTATGTATTTTTGTATGCCCTAATAATACTGCTGCTATTAAACCGCGTGTCGAGTCCTTATGCAGTTCACTTTAATACTCTTGAATATGAAATTATTATATATTTCTGCTCCTTCTTGCTCCAAGTCTCTCGCTCTCTCTCTGTCCATCTCTCTTTTGCTTTCCTGCACGGCTTCAGTCAATTATCCATCAAAAGCAAAAGAGAAAAAATGGATTCAAGATCTCTACTTAAAATTACTTTAAGCCAAAATGCTTCTCATATCCCTCACAAATTATGGCTGCCATTTGGTAGTTTCGAAAAACAATCGTTGCTTCAATGTACTGGAGACGGTTTGCTGAGCAATAATTGGCTGATTGAATTTTTTATTGGGGTTCGTGAGATATCCTTGCCATTACATGACAGGCCCATCCATATTGAATACAAAGCAAGTAAATGTACGGACATACATGCATACAAGATTGGTCATTACCACCCTTCAGTCAGGATTGTTGACCTAGTTTCTCACACTACTTATGTCGTGTGTATTAATTTTATACATAAAGTGGCGGGACCTACAGTTTAAAGTCGATTCCGAACGACAGATTTTTTGAGAAACTTTTCATGGCAATTTTATTTACTCTCAGAGTTTTTGCCAGAAATCTGCTAAGAAGAAATCGCCACCGAAGAAGTACTCTTTTTTGTATTTTTTATTTTGATGTATGGCCTGGGGCTCGAACCCTGCATTTTATGTCTAATAAGTCAACACAGTACCTACTAGACCACGGCGACTTCTAAATATACAGACACTGCTGTGCTTTAATATAACCAGGAACAATGAAGGCCTGTTCTACGGCGTCTAATACATTGCATCTGATCATAGCCATAGAAACTATGGTTAGAGTAGTGGAGTGCGGTATGCAGTTTAAGTAGGAGATTCTTAAGCACTTCGTAATGTTCACAGTTTTTTAAATTTATTTTTTCCATGTCCTCTGGTTCAGGGATGGAAAAGTTGGTATAATTGTATTTTTTTTTAGCACTATTTAGAAGTCAAAAACACCATAGCACCTCAACGACTTATTTAGCACTATTGAAAAATGTTCTCTACTTTATTAAATCATTCAAATATTCTGTCTCATCAGTGTATAATTTTTTTTTTTTCGTTTCATTTGCCTATGGCAACTCGTTGCTAACTTGACGTATCGAGATTTGTAAAAGGATTATCATCCGTTCTACATTCATCTGCAAATGTGGAAAGAATATTTTCATACCAAATTTAATAAAAATCAAAGGGACAAATGTACTGCTTCCTTCGACTGACTCTAATTTAATCCAAACAAGGGATTTATTGAAGTCATTTAATTAGTGTTGCTACAATTTTAAAATAACAAATAGTTTGCTGGTGATTTAAAATTTAGATCTCATGAACTTTTTTTATTCCTTTATAGTTAAGTATTAAAGTAAGTTGTTAAGTTTATCTATTATAAAGTGCTTTTCATAATTATAGGACCAACAGCATTTCAATAATAACAAACAATGAATTGTCTTCAGGTCATATTCTCTGATGAAAAAATGTGGAACTTAGATCGACCAGATGGCTATCGATACTACTGTCGTGACCTTAGTAATTCAAATTTTGGTGATGTAGTTTATTGCTGGGGGCGTTATTTCTTTAAGTGGTTGCCTCGAATTTCAGTTTCCATTTACACGAATGTATAGTATAGAGTACTTTACTGTTCTTAGCTGTAGTTTGCTCCTCTTCTTGAGAGAAAATAATGAAAAAATATATTTTACTACAGGACAATGCCAGAATTCATGTTAGCAGACAGAGGATGGAATGGTTCCGTAAACAATCTATTGAGGTTTTATCGTGGCCAGTTTGCTCTCCTGATTTGAATATTATTGAAAATGTTTTCCCAAACGAATTCCCCATTCTTGTCTGAAGATTATATCCAAAATAATAGACAATTTACCAGTGCGGAAAATTTGAAATTAAAAATGATAGAAGAGTGGGTGAAAATAGACGGAGAAATATTAAATAATCTTTATAAGAATATCAAAGACCAAATATTTACTTTAATAAGGGGGGTTTACTAAGTTTTAAGTAAAAATATTTTTGGTAAATAAAGCTTCTTATTGAACAAAAATGAGACTGGTGCCATAATTATGCAAAGACTAAAAACCTTAATTTTTATACTGAAGTCAAAACTGCTCTAAAATTTGAAAAATTTACTTTTATTTCTGTTTAAAAAAGAAAAAAGTGAATTTAATACAATCGGTCTGAAAAAAGTACAATTTTTTGTGAACGTTAGTACATTTGGTAAGACCAATTTCCCATCCCTGCTCTGGTTATTAAATGATCCGCAAACCGTTTACTAAAAAAAATCACAATTCATACGAAAGATATTTAAAAGCTGACAGCGTTAACAGACCACTGTAACTAGGGGCAACCTGTTATTATTATCATAATTTTTTAAATAAAAATGCTTGCTGGGTTAAATTCGATTACTGCTGTTCATTTATTGAATTTGTCTGTTTTTATTAAATTTTTGTTGTTGTTGCTGTTGTTGATTTTCATTGACTTTTTCTTCCTTCTGATTCTACTTCTACTTCTTGTACTTCATCTTGTTTTAATTTTATTTTGATGAAAATTGTGTGAAGAAAACGTGTTGCTTTTTCTATTGATTATACAAACATACATACGTACACATACACACACACATACACAATCAACAAGGACTTGTTGTTCTTGTGGTTTTATTATCTTCAAAGTAAAATAATTCATACATTTAAATATACATACACATGTACATAAACATATACATACATAGAGAATAATTATGACTAAGTATGTGTATGTATGGATGTATGTATGTATGGATGTCTGTCAAATATTTAATTTTGTTATTGTAACAATTACAAGTTATCAACTGATGATGACTTGTTAAGGAATTTGTTAATGTTGGTGTTGCTTTTGTTATTCATTAAATAACTTACACATACACTGGCAATCTCTAATACAAATGCCTGCTTAAAGAATTTTACACATGTGTGTGTGTGCGCGTCTGTGTATAGTAGTGTGAGTTTATTGGTTTTAATTTAACTTTACCACCACACACCACAACGATAGACTCTTCAAATGTGTTGTCGTTTGTTTGTTTATTTATGGCCTCATTTTCATTTTGTTAAAATCGCTTGTGTATGTATGTGTGTGTGAGTGTGAGTGTATGTATGCATGAGAGTGTAGTGGAGAAACTGTTTTGCCTCTCTCTCTCTGTGGTTTCCTTAAATTCTTTTGTAATAGTTTGCAGCAGTTTTTCTATCACAATAATCTAAGATATTTTAACATTTTTATAGCGTTGCAGTTATTTCTGCTGTCAGATAAACTAATATTCTGCAGTTTCAATGGAAAATTCATTCACGAAATAAAATTGTTCAATATACAGGCCCACATATAGATGGATTTCAAAGTTTAGGTTTATTTTTCCATACAATTATAGTTTTAAGCAGGCTTTTACAGGCAGTTGTAGTTAGAGAATCGATAAAAGAACAAATTGTGGAGCTATTTTTATTCAAAATTTCTTTAAGACAATATCGTCCAAGTATGCCCTAGACATAGCAGCAGTAAAATTTTTTTGTAGACTTACAGATAATAACAGTAGTAAGAATGTATGTACTGGGTGGCTGATATGTATTGCAACCAACTTCAGGTATTATCATTTGTAAACCGGTCGTATAACAGCTGACAGATTTATTCCAGTGACAGTTCAATTTTTATTATTTACAAGCATTTTGATCTATTGCATTCAGAAAAAAAGTTATTCGTAATGGAATTCAGGCGTGATAGGGTGATTGCTTTATATTTGACTGCAAAACCACATATGGCCATCGTTAGACCCCTCCAGCATTTAAATGTGAAAAAATCTTTTGTTTCTCGAACCATTGCTCGTTACTATGATACTGGTAGTGTTGCATCGCGTTCAAAAAGTGGACGAAAAAAAACGGTAACAACACCAGAAATGATCCGAAAAGTAAAGGCCAGATTTGATTGCAAATCACGCCGCAATGATAGAAAAATTGCTCGTGAGCTAAACATATCGCAAGAACGAAAGCAACACGTATTGAAAAATGAGCTTGGACTAAAGCCATTGAAGTTCTACAAGGTGCAAGAGCTTACCGGTGGACAAAAAAAAAAGTTGAACTGGAAAGATCCAAGAAGTTACTTCGCTTGCACGAAAGTGGCCAGTTACCGAATTTGGTTTTTTTCCTTTTCTCCGACGAGAAGCCATTTCAAATTGAGCAGTTTGTGAACAAACAAAATGGGTTTACTTGCCAAAGAGGTCAGCCGAAAATGTACACATGCGATTGGCCACCAGAACTCAAGTGACGCTGATGGTAATGGGTGGGCTACCGTAATGGGCGATGGTCACTCCTCGTATTCATCGACCGTAGGGTCAAAATAAATGCCGAATATTATCAGGAAAATTTCTTAAAGACATTATTGAAGTCCTGGGCAGACAAACATTTCGACCGTAGACCATGGACATTCCAACAGGACTCATCACCATAGCACTCAGCACGCGTCAACCAAGAAGGGCTTAAAAAGGATATTCCTCGCTTTATTTAACCGTACTATGACCACCAAAATCTCCGGATCTCAATCCGTTGGACTTTTGCGCCTGAGACATTTTGGGGAGTAAGGTTCTCGCTAAAAAATACCAAAGTGTTGATCATCTCATAACAGCGCTTCGTCGGAAATGGGCCAAAATACCGCAGAGCCACTTTCGTGCAGCCTGGCTTCGTCGGCCGTTTGAAGGCCATAATTCGAACAAATCTAAACTGATTCCAAAATTTTATGTTATTTCCAACATTTTTTGCTTTTGAACAATAAAATTAAAAAAAAAAAAAATTAAAAATATATACCGTTTTACTTTGTTGCATTATATATCAGCCACCCTGTATATGTCGATATATTGTTTACTTGATCATCCTATTTCTAATGTATGGCATTGCAGGTGCTGCATAAGGTCTTGTAGTAATTAATTATGTTTTGGATTCCTGAATTTATATGGAACCTTAACACTGAAATAATAAATGAATATCCATTTTTCGTTTTCATAAATAAGATTAAGGAAATCTTACATAAAGTCGTAAAAATTTCATTTTAATGCTCAGACCCTGCCATTTGGTTTGTGCCCTATTGAGTTGATTTTCTCCCACTTGTTTGCACATTTTGGACTGCATTTCGGGGATAATTCGACGAATATTGGTTTTTAAATTACCTAAAATTATGAAATTATTTGCGTAGATACGATTCTCGATATAATCTTACAAAAAAGATTTAAAAGCATCCAGCCGCATGATGGTAATAGACGCTGACTAAGCATAAAATTACTCTTTCTGGAAACTCCTAATGTAATACAGTATTCCCTCGATTTACGCCGTAGAATGTTCCAGAAAAAGGTGACGTAATTCGAAACGACGTAAATTGAATTTCAAAGATTTCGATATTTCGATTATTCTTTATAGAATTTGCAATTCCTTGCAGAGAAATAAACAATCTGGAGTGCTTAGAAAGTGAACATACATAAGAGGTATTCAGATATCTTCAAATATCAGACGTCGTTAAATGTCTGAACCGAAATTTGTTTGTCTTCTCTAAAACGAAGACGCTTAGGCCATTAGGCCTCAGTTCAAACTCCAAGTTAGACATCTTCAACATAAAGAAATATGAAAAGATATTTCTTGATTTTTTGCAATAAAAAGAAAATTGCCATGAAAAATGGGTCTAAAAAATCTGTCGTACGGAGTTGACTTTAAGTGTTGTGAGGAGGTACGTCATAATTCTGACGAAAGAGTTGTAATGAATAAGTTTTTAACAATTGGCGGGTATTAATTATCGCTTTAAAGCATTAATTACATACATACATACATAATTGGCCATTACAACCCTTCAGTCAAGATTACGACCTAACTTCTCACACCACTTATGTTGTGTGCGTTAATTTTTTTATACATGAGGGGCGGGACCTACAGTTTAAAGTCGACTCCGAACGACAGATTTTTGAGAAGCTTTTCATGGCAATTTTTTGCTCTCAGAGTCTTTCCCAGAAATCTGCTGAGAGGAAGTCGCCGAAGAAATATTTTTCGTTTTGATGTCTGACCTGGGATAAGAACCCGGGCCTTTCGTCTAATAAGGCAACACACTATCCACTAGACCACGGCTTTAATTACTTAAAGTTAATGTTAAAAGGATTCGAGAAACTGCAATCAATATAATGAAGATAATATACTTGTTATAGAACATCGAAAATTTGATTCCCTTCTGATTATAAGAGATCTTCAACATTTGCTAGTATTTAAAGGAATTGTTAACGCATAGTGGTTGAGACGATTAATGGTTATTGTCCAGAAGGAAATCGTATGATTGTTGTGTAAGCAAACTAACTTATGCTAGAGTTGCAAATATATAGAGGCGATTAAAATTTCTATTCATTTCCGGCTATTGTACTTCATTGGGTTGGAGTTAACAAACATTTTTGAATAAGAAATTTATTGATGAATTCGTTAATTTCACTTCGATTCTTTAAGCTTAAACTAAGCGTACTTGGGAGCTTACTAACTTAATCTAACGATTATAAATTAAAGAATAAAAATTATTTCGTTTTATACTATGATATGTGGACAATTGTGACTCCAAAATACTTCTAATTGTTTTACCATTACAGTAACGTACCACTTTTAAGAATTTTTTTTTTCTTGTTTGCCAAACAATATGACAACGAAGCCTATTACAACTGAAGGCAGTTTGTGGTACTTTAGTTTAAAAGAAAATTTTTTGTTAAAAACAGTTCAGTTCTCGTCTTATTTTACAGTGAAGTCACAGTAGTGACGTGAATCGATGCTTCAAACCTAGCTTAGGCCGCTTCAGCACAACAGACGAAATATTTCTTCGATGACTTCGTCTCAGCAGATTTGTGGGAAAAACTCTGAGAGTAGAAATAAATTTGCCATGAAAAGTTTTCCGAAAAATCTGTCATTCGGAATCGAATTTAAATTGAATTGGAAGTACCACCACTCATGTGTAAAAACTTAACACATATAATAGGCTTTACCATGTAGTCAATTGACTTCCAGTTAAAATAAATTTTAATAAAGATTTAAAAAAACAAAAACTAATACTTTCACCCCCTGTACTCAAAAACAATACAAAATCTTTTAATCTATTTAGTTGAAGAGATCAAAGATGATTTCCTTTATTTTATTATCGATTACTGAATTAAATCGTTTTGGTCTAAATTGAAATAAATTAAATGAAATCCTTAGAACATCTGCCAACTGTTGCCAGTTGCCAGTCCTTATAATCTACTATACGAATAACAATTTATTTTTGTAATGAAACTGGAATTTACTCATTTCTAAGCCATTCATTCATTCATTCATTTATTCATTCAAACATATATAGATACACGGATATAGAAAATATTTATGAATTATTTTTCGATTGTAATAAATTGCCTTTAAGCAATACAACAACAATGGAATCTAATATTCTTTTTATCTTATGAATTATACTTTTTTCTTTCTCTTTTTCTTCTTCTTACCTATTTTTTCCATTTTATTTTTGTGGAAACTGGCTGGTTTTATTGTTTTCGGAAATGTTTAGTGTTTAAGCCTTGGTAAACCAAATCTATTAAAACAATTTAAGATATAATGGCTGAAATACTTAGAATAAGTATTAGCAGCCTACTCTACTACTAGTACTACCACCACATACTACTCAATTCCATGCTATCGAAGATTATTTATGAATTCAATAACATACCGAGTACTTTCCTTTACTTTTTTGCCGCATTTTCTAAACATTCTCTCAAGAGTGTAACAGTGTATAGAGTGTTCGACGGGTGTAAGTAGTCTGAGAAGGCATATCATATGTTAGATTCATACTCGTATTCGTATTTGTATTTCTATTTGTATTCCTATTTAATGTAAATTTATGCTCAAGAGAAAAATGTGTATGTGAAAGCTTTTATGCAATCACCATAGAAATCCCTTAAACGTCTGTTAAGGCCAGACATCACAGAGAGTAAATTGTAAATAACACTACATAGTACATTGGCCAGCCGAAATGTTTGTAAAGTTCAACTTAGTCTGTTTGCATTGGAAATGATTCAAATTTCTTATACTTATACGCATTCATGCTTATTTTAATATCATGCCACCTCTACTCATAGTCAAAGTTTGAAGTACTCATCATATTCATACTTAACAACACGTCTTATGTTACTGATTTCGACTTTCCATAATTCAACATTTACAGGAGTCACAAAATAAGTATAATTCGCATGCGAATACTAAAATACTCATTAAACGGTAGTGTGTTTGTCTGCTTGCCGCTCTATCTGTTTTGCTTATGCGACTTTTTTTAAATGCAACAACAACTAAGACTGTAAATTTTGATGAATGATTCGAGTGCCACGAACCTTTATTTATAAATATTTTTCTAAAATTATAAATCTGAATTAGTAGACTTATGAATCAAACGTATTTCGAGTATGAGTATGAGTAGAAACTCATTAGCAACCTGTACTTATAAATCAAAGTTGTAAGAGTACGAATAAATCTGAGTAAATTTCAATATTGTTAACTCACTTGCATTCAAAATTTCATGAGTGCTTATGAGTAGAGGAAAACGATTCAATGAGGATCTCTGTTATATACATATGGATGTGTGATTATAAATAATCATTAATCCCAGACTTACATTGTGTCTATAATATAGGTTGGATCAGGAGTTAACTGTATTTAACAGAGACTCCACATCAGTCTCATGCTTTATTAAAAATCTAAAGTTCAATGAAATATTATTGAGCAAATAACTTTAAGTTATAGTGGAGCACAGTCAATTGGTGATTAAGACTGTTGTCTATAAGCGCACACAGTCTATCAGCTTACAATTATGCTGGTATTTGCACGTTCTATGCCTAAGTGGGCATTGTACATATCTCTTGTAGAGATTTAAATGATTATGACTGCGTTCCTTAACGACTTTATGCCATGCTCTCTCCTGCAGATTTTTGGATCCACAAAAAATTCTTTCGCGTTGGGTATAAAAAGTGAAAAATGCCATTGAGATTGTGCGTTATCAAAACCAGATACTAGAATGGCCAATTATATAAATAGTAAAGACTTTAAAATCACATCATTGTAAATCATCTAAACCAATACGTCTTCCACAACGATATTCCTTCGCAAATGACATAACATTATCAGCGCAGGTTTATATGATAACCGGTGACGTGTTGATGTCTATTGTATTGTTGGAATCACAATTAATATATGACTTATTACAGCAACGAGTATTCAAAACGATGAGTCATACTTATAATTTCTAATACTTATAAGCATTCATACTTTAATATGATACCCATACTACTCATACTTAAAGTTGGAAGTACTCGTCGTACTTATACTTAACTATACGCATGATGTTATTGACTTTGACTCGTCTCTCTATGATTCGCATACGAACCCTACTATACTCACAAGAAGATTGTGTGTTTGCTTTGCTTCTTGTCTTTGTCTTTCCTTTCTTCTTTGTTTGCATATGCAACAACAACAAAGACTTTTAATTTTTGATGAATTATTCGAATCACTCGAATCAATTATAAGTATTATAAGTACTTTTATAAATTTATGAATCAGAATGAGTAGGCGTATAAATCAAACATATATTTATATATAATATTTCAAATGTTGTCAGTTTGTTGTCAACGTTGTACTCATATTCATTGCTACTCATACTTATAAATCAATGTTGTAGCGAGCAGGAATGAATCAGAATAGTTGAATTTCAATTCTGTTGATTCACTAATACTCAAAATTGCATGAGTACTTAGGAGTAGGGGAAAAACGATTCATTGCAGATCTCTGATGTACACGCATACATAATTGGTCCTTACAACACTTCAGTCAGGATTACAACTTAGTTTCGCACACCACTTATGTAGTGTTCGAATTTTATTCATAAGTGTGGTATAAAGTGGACTCCGAATGACAAGACAAAGTTTTAATATTGGAAAAAGGCATACAATTTCTACCGTAGTTTTCTTGCAAATTTTTCCAATAAAAAAAGGAATAAATAACAGACTTAGTTTTCCTTCTCCTTCCTTGCAAAATCATTTAGTTATGTGATTATTATTGGAAGATAAGGCAATGCCAAGGCTTGGGAAAAGGTGGCAAATAATTTCCCACGACTATGTTGAGTACAACAGTAGGACTGATGCTGGAGATGCCTGTTAAATTAAGTTGGCTGGCTAAAGAGTACATAGCCTTCTAACCGAGATACCATAGGAAACCATTGTTTGGTCTTAATAAAGACTCTTGCTGACGTAAACTTTAAAAAAGATGTTAGTTAGGGAGCATCTTGCGCAGACCAATGACCAATGCTGTATAGTCAGCACTTTCGTCTGCCACTTGCGGTTGTTAATTATTGTTCTTTTTGCCACAAAGGATTGTTTCTAGTCAAAGCGGGCCCTCATTTAGACGTCTGTTTAGCTGTAAAGAAAAACTTACTAAATAAAACTGAAATGTGGTTCCGAACAGAGAAACGAAATAACCGAATGGAGGAGATATTTTTTTTTATTACAATTTCTTTTATTGATTGTTTTTTCTTTCATAGAAGAATTCATTCTTTTAAGCCTCTGCTTAAGCCCCATTAGAACGTTTAAACTATTTAATATGAAGAAATTATCGGGACGGAAAGCAAAATGAATCGTGAAAATAAACATTAAAACACTCAAACATTTTGTTTGTTTTGTAGTTAAAGTTTAATAAAGAAAGAGAGAGGGAGAGAGAAAGAGAGAGAGAGAGTGAAACCATGTGTACATATAGGATATACTTGTAGTAAGGAGGTGGGTATTCTTATGTACCCCATACCATACTATCTCACATCTTGCTTACGTACATGTGCATGCATGTAATAGGAAGTTATGGTAATTATTTCTTTTAGGGAAATTGATTTTCCGGAAATTATTAATAATTTAATAAACGGCAAATGTTAAATGCAAACAAATACACTCACAGCCATGGCTAACATATACTATTACAATATAATTTATCCTCCTACTATATCGTTGCACATATACACCTACACACCTTTGAAATTGAGCGTTAATGGTTTAAATACCGCCAAACCAACAGAACAAGAGAAAATTAAATAAAACGTAGAGGGGAAAAAAGAGAGAAAAAAAAGGAGATTGAACGAATGGGTATAATATTTCAATCATATACACCTGGTGCACAAGGTGAAAAGTTTAATAAAAACATTATGAATGTATGCATGTGTGTGGGCAGAAGAGAGCCATGACAGGGAGAGAGTAGTTTGAATTTGAATTTCTTAATCATTTAATTAAATTGCTTAATAAGAGCAATTGTTTGAAGATTTTTATCGCATGCTGCCATTAAAACCCTGCTTTTTAAACGCTATCCGTTCAGCGTATCATTTTAATTGGATTTTAATTGGAATTCATTACACGACGAACAATATTTGATTTCTTGTAATCTAACAACCTTTTAAAGGTCATAAGGAAATTGAATGCCAACATTTGAAGACTAAAAGAAAAGTGCTAATTAAACTCATATGGAAACTTTTTGAATTATAGCCTTTCATGTACTTCTTCTAAACTTTTTTAAATTAATACAGTGTTGTTAAAAAGTTTAGCCACACTTTTAAATATATTAAAACAAAAAAAAATTGCTTTTGGCTTCAACTTTTAATCGTATAAAGTTACGAATAAAAATACTCCACCTTTTGTTTATCCTTTCGAATTTACAGTCAAAGAAATAAGTCTACAAACACCGCTATATGTAGACTTTTTCCCAATGATTTTTATCATGTTGCTTAGGGCTGTTATAATTAAGAATGTTTGAAAATATAATCTAAAAACTAAAAAAAAACAGAAAAATTAGTGGTATTACAACCCTGTATGTAGACTTTTTTCTTTGACTGTACAAATATTACAATTATTTCAAATGAATTTCTTACACTAAGTTGTTCAAATTTGCCCACATTCATGTACTGCGAATAATCTTTCCTCCAGGAGACGTGTTAATATCATACAGGGTGGCTGATATGTAATGCAACCAACTTCAGGTTGTTATCATTTGTAAACCGCTCGGGGACTTTCAAGGTACAATATATGCAAACGTCTAATTAACTTATCAGTGTTGCACAGGCGCTGTTAACACTTAATCTATGGGAGGCAGTGATACAGGTTGGCTGATATGTATTGCAACCAATATGTTATCATTTGTAAACCGCTCGTCTGACAGCTGACAGATTTATTCCAGTGATACTTCATTTTATTATTTACAAGTTTACAAAAGCATTTTGATCTATTGCATTCAGGAAAAAAGTTATTCGTGGTGGAATTCAAGCGTAATAGTAGGATTGCTTTATATTTGGCTGGAAAACCCCTAGTAGCTATCGTTAGAGCCCTCCAGCATTTAAATCTTTTGTTTCTCGTACCATTGCTCATTACCGTGATACTGGCAGTGTTGTATCGCGTCCAAAAAATCAACGAAAAAACGGTAACAACACCAAAAATGATTCAAAAAGTGAAGGCCAGATTTGATCGAAATTCATGCCGCAGTGGTAGAAAAATTGCTCGTGAGCTTAACTTTTCGCGAGAAAGGATGCAACACATATTGAAAAATGAGCAGGGGACTAAAGCCATTGAAGTTCCAAAAAGTGCAACAGAGCCAAGGAGTTACTTCGCTTGCACGAAAGTGTCGAGATACCGAATTTGGTTTTCTCCGATGAGAAGCCATTCCAAATTGAGCAGTTTGTGAACAAACAAAATGATCGGGTGTACTTGCCAAAGAGGTCAGCTGAAAATTTACATCTGCACTTGGCCACCAGAACTCAATTGCCTCCGATGATAATGGTGTGGGCCGCAGTAATGGCCGATGGTAGCTTCCCGCACGCATTCATCGACCGTGTGGACAAAATAAATGCCGAATATTATCGGGAAAATGTCTTAAAGATAGTATTGAAGCCCTGGGCAGACAAACATGTCGGCAGCAGACTATGAATATTCCAACAGGACTCAGCACCACCTTGCTTAGCAGGCGTAAACCAAGAATGGTTTAAAAAGAGGTTTATCGCTTCATTTCTACCGCACAATGGCCACCAAAATCTCCGGATCTCAATCCGTTGGACTTTTTTGGCTAGGGCATTTTGGAGAGTAGGGTTCTCACTAAAAAATACCAAAGTGTCGCTCATCTCAAGACTACGCTTCGCCGGGAATGGGCCAAAATACCGCACAGCCACTCGTGGAGCCTGTGATGGCTTTGTCGGCCGTTTGAAGGCCATAATTCGTACCAAAGGTGGCCGATTCGAACAAATCTAAACTGATTCTAAAATTTGATGTTATTTTTTGCTTTTGAACAATAAAATTAAAAAAAAACGTTAAAAAAATAAAAGCGCTTTACTTTGTTGCATTATATATCAGCCACCCTGTATCACGATCATAAGACCATTAGAAATGAATTTAGGCTTTTAAGTCTTATCTAGAACTAATTTATTAAATTTATTCTAACCCCTATTGTATACTGTTGTGTCCTTCTTCATTTAACATCTCTAAACATCTCTAAACATGGACTGTCTTCGCAACATGTGCCTAATTCTAAAGTCTTTCTTCTTTGAGGTTAGGTTAGGTTAGGTTAGACGACGTGTACTTGTTCAACTGTGACAGGTACAGTACCCGAGGTCGAATTGACCCATTATACAACGTCCTAGCTTCTCAAACCACTCGTGTTGTGTGCGTCCCAGGTCAGACAGCAGGTCTCAGCAGGTTTTTGACAAAAATTCTGAGAGTAAATAAAAATTGCCAAGAAAAAATTCCTCAAAAAAAAATGTCGTTCAGAGTCGACTATAAACTGTAGGTCGCCCGCCACTTGTGTATAAAATTAACCCACACAATATGAGTGGTGTGAGAAGCTAGGTCGTAAGCCTGACTGAAGGGTTGTAATGATCAATTATGTATGTGTACGACTGTTGTGGGTTCTTCAGTTTGCTACATCTTCTGGTCGATTTATCTGCAATTCTGATTACCGTTATGTTCTTATATCCACAGGCCTATTTTATGGAGATCTTCGAAATACTTGTCATTTCAAGAAGAAAGAGGCAACATTTAAAGGCTATTTTGGACGATTTCGGAACCTGTTTGATCGAATTGCTTAGTAGTGACCACCCATTTTAATTTCGCGTAGTTCACCACGACTTTTGCCTATAAGGCGGAAAACCCATGCAAGTCGCCGTAGTCTAGTAGGTGGTGTGTTGGCTTACTACACGTAAAGCGGTTCAAACTCCAGGTCAGACATCTCCAGTAAGTTTTTTGTAGATGAAATTAATTCATATTCCGATACCCTTCAAATACCGTACTTATATGATCCGGTCTACTAGGCTGCCATTGCTAATCACAAATGCAAAATCAATTAAATTTTTAAGGAGAAATAAAATTTGAAAATAATTTCCCAAAAATTCCTTGCGTATACGTCTACCATTAGATTGTGTGATTAGATATTGAATTACTTGTTGAAATACTTGCATTATTTAAATCTAAATTTCAATTTAATTTATTATTAAAGGCTACTTGAAATTGACCACAAATTTTTGTTTCAATCAAATATCAAATCAATAGGCCTAGATACAACAGACATGGCATATTAGTATTGCATTTGCATTTGTTGTTGTTGTTGAATATTTTAATCAATTGTTGTAATTATTTGAATCATTCAGTTGTGGTTTCTAAGGCTGAAAATAAAAGTGAATTGAAAATGAAAATAAGCTGCAGCAATTCCCAAATGGCATGGAAAACGAAGTTGCTGAAGCAGCAAGTAAATGACCTAATTTGTGGTCTGGTCAAAATAGACAAAACAAAAACGGCCAATACGTTTACAATGGTAAAAGGTTTGGATTGTAATTGTAATTTCCTAATGGACATTAAATTCTTCAAATAAGTTTCTTAGAAATTTTTACAGAAAACCAACAAAGAAAAAATTAAATTATCGATAAACATTTCTGTCTGCCTTAAAATATCTTCCTAGGCGCCTCCGATGCTTATGCGACTTCATCAGTTGGTCACATTAATCGACGACAGTTCACACTCTCGATTTGGTCCTTCCAATGCAGACAAAGTCCCCTTCTACGCTAATTTCCGCAAATCCCCGTATCAAATTCACATCGCACTGGAGTATTCCCTACCATCCGAAAGATATGGCCGAGCCAGCGCAGTCGTCCTGGATAGCGCCCATGTTGTCGAGGAGCTCAAACATTTTACTGTTAGATCGGATGCAGAACCGAATATCTTATCCAGAATCACAAGGCTTGGTTTTTGGATTATTAAATTTAGAACGATTGCTACATCGATGCTTAATAATGTCCACACTTTTGCGCTATAAGAAAGCACCGGATGAAGGAGAGACTTGAATGACTAAATTTTGTTGTACGAGGGAGGTCTATGCTACTTAATTGCCTATAACGGCCCATGTCCGCAGGAGTGATCATATGCTTGGTCTCCAGACTACCATCATTTTTGCTGCTAACGGCGGAGCCAAGGTAAACAAATTCACTGACTAAGTTGGAAGTTAGAAGTCGCCGTGGTCTAGTGGGTAGTGTGTTGGCTTATTAGACAAAAGGCCCGGGTTCGTATCCCAGGTCAGACATCAAAACGAAAAAATATTTCTTCGGCGACTTCCTCTCAGCAGATTTCTGGCAAAGACTCTGAGAGTAAAAATTGCCATGAAAAGCTTCTCAAAAATCTGTCGTTCGGAGTCGACTTTAAACTGTAGGTCCCGCCACTCATGTATAAAATTAACGCTACACAACATAAGTGGTGTGAGAAGCTAGGTCGTAATCCTGACTGAAGGGTTGTAATGGCCAATTATGTATGTATGTTGGAAGTATATTTATCGGCCGTAATATGGTATCGTGTATGCCGGATGGTCTTACCTGACGCCAACATATACCTCGTTTATACCCTTATTAGCTGTCAGGTCCATCTTAATAGATTCCTGTTCAATAGCGCTAAAGGCAGCATTAATAGCTCACTTGGTACACCCTATAATAACAATGCCGTCCGCCTACTCAAGCAACAAGGCAGGTTTGTGGAAAATAGTTTCATTGCTATGCACTGCAGCCTTCCGCAAAACGCTTTCAACGTCGAAGTTGAAGAGATCGCCTTGTCTACGCAACTACGAAGAGGTCTATTTAGGAGCTACAGCAGTTGCTTAGCGTCCATTCTACAGACGCTTCCGCAAAGCACACTCTTTGTGTGACACCTCGGACGGTTATCAAAATTTTCGGAGAGTGATCCTAGTCTTAATCTCCAGACTGACATCATTGTTCCTTACTAGTGGGGGAGCCAATAGAAATAAATTCACTGACAATATCGAAAGTATTGTTATCGGTCCGTAATCTGGGATCTAATACGGCACATGTCCCTACTTATTGCCAACATAATATACCTCGTTGAGCCCTTATTAGCTGTCAGACCCATCTTAGTAGATTCCTGTTTAATAGCACTAAAGGCAGCAGTAACATCAGGCTTGGTACTCCCTATGATGTCAATGCCGTCAGCCTACTCAAACAATTAGGCAGGTTTGTGGAAAATAGTATCATTGCGATGCACTGACGCCTTACGCAAAACACTTTTCACGTCGAAGTTAAAGAGATCGCCTTGTCTGCAACTTCGAAGAGGTCTTTTTAGGAGCTACCGGAGTTGCTTAACGTCATTCTGCAGGAATACCTAGCGCAGACGTTACGGCAAGAACACGATTCCTTATGGGGATATCGAAAGCTTCTTCCTATGCCTTCGGCAAAATGCCAAGCCTGAGTTGAAGAGATTGCATGATAAGGGATCGCTTTGTGTGAAACCTCGGACGTTATCAAAAGGTTCGAAGAGGTGCATCATTTCTTGATGGAACTACTGGAGTTGCTCTATGTTACACTGAGTAGCCTTAATGGCAGAAAAAAACGACTCCGTATGGGGCTATTGAAGACTGTCTTGTGGCTGTAACGACAAAAAGGTGGTGTCCGTCGACTTATTTTTTTGTCATGGATCTTCTTCAGAATTTGACGTAATGTGAAGGTCTGCTCGAAGGTGGACTTACCAGGTCTAAAGCCACAATGACTGGCTTCAATCGAACACACTTGCGCTTGTAAAAACCTTATTACGAGTATTTGAAGCTCTTTCTTAGGGCAGGACATCCTCCAAGTAGTGTTGTTTAACTATCATGCTTCAGACTTTCTTTACAACTGTAATGCATAGATGCAGTGGTACTGTAAATATAGATACAGCCTAACGTATAGTGACACATTTGTTATTGAGATCTTCTATATTGGATTTAGGGAGTCTGAATCCAGCTTCCTGGATATACAGCCAAATCTTATCAATTGATATACAAAAGAGCAATACTCCGTTAGTTGTTATACATTTTAGTTAGGTCTACACACTTGTGTTGCGTGCGTTAATTTCATATGTAAGTGACGGGCCCTAGAGTTTAACATCGACACCAGACGATAGATTTCAGAAAATTTTATTTTACGCTTAGAGATTTCGTAAGAAATCTGTTGAACGGAAGTCCCGATGATGATTGACCTGGGGGATTGAATAGGGGTCTCACGTCTAATAAGCCAAAACACTGCGGTCAGTTGTTACTGTTGGTGGGAATGCCCTTTTTCGATATACATAGTTCCCGATCTTTGCAAACGATCGATTTATAAGGGGGATTTATATGTCATTGTCATGTTTATATGTTATTCACATCGACAGGCTTATTACGCTAGCAGGATTAAGTGCATGAGACCTTTGGATAGTGAGGCAATTGAAGCTTATGGTGTTTTCTTTTCTACAAAGAAAATGTCACCCTCTTACAAGGTGCATTAAAAAAATTTTTGACCAACCCTGTTGTAATGCCATTTTTTATTTGGGAAGAACATAACACAAATATTTAAAATAGGGTATGCCCTGTGTTTACCACGGCGGCTGTTGACTATGTATGTTGAAATAAATTCAGTAATTCTTCTTCATCAGATGACGAAGATGAATCTAATTACTGATTTATTTCAATTTTTGCATACTTATATTTTTTTCATAAAAAAGGTTTTAGATCTAAAAATATTTTGTATTTTTTGATTTCTTTTCAATAATAAATGTAAATATGAAAAAGGTGTTGCCAGATCGCTAATTAATCAACTTTATTTTTTGAGAGCTTTTTTTAAAAACCAAAAACAAAAACATTTTAACACTGTTTTAACATTGAATGCAATTTTTCCCATTCTCCCTCCCCTTCCCTACAATCCTATATCCTCCATTTCCTTCCTCCCCTAAGGACAATGTACAATGGGTCAATTTCGACCTCTGGGTAATGTGCTTGTCTTGACCGACAGGTGCACATCCTCTAACCTAACATTGAATGCAATTTTTTATATTACGGACCATGTAGCTTTAATTACATAATGTTTCTTTAAGGTTACTTAACAAAACAATGAAAATATTCACTTCAAATTGGATAGCAATACCAGATGATTTTTAAATATCATCTGGTAGTCCTGTGAATAAACAAAAGTCATCTGCTTTTCAGGGCATTATCAGCACTCTCGATTTATACAGGGCATAAAATGCAATGCCCTCCACCATAACCACCAAACATATCACCCTTTTAGAGGGCAACACATTTTTAAGAAACAAACGCAAAATTGCATTTTGCCTTAATAAAATGCACATTTTTTTTGGTAGAAAAGAAAACACCATTAATGTAATAATGCTTGCATATAAATTAGTTTTAAGGGTACCTAAACGCTATTTATTTGCTGTAATGCTTCAAACCTAATATTCTGAAACTGAGTTGCATAATTTAATCATTTTTCCAAGCATTTTAACCAAAAAAAAATTTTTCTTTTTATTAAAATTTGTTAATTTGCATTTCTTTCATTATCTTTGTAAATAAATCTCTGTTGTTTCCTTATTTAAGCTGGCCTTTAAAGATGCTTCATTTATTAAACCAAACAGCAAAATAAATCTCTCTCTCTCTCGGAGTTCAGTGTGCAGTGGGTATGCCAGTGTTTCCAAGTTTAATATTTAATATCTTGCCACCATAATTTGGTTATATTTTGTCTTACCGCGCCAACTAGTTTTTTTTTTTTTGCCAGCTCAATAGGAATATTAAATTGTAAGGCGCTTTAAATTATTGAATTAAATGAATATTTTATGCTGAAAGAATTTCTTGAAATCGTCAGCAACTACAATACAAACACTTCAAGGCATATCCTCTTGTTTGAAGAAATGTAAGCAAAATAAAGAAAAGAAAAGGAATGAAATGAAAAAGCAATGCAAAGACGGAGAAGAAAACGTAGCATAGAAGATATAAAACAAATCTTATTTTATTGGTGGCAATGAACATTATTATGAAGAGAATCCTTATGCCGAGTTGGTTGGCTACATTTAAAGACATTCAAGGCATTCAAACATTTATGAATAGAAATTTTATTTTTGCCTTCAACCGTACCATGCCAACTGATTCCATCATAACAAGCCAATAAGAGTTAAACGTTCGTTGGCTGAGTTTAAATAAATCCTTTTGATGATGAGGAAAATACAATTTAAGCCTTAAAAACGCCGCTAGCATTTACTCTAACGCATACATAGACTTACACTCTCATATATCCTCATCACACACATACACTCGCTTTATTACAAAAACACAAAAAAAAAAACATTAATACTCGTACGTAGAAATATGAACACGTTTCTATTCAGTTCTCTAACACACACACACACATACACACTCTCTCTCTCTCTCTCTAAATACCATAACATTTATAAGCCTTAGTTTATGCAATAAAATATATGATTTGATGAAGAAAAAAAAAATGAAAGGAAAAGGATGTCAGTCAGTATGAGTGGATTAGGGTGTTCAAGTCTATTAAGAAGAGTTTTTATATATGAAAAGCTATCCATTTTATGGTTTCAAAAGTATTCGACATCTGTCAAACTATGTTGTGAAACTAATATTTCTGCTTTCAGATGAAAGTCTGACCTATCACACAAAGCTTAAAAATTATCAAAACCTACTACAAAAATGCTGATTCTGCCACAGCCCATATCGTGCTTTAAGAGGAGATTATGGTTTACAGAATCGTCCAACTATGCAAGCAATTGGCAAAATTGTAAAGAAATTTGAAGAGACTGGAGTGGTTACAAATATTGAAAGGCCAGAGCATCATCGTTTCTCTCCTTCCGCTGAAAATAACGCTATCGTAAGTGAAAGTGTTGCCGAAGACCCGAATGTCTCGATTCCTTGTCGTTCTCAGGAATTAGGACAACGACGATGGGTTTTACGTGGGTGCCTGTCCGCGACGACCTAATCCCACGGTGCCTTTCGCACAGGGTGAAATACAATGCGTCTACCAACGCCCCCAAATGCAACAGAATGTTACACCTGAGTACCAATTCGAAGCCATGTATTTGGACATGACTTCCCCCTTGGTTAGGAGGGAAACTTATCAAAAACTTCTTCCGATCTTTGGGTCACGGTATCCGGTTGTAAAAATGCAACTCCACACCCAGCCTATTAATTAGACTCTTCCCGCGATTTGGGTCCAAACCTCAGCCAATACGATGCTTCCAAAGGGGCCAGACCAACAGCCAGGATGGAACCGAAGTTACAGGGGCTACAGGAATTAGGACAGTCTCATAGCACATTATAGCGTATTTTGCATTTAGATCTACACCTACACCCATATAAAGTCCAGCTCACGCAACAACTAAAGCCAGCTGACCATTCACAAAGCCGTAGATACCTAAAATGGGTGCTTGAATAACAGCCGGTGGACGGTAATTTTTCGAACAAAATTTTCTTCAGCGAAGAAGCACATTTCACACTCGGTGGGTATGTTAATAAACAAAAATGTCGTATTTAAGGTTCTGAGAATCCTCAAGTAATTGAAGAGAGGCCATTACATCCAGAAAAAGTCACTGTTTGGTGCGCTCTTTGGTCCGAAGGTGTGATTGGACCTTACTTCTTTGAAAACGACAATGGAACGACTGTCACCGTCAATTCGAAGCCTTATGGTTATATGATAACCGACGTTTTTCTTTTTGCCTGCTATTGAAGAAATGAAGTCGACGTGGTCTAGTAGGTAGTGTGTTAGCTTATTAGACTTAAAGGCAGCGTTCGAGTCCCAGGCCAGACATCAAAATAAAATACAAAAAGTATTTCTTTCTCATGGAGTTGTTATTCACTTTTTCACTTAAACAGTCATTATTATTTCACTAGCTCTGCCAAATTCTTAAAAAAATTTAAAATAAATTATTTTTCCATAAATATTGCAAAGTATATACATGAAATTAAAGGTATTCAAATAGTTTAACTAATAAAATAAAAATAAATACCTAGTTCTGCCAAATTCTTAAAAAAATATAACTTATTTGAAAAAAAAAAGCCTGGAAAAAATAATAGGGATATCATATATATTATTTCTAAAGCACTTTTTCCGGTCGGTTGCAAATATCTCCCATACCACCGAATCAAATTTAATAAATGATATCTCATTTTAAAGCTTATATCTAACAGTAATGGCAAAAAATAATTAGAAATTAAAAAATTAATATTTTCATTGATAAAAATTATATTTTATATAGAACTGCATGATAACACTGTTGTTGTTATGAATATATGTTTTTGTTTAAGTGTGGTAATACAGGGTCGCTTAATAGTAATGCAGTTCTAAATAATATAGAGTATGTATTAAAATTCATTCTGGCAATACCGCTAATTACTATAATGCCGTTTATTACTAAGTCAGTTATACATAACATGCATATTAAGTTGTAAAAGCTGTTTGGCAATAGTTTGCAGTAGTTGTTAGATCAATGGCGATAAGCAGGGCTGTTTGATTGTAATGCTATTCCGCATAATAATATATAAAGTTGTAAAAGCCATTTTGGTAATGTCGTTATTGCATCATGGCATTGTTTGTTTTATGAAGTGTAGTAATACGGATTAATAAATGGTACCAGGATAATCGTAACGAACTTGGGAGAGCACATCATATCAGCAAAAATTATTCATACCGATAATACTGTACTCATACCTCGAATCAACCTTACACCTTCTGATCCAACTGTGCCTTTCCGAATGACACGAAAACAATTTCCTGTGAAAGTTGCTTTTGCTATGACGATAAACCAAGCATAAGGTCAAACCTTTCAAAAGGTAGGATTGTATTCACCAGAACCGGTCTTTTCACATAGGCAGTTATACGTAGTATTTTCTCGAGTGCGTAAGTTTAAAGATATTTTTGTTTGTATTAAGGATACGTACAGGCAAATAGTTAACGATGATCATGTCATTTCCTCTAACATTGTATTCAAAGAAGTAGCATTTAAACATATGTACGTGTATGTATGTATGTAAATATGTATGATGATATTATAATTTCTAATATTTTTATAATTTTAATAAAATTTCTATTAATTATTTCCATTTTATCTTACAAAAATGACAACTAATGGTACGAAATATTCGCACGGGTCATCTAGTATTCTTATATTTTTAATTAATTTTCCATAATATTAAAAAGTCCTACGTAAGATCTTCGGTCCAGTGCGAGTTGGCGATGATTTGAACATTTAATATCCTTCCGTGCGAACAGTATGGCCATACCATTGTAGTCACGGACTTCAGCCTCGCGGCGTTGAGGAGTTCATGCAGCTAACTGTTCCGATCGGATCATGCGTATGATCGTGGGGCCTTTATCCCGAACTGTTTGGAGTTCAATTGGTAGTAATTGATTTGATTACGAGGTCTGACCAGAGACGTAATTCTGGTACCACGGGAGCCAGGAGCCACTGGAACCTCGGTTCCAGCCTGGCTGTTTGTGTGGTCCCTTTTGGGAGCATCGTGGTGGCTGTGGTTTGGACTCCTAACCAAGGGGCAAGTCTTGCCCAAATACATGGTTTCTAATTGGTACTCAGGTGTAATAGTCTGTTGCATTTGGGGGCGTTGGTAGATGCATTGTATTTCGCCCTGTGCAAAGAGCATCGCGGGATTAAGTCCTAGCGGACGGTACCCACGTAAAACCCATCGCCATCGTGGGGCCTTTATGGATTATTGTAGCACCCTTTTTCAAGTATGTCTGTTGCAGCATTTTCTCTTATCAAATTTGGAATGATTGCTACATCGATGCTTAATAACGTCCATTTTTCTGCGCCATAAGAAAGCACTGTTTGGATGAGACACTTCTGATCTTTGCAATGCAGAAAATTTAACGGAATTTCTCTCACTCATATTCATATGATGCTTGTGCATATGTGCATATATTTTAGTTTCAAGTGAAACATATGGCCGCACTCCTAAAATACAAAGTTGGACCAACTTTGGCCCCAGTTAGGCCAAGAGCTAAACGGTTAAAACAATGGGAGAAGGCGAAGGTTATTCAATGGCATTGTGGTAACAAACTTTATAATTTTGGAAAATACCACTCAACGGATCTAAGTCATTAAAATAAAAGAAAACTCCTCTCTCGCTCTCTCTCTCTTAACAGATTGATGGGTCCTAAAAACACCAGTAGGACAGAAGCAGAGATGGTCAGTGGCAAAGTGAAATGTTTGTTGCCTTTAAGGAAACTTATAAGTATCCATAAATGTCTCAATTCAATTATTTGATTCGTATGTTGATGTTGAAACTGTCTGAGCTGCTTGAATTAGTCATGAAGAAAACATAGCGTAACCCTTTGGTGGAAGCCAGGTCAAATAAGTATTTACGAAATAAGCTGGCAGAGGGCTATGAAATTTGCCATCGAATGCTAAAAATACTGGCATAAATTTTGAATACATAAGCACCCGATTTTATTGCATAAAATTACAAGGTATAGGCAGCCTATTTTTTACATTTTATGAATACCCTAATGGGTTAATGTTAAAAACAAAAATCATAAAGGAAAATATGCCACACATTTACAGAAATAAGCTGGAATATGAGAACTAACCGAAATGGAAATAGACAATAAGTACAATAGCAGCAGCAACAAAAAAACAACCACAACAACAACAACAACTACAATAACAACAACAAAAGTAAATAGCAAATAATAATAAAAAATTTTAAATGTCGAACGGAAACATCTACTTTTCACAGCATTAAAGTACTAACAAAAGCATACAGACTCTCAAGCTTAACACGATGATTGCGATGAAATTTTGCCACTTTTTTCTCGCAATTTTTCATTTTTTTTTCTCATACTCTTTCATCTTTTGCTTTTGATAGGTAATGGACTGAAGCCGAGCAATAGAGAGAGCAAGAGAGAGAGAGAGAGAGAGACTTGCAACCAGAAGGAGCTGGAATATATGATGATTTCATATTCAAGAGTATTAAAGTGAACTGCACAAGGACTCGACACTCGGTTTAGTGGCAGCAGTATTAGGAAGGCAATAGAAAAATACATACACAACCACAATAATGTGTTGCTGTATAGTGGCTACAGGTAGTAACTGAGTTCATACATTCATACAACACAAGGTGTTATAATAGGGGCCGGTAAACGTATTTATTATACTACAGTGGCGGGTAGGAACCAAGAATTTTCCTTGAAAATGTAGATGTAAGGGCTTATTCCTCCACTGTGCAGAGAGCACTTAAAGAAATCAACGAAAGTTTATTTGGACATATATTCCCAGGTCAGGAAAATACTTTTGCGGCGACTTCCTCTCTGCAGATTTCTAGCAAAAACTCTGAGAGTAAAAATTACCATCAAAAGCTTCTCAAAAAATCTGTCGTTCAGAGTCGACTTTAAACTGTAGGCCCCGCCACTATTAAAAAAATTAACGCCCATAACGTAAGTGGTGTGAGAAGCTAGGTCGTAATCCTGACTGATAGATTGTAATGACCAATTATGTATGTATGTATTGAAGAATATGACTTGGAAAATATGTGCTTTCAACAAGACGGTTCCGCATGCCATACAACTTGAGCGAATATAGCTTTATTGCAAAAGACATTTCCTGGCCGCATAATTTCTCGTCGTGGCGATATCAACTGGCCACCAAGATCATGCGATTTGCCACCATTAGACTTTTTTTTTTTTTTGTAAGTCTACGCGAAAGACCTTATTTATACAAATAAACCTTCAACTCTTGAGCACTTAAAAACCAACATTCGTCACACATAACATAAATGGTATGAGAAGCTAGGACGTTGTACAATGGATTAATTCGACCACCCGGGTACTGTACTTGTCAGAATTTAACAATTACACGTCCTCTAACCTAACCTAACCTAACCTACATACATACATAATTGGCCATTACAACCCTTCAGTCAGGATTACGACCTAGCTTCTCACACCACTTATGTTGTGTGCGTTAATCTTATACATAAATGGCGGGACCTACAGTTTAAAGTCGACTCCGAACGACAGATTTTTGAGAAGCTTTTCATGGCAGTTTTTACTCTCAGAGTCTTTGCCAGAAATCTGCTGAGAGAAAGTCGCCGAAGAAATATTTTTCGTTTTGAAGTCTGACCTGGGATTCGAACCCGGGCCTTTTGTCTAATAAACCAACACACTATCCACTAGACCACGGCGACTTCAACCTAACTTAACCTAATCTTATTTGGACAAAAGATCGGAAACAACGTAAACTGTAGTCGGCATAGGCTAGTAGGTTGGGTGATGGCTTATTAGACATGAAACCTTGATAAACATCCCCAATCAGATATCTGGATCAAAACGAGATATGAAAAAAAATATTTATTTTGGCAATTTCCTCTCACCACATTTCTGGCAAAAACCCTTGAGGGTAAATTAAAAATTGTCATGAAAAGTTTCTCAAAAATCAAACGTTCGAAGTCGACTTTAAACTGTTAAAACGCCCAATACAAGTGGTGTGAAAATTGAATTGTAATCCTGACTGAAGGACCATTTACGAGGGCATGTAATGATTTCATAAGTGATGTTGATCTTGATTACTAAGTTAAACACGGCATCATCACGCTGTCTAAAATATCTTACTTTTGTGATTATTTTTTCATTGCCTGATCGGTAGGAGCTCATTGCCTGTAAATTACCAAAGCATGGACCAATGCTTACTTGGATATTTCACATAACAGACACTGATCAATACAATCCTTCATTCGTGATTACGATCTAGTTTCCTACACCAGTTATGTTGTGTGTGTGTTAATTTTATACAAGAATGGCGGGAACCAGAGCTTAAAGTCGAATCCGTATGACAGATTTCTTAGAAACTTTTCATGTGTATTTGCTTTTAGAGTCTTTTACCAGAAATCTGCAGAGGGGAAGTCGACAAAGAAATATTTTTCAGTTTGATACGTGGCCTCACGTGTAACAAGCGAGCACAGTTCCTACTAGACTCGATAGTTTTTTTGCCAGAAATCTGCTGAGGGGAAGTCAGCAAAGAGGACGACGGGGATGCTCCGGCAAGACGATGCGGGGATCTGCGGAAGTCGGCGAAGAGGACGACCTTGGAAGGACCAAGTCGAGGAAACCCTGACATCGATTACTGTGACCAACTGGCGTAGGCGCGCAAGAAACAGAGGCGCCTGGAAGGATGTGTTACGGCAGGCCGAAATCCGTTAATCGGATTATTAATGGCCAATTAAGTAAAGTAAGTAAGAAGGCTTATGATAACTCCATTAGCTAAAACACTATAACCGTATATGGAGGATGTCAAACTAAATGCAGCAGACAGTTTTGAATGAATATGCTTTGTGGATAACACGACGACTTCCGTATAACCCCAAGAATTATTTTGGGTAGGCCATGGCGTTTTAATGAAGTCGCCGTAGTGGGTTGTGTGTTGGCTTATTAGAAGTAAAGTTCGGGTTTGTATCCCAGGTCAGGCATCAAAACGAAACATGAAAAAAATATTTCTTCGGCGATTTCCTAGCAGCAGATTTCTGGCATAAACTTTGAGAGTAAAAAAATAAACCTGCCATAAAAAGTTTCTATATATTGGTGGATGTTATGCCAGCGCCAAGCTTGTGATATTATCAGGATACATCCCGCGGAGCGGGTATATAACTGCAAGGCAAGGCCACTGTTGGGTTTTAACTTGATAAAGCCCCGTGCTATCTTTGAAAGTACAAGGCAAGCAGCTCACAGCCTCCGTATCTTAGATCAGATGCTTCTCGGGTACTGGTACACAGCATCCGCTGGGTACTTGCTAATGTAAGAAGGCGATATTCGCGACTCGGTACGATCTTGATTATGTTGTGGAAAATCGTTTTTGAAGATAACGCAAGTGGGCTGACGTTTGTTGCATTCTGTTACCTAAGTATACCGGATGAAAACCGATGGAAATTACTTTCAGGTCAATGCTGCAGATGTCTCCGTTCTGCTAAATCCTTCGCAGGGCTTCAAGTACGTTCGATTATCGTCGCTATTTAGTTAGTGATGAAGGTTTAGTTAAAAGGACTCCTAATTAGTGATCGACCTTGCTTTGAACGCCAACTCCCATAAGGATTTGCGTCAACCCTAGCGAGGAGCTCACTCATTACCAAAGGCACCCATGGGGGTGTTTGGATATTGTCTTCTCACATACTAATGATATGGCCGATCCATCTGCATTGTCCGGTACCTATGTTTCATTAGCTGATTGGACATTGTGCTGCCTGAATGCCATTAATTTCTTTCAGTGTCCTTATAAAAGTAATACAAACCATGACAACCCGGAATACATCACAGGCTGGTATAAATGCATTTGACTTGAGTATTTACCACATAAAGAGTAGTTTTTAAAGTTTTATGATTAGGCTGAACTGTGCTTTCCAGCCAGGCTCCTCTAAATCATGGGTTACAGAGAGCATAGCCTGGAGAGTTCGTATTGCATAGCCCATTGAAAATAATTTTATTTAAAGAAAGTTCTTTTAAAATTATGCTCATTTAAACATATTTAACACAACGTTTTATTTTATTTCCATTTTCCTAGTTTCCTAGTCTATGGGGAACGAGTGTAAAGCGTGGATCTCTCTCTGTTGTCGTTTGAATTTTTCTTTCTTTTGTTGAGTACTTCAGCAAGCAGCAGTTCTTCACCTAGTCTGAATGCTGTTTTTGCTCTTCTACTTTTCCTTTCCATTTTCTTTTTTTCTTCTTGTTCTTGTTTCTTTCACAGCCACTTGACTTGTAATCATTTTTGCACCTTTTTCTTGTTATAGGTTATGTTGCCGCTTAACGTTCTCCTCTTTTTTTCATTTCCTTTTTTTTAATATTTTATTACCCCCTCCCCCATAAATTTTTATTTTCCTTTTTTTTCATTACCTGCTTGCCTTTAGTATTTTACTTAGTGCCTCTCATTTTCATTTTTTTAAGGTGCCCCTGTCAGTATTTCTTTTTCTGCTGTTGCTGTTACTGCTCCTGCCTTTTATTGCCTACTTACGCGTTAATATTGCATTTTAATAATGTCCTCTCCCTGGCATATAAAATTTTTGCACAATTTTATTAGACATTTTGGATTCGTTTTTATTTTTATTCATCTTTGTTTTGTATTTCCTTTTTTCCTCTTTTTTTCTCCTCCTCACTGTTTTTTCATTTTAAATTGCTTGTGAATGTGTTTGTGTTTCTGTTTTTTTCATTTCTTGTATTTTGCAATTTTAATGTCATTTGTGCTACTCCTCGAGTAATACTGGCACATGAATGAAGTCTTTTGGGTCTTATTAGCATTCTTATGAGGTGGAGTATAAAATATAAAGGGGGGCCAGCCATTAACATGAACATTTGCGTTAAAAAAAAATATGTATGACAAGCCAAAGTTTAATAAAGTGTTTGGAAATGCTATTCCAAACACAATTATTCGCGTAATAGTTTGTGAAATTAAAAAAAGAAAAGAAATTTTAATATTCAATGCGGTTTTGTTTAAATTCAGGCTTTAAATATTAAACCCGACTCAGTGGCATCTTGGGGGCACATGTACTTTATCCATAAAGCATCTATATTCGTGGCTGTATGCTGCAGTTATTTTTACTTTTGATATAAACGGTTGTAGGTTGATGTCTGTCTAGAGATCAAGTGCAGCATTATTCTTGCCAACAGGTCCTACTATGGTCTCAATAGGCAATTGAGTAGCAGAGACCTTTCTCGTAAGACAAAAGTAATACTCAATAAGACGCTCATCCTACCCGTGCTTCTTTATGGCGCAGAGCCATGGACCCTATTAGGAACTGATGCAAAAGCCTTGAGAGTATTCTAGAGAAAAGTCCAGCGTAAGATCTTCAGTCTAGTGCGAGTTAACGATGATTTCCTCATCCGATCCAACAGTGAGCTCCCCAACGACTTGGACGTTGTAAAGCGTATTAATATACAGCTTCTGCGCTGACTCGGCCATGTCGGCTAAACGGGTATTTGATGCAAAGATTTACAGCAGCCTTGAGAGTATTCAAGACAAAAGTCCAACGTACGATCTTCAGTCTAGTGCGAGTTGGCGATGATTTCCTCATCCGATCCAACAGTGAGCTGTATGAGCTCCCCAACGACATGATCGTTGTAAAGCGTATTAATATCCAGCGGCTGCGCTTTCTAGGTCATGTCGTTCGCATGGAGGAGGATGCTACAGCGAGACGGATGTTTGATGTAGAGATCTGCGGTATCTTTGAGAGTATTCGAGACAAAAGACCAACGTAAGATCTTAAGTCTAGTGCAAGTTGGCGATGATTTCCTCATCCGATCCAACAGTGAGCTGTATGGCCTTCTCAACGACTTAGACGTTGTGCAGTGTAGTAATATCCAGCGGCTGCGCTTTCTAGGTCACGTCGTTCGCATGGAGGAGGATTCTCCGGCGAAACGGGTATTTCATGCAGGGATCAGTGGAAGTCGTCAAAGAGGGAGACCTTATATTCGTTGGAAGGACCAAGTCGAGGAAACACTGTCATCGATTAGTGTGACCAACCGGCGTAGGCGCCTGAAAGGAAGTGTTGCGGCAAGCCGAAATCGTTTAATCGGGTTGTTATGACCAATTAAGTAAAGTAAGTAAGAAGGCGTATGATAACTCCATTAGCTACAACACTATAACCGTATATGGAGGACGCCAAACCAAATGCAACATACAGTTTTGGATGAATGCCAAGACAACGACGAATTCCCTACAGCTCCAAGAATTATTTGGGTAGGCCATGGCATCTTAATGAAGTCTCTGCAGTCTAGAGGTAGAGTGTTGGCAACTGGCGTAGGCGCACAAAAGCAGACGCGCCTGGAAGGATGTATTGCGTCAGGCCGAAATCCCTTAATCGGGTTGTGATGGCCAATTAAGTAAGTAAGTAAGTGTGTTAGCTACTCCAGGTGTTCTTTGTTCACTTTCGGATTCTTGAAGATTTTACTTTTACTTTAAAGCCTGTCTTCGGATATTACCGGGCTTTTTTTGTTGATAGTAGTATGAAGTCGCCGCCGTTTAGTAGGTAGTGTGCTGGTTTATTAGGCGTAGAGCCAGGGTTCGTGTTCCAGGCCAGATGTCAAAACAAAATACAGAAAGTTTTTCTTTGGCGATTTTCCTCTCCACAGATTTCTGGCAAATACTCTGAGAGTAAATAAACCAGCCATGAAAAGTTCCTCAAAAAAATCTGTCGTTCGAAGTCGACTTTAAACTGTAGGTCCCGCCAGTTATGAATAAAATTAACTCACACAACATAAGTAGTGTGAGAAATTAGGTTAGTAAGTCTGACTGAAGGGTTGTAATGACCAATTATGTATGTTTTTTTTTTATAAAACCAGCACTCAGGGGATGACCCCTAATCATGCAGTGCATTGTACAGGTTTTTTAGGAAAGGTGGAAAGAGGGCGGAAAGATGCGAACGGTAAGGAAACGTGTTGCTGCTGGTGACTATAAAATGGCCAATGTTATGTATGTATGTAGTATGGTCGTTCTACTTCCATTTTCTCCACCTAATGTGCATCAGTACAGGTTTCCCATGGAATATGTTTAAAAGCTTTGATCCTTGAGCCTTGAGAATTGCGTTTCAGTGCTATTTTTGTATTACTTTCAAGGTTCTTTTAGATTTTATGTTGGATTCATTTCAACTTTCTGCAGTTAATGTGTTTCAGTATAAATTCGCCGTGGTCTTGCAGGTAGTGGGTTGGCATATTCGGCAGGTCAGATATCAAAAAGGAAAATATGAAAAATATTTCTTCGGCGACTTCCTCTTAGCAGATTTCTTCAAACACTCTGAGAGTAAATAAAATTCAAAAATCTGTCTTTCTGAGTCGACTTTAAACTATAGGTCACGCCACCTATGTATAAAAAAATGAACGCTCACAACAGAAGTGGTGTGAGAAGCTAGGACGAAATCCTGACTGAAGAGTTGTAAAGACCACTACCTACTAGATTACAGTGACTACAAAATAATCAGTTTTTTTTTATTCCCAATGATGGTTAACCACCTGTTTTCAATTAAGTTTCCAAAGCGGAAGCTAGGACTCCTTCTTTTTTATTTCATAGACAACAAAGGTTGGCTGGAAACACTTTTAACTTGAGTAGCACCTCATGTGTGCTCTTGAAATGATAAGAATCTTTGAGGCCCTAAGCGCTGTAGCCAAAAGAAGCTGATTTTATTGTGCTCTTCAGGCGAACTCTACAAAATCTTGGTCACACAACATTTTACTCCATAGAAAAATCTTAAAAGCGTACACGAGTTACTTTCTGTGGTACTAAGCCTTTCAAATTCAATGATTTTTATGTGGAACTCCATATGATTGTATCGAAGACTTTCGTCAAATCGATCTGGTAGTACGCCATTCTGTAAACTATCAGCAGATCTATAATAGAAAGTAGAAAATTGTTACGTTTTTACCTCATGTTTATGAGTTCGTAGATTGCAAACAAAATTAAAAATAAATTGGTGTTTAGTTTCAATTAAATTTTTTATTGTACGCACAATTTTTGTGTGGCACTGTGTCCTACTTGATGTATACAAAAATAATTTGCTTGTTTGTTATTCTCCTTTGCTTATACGCTTTACGTAGACAACTACATTTGTTTGTTAGATCTTCATTCCACGACTGTTTTCCGCAACGCGTCTTCACTAAAGACTGACTGTATTTTCACTAGTCGCTGCCGGCTTGTCTTGCCTTTTAATATGTCGACGTAAACAGTTTTATGAATGTTCTTTAAGTCGAATGTTCGTGGCTTCATTTTCTCGAGAACTCTCCTAGTTTCATGGTTTTTGTTTTTGTAGCTTCTGTTTGTCATTTTAAGGTTGAACAATGTTACACTGTTTCCATTTTCATAACAATATTAATTTGAAACGAAATTTTATACTATGAAGCCTTCCTTGTATGATGAATATCAGATTACAATTCCTCTCTAATTTTGCAATTTTTTAAGTCACCACCTACGTTTACTAATTTTTGTATTGCACTGTAACAAGGTAAAAAAATCATATACAACGCGTCTTCACACAAGACTGACTGAATTCTTGCCAGTTGCTGCCCGATTGTCCTTGTCTTGCCATTTAATATGTCCACGTAAACAGTCTGATGAATGTTCTTTAAATCGAATGTTCGTGGCTTCATCTTCTCAAGAACTCTCGTAGTTTCATTGTTGTTGTTGTTGCATTCTCGCTTACTTGTCTATCCCTTTTTCTTTCATACTCATGGTTTTTGTTTTTGTAGCTTCTGTTTGTCATTTTAAGGTTAAACGATGTTACACCGTTTCCATTTTCTTAAGAATATTAATTTGAAACCGAAATGCTGCCTCTACACGTTTTTACTATGACGTGTTCCCAGTATAATGACTATCAGAGTCCAATATCTCTCCAAATAATGCAATTTTTTTAAGTCGCCCACATACGTTTACTAAATTTTGTATTGCACTGTAAGTAGATAAAAAATTTTCAAAATTTTTTTTTTAATAAAAATAATTTCTTTTAATTTCCGTCTTTGTTTGCATCCTGTGCAATAAGATATTGGTTTGGAAATTTCTTTCGTTTTCTTTTTTCTCTCTAAGAAAAGTCTTGGCAACTATGCCGCATTTAACTTTCACTTTGGCTTTAACTTTAATATTCGAAAGTTTTTATTCTCCTTGTTACCCTATAGAAGGTATGTTAATAATCGTAAGATCTTCTTCCAAAAATGTTTAACACAATTTTTATATTTTATTTATACTATGTTCAGACATGCATTCTTATTGAATCAATATTTGGTTTATTGAACACAATATTTTAAGTGTTTAGACATAAGAATATACGCAGATCAGCTGCTTATTCAATATTCATTTGACAGCTGGTAAACAAAACAGCTGGTTGTGTCAACAACATTTCTTTCTTGCTTGTCGTTGTTGATATTTGAGTTCTCAAATATCAATAGAAAGTGTTTGGAAAATTGTAATAGGCTCACTGAACGTACTTATGACAGTTCTGCATTTCAAGTTTATTGAGTCAATAATTAATAATTGATTAACATTTTATATGAAATATTGAGATCAATAATGCCGTTTATTGCGATTTACTCAATATGTCTGAACATTTTATTTATTACCATAGAAGTGATCTCAATAAAAGACCCAAATTGCTTTAAATTCTTTCCATTTTTTTTTCTTTAGTTTCTTAAAAATTATTTGCAAAAAGGTAAAGGTATATGCATTTCAGTATCTTCTCCTAACTAAAGTAAATACAATCGAGTTGTATGAGGTTATTAATTGCAAGTATTTTAGAAAATTATTGAAATTTTATGGAGCCACAAAAAAACTTACATGCATGCTCAAACAACTACACAGTATGGTACGTAGAAAAGATTCAAAGTTTCAAAAGTTTTCATTTATTTATGGCTGAATGATAAAGTTACAAATCCTTTTCCTTTTGCCGAATAAAACTTTGGCAGGAGAAAGTTGAATCGAAGAAGGCAACCTGAATTCTAGTTTTTCCAAATTTTGTTTTTCATTATTTTCATATGCAATCGTATAGGATTTCCTTTTAAAGAGTTGTAAGTTTAAGGAAAGAAGGAAATTAGAAAAAAATTTTAGGTAAAGAAGTGATTTCGTGTGAGGTACTTACTTACTTAATTGGCCATTGACAATCCGATTAAGGGATTTCGGTCTGCCGCAACACATCCTTCCAGACGCCTCTGCTTCTTGCTCGCCTATGCCATTTGGTCACACCAATCGATGACAGGGCTTGCTCGACCTGGTCCTTCCGTCAAATATCCGTCTCATCGGAGCATTCTCCTCCATTCAAACGAAATGGCTTGGCCAGCGCAGGGGAAACTTGTAATGACGCACATCACACTGATGACATTTATCATAGTCATCATAGTCTAGTAGGTAGCGTGTTGACTTATTGCTTATTAGACGTACGACCACGATTCCAACCCCTGGTCAGACATCTCCAACAAAACGAAGTATGAAACGAAATATTTCTGCACCACATTTCTGACAAATACTCTTACAGTATAAATAAAATTATCATAAAAACATTCTCCTACAAAACATCTGTCATTCGGAGTCGACTTTAAAGTTTTAAATATCGCTCCTTATGGATAAAATTAACACACACAACATACAGGGTAGCTGATACGTATTGCAACCAACTTCAGGTTGTTATCATTTGTAAACCGCTCGTCTGACAGCGGACAGATTTATTCCAGTGACAGTTCATTTTATTATTTACAAGCTTACAAAAGCATTTTGATCTATTGCATTCAGAAAAAATAGTTATTCGTGATGGAATTCAAGCGTGATAGTGTGATTGCTTTATATTTGTCTGGAAAACCCCTGGTAGCTATTGTTAGAGTCCCCCAGCATTTAAATGTGAATAAAGCTATCGTTTCTCGAACCATTGCTCGTTACCGTGATACTGGTAGTGTTGCATTGCGTCCAAAAAGTGGACGTAAAAAAACGGTAACAACACCAGAAATGATCCGGAAAGTAAAGGCCAGATTTAATCGCAAATCACGCAGCAGTGATAGAAAAATTGCTCGTGAACTGAACACATCGCGAGAATGGATGCAACACATATTGAAAAATGAGCAGAGGACTAAAGCCATTGAAGTTCCAAAAGGTGCAAGAGCTTACCGGTGGACAAAAAAAGTTAGACTGGAAAGAGCCAAAGAGTTATTTTGCCTGCACGAAAGTGGCCAGTTACCGAATTTGGTAATCTCGGATGAGAAGCCTTTCCAAATTGAGCAGCTTGTGAGCAAACCAAATGATCGGGTTTACGTGCCAAAGAGGTCAGCTGAAAATTTACACTTGCGATTAGCCACCAGGACTCAAGCGCCGCCGATGATAAAGGTGTGGGCCGCCGTAACTGCTGATGGCGGCTCCCCGCTCGTATCGACCGTGGGGACAAAATAAATGCCGAATATTATCGGGAAAATGTCTTAAAAACAGTATTGAAACCCTGGGCAGACAAACATTTCGTCCGCATACCATGAACATTCCAACAGGACTCAGCATCACCGCACTCAGCGCGCGTTAACCAAGAATGGCTTAAAAAGAAGGTCCCTCGCTTCATTTCTACCGCAAAATGGCCACCAAAATCTCCGGATCTCAATCCGTTGGACTTTTGCGCCTGGGGCATTTTGGAAAGTAAGATTCTTACTAAAAAATATCAAAGTGTCGACCATGCTTCGCCGAAAATGGTCCAAGATACCGCAGAGCCACTTTCGTGCAGCCTGTAATGTCTTTGTCGCCTGTTTGAAGGCCATAATTCGTACCAAAGGTGGCCGATTCGAACAAATCTAAACTGATTCTAAAATTTTGATGTTATTTCCAACATTTTTTGCTTTTGAACAATAAAATTAAAAAAAAAAAATTAAAAAAATATAGCGCTTTACTTTGTTGCATTATATATCAGCCGCCCTGTAAGTGATGTAAGAAGCTAGGTTGTAACCCTAGCTGAAGGGTTGTAATGTCCTAAGTAAGTAAGAATCAAGGCTATAAAAACTTCAAAGTACCAGGTATTACGATTAACACTCGCCTTGTGGAAGAAACTACAAAAGCAGTAAGAAAACATATCCCTAATGAGACCTACATATCCCTAAGGGGACTGTGATGAAACTGTGAAGCAGATTGTGTTGAAGTGCTCATTATAAAAAAGTGACAAGAGCCAAGTACTAATGTGATCTAAATAGACGAACTTTGTTTGAATATTAAACATCCCTTCGAGAAGGCCTAGCACACATTTAATGGCTAATCGGAGAAATGGCTTTTGCCCTTAACTAATAAAATAAAGCACTGCATATAGTCATACCTCGTACTATACCTTTAGAAGATTACTTTATTTAATAAATTAAATATTGACATCTTCTTGATAAAAAAAACAACAAAAAAAAAATTATTTCGAAACTAAAAAAATAAGAAACTTTCTAACTTCATTGCATCCTTAGCTTATAGAAAAAAAAACAGAAAAAAAATATTCTCCATCCAAATATGAACCACAAATAACAGCGTTACGAAATAAACAACAACAACAACGAAATGAATTTAAAAACAAAAATTGCAAATATCCTGTATAGGTTAGGATAGAGTGATAAAAGGAAAGGAAATTTTATTACAATCATTGCATGTGGTATGTGTGTGTTTCGTCTCTTTGAATTTCTCTCTTCGAATTGCTATTTGAAGGCATTTCTAATGTTGAGATTATTGCTGTTAGTTGTTGTTGCTGTTTGTGTGTGTATGTGTGTGAGTGTATGTGTTGTTTTTATGCTGTGGCAGCAATTGCCTTAATTGCTGTGGGAATCAATACATTTCCGCCTCAATAAACAGCATAAACTCCGTCAAAGCTCACGAGTGCATCAATTTTTGTTTTTTAATTCGCCTTTTTCTTCAGTCTGCTATTTCACCATTTCTTTCTCGTTGTTGTTGTTCATGTTATTGCCGTTGTTTTTATGTTTGTTTAAGTGGGGAAAGAAGCATCAGCAAAACAAATCCTTGCTAAAACACTAAAATTGAGGTGGCGTTGAATGAAATGAGTGTTCATGTATGTGTATGTGCGTGTGTGAATATTGCAAGAGTATATACGAATTAATGTAAGTATGGGCCCGGATGAGTGTTGGCGAAAATTGTATTTGGAAACGTGAGTGAAGCCACTTTACGTTGCTTTAATGCATTGGTTTGGCACACACACACACAAAAAACGAAAACTTTGAAACGAAAAAAATCAAATCAAATGGCAAGAGGCCTACTTTAAGGTTTGAAATGCTATTTTGGCTTAAAGTTTATGATTTCTTTTACAAATTTTGTTTGTTTGTTATTAGAAAGGAAATGAAATGAATTTGATTTATTTTTTCTTTCTTCTTTTTATTAGCTTAAGTGGGAAATTACCAACTGTTTCTAGAGATGAAGAAAAATTCTTCCATTACAATATGCGACAAAATAAAAAAAATTAAATACACCCGGCATAGTGTAGGTTGTAAGTTTTGTTGAGTAGATCTAACCAGAAATAGACCGTTTTAAAGGCCCATCTCTTCCCTTTCCAACAAGATTTAAAAGCAGTACTGCTATCGAAGACCAGGGGAATGCGTTCAAAGATACCATATGAAGCAAACTGTTAAACATGGCGGCAAAAATATAATCGTTTCGGAATGCTTAATATGGTAGCATGTTGGCCCTCTATAGTTAGTAGATGGTATCATGCGAAAAAAGACTATCTACAGATTCTGCAAACCCATCTTCCGAATTTTATGGACAAATGTGTTTATCCCGAATAAGAAATTGTTTTCCAACACAATGGTGATCAGAAGCACACAGCAAAAATTGTAAAGATATGGAATGGGAAACAAAATTTTTAATTGATGGAATGGTTAGCACAAAGTTCAGACCTCAATCAGAATGAAAATCTTTGGCCATTCGTGTATGAAACAGCCCCAACAAACATGGACAAACTTTGGGATCGTATAAATGCGAATTGGAATCGAATTCCGACAGATGTTATGGATAATTTGGTAGAAAGCATGTCAAACAAAGTAAATCAAGCGATTTCTAATAAGGGTCTATGGACCAAATATTGAAATTGTGTTAGTTTCTTGAATTTTCTTGAATTCATTTCATTAATTACTAGATGACCCGTGCGAATATTTCGCACTGTTAGTTGTCATTTTTGTAACTTAAAATGGAAATAATTAATAAAAATTTTATTAAAAGTATAAAAATATTAGAAATCATAATATCATCATACATATTTACATATGTTTAAATGCTTTTAAAATATCATGATCATCGCTAATTTTTTGCCTGTACGAATCCTTAATACAAAAAAAGACTTTAAACGTACGCACTCGAGAAAAAACCACATATAACTGCCCATGGGAAAAGCCCGGTTCTGGTAAATGCAATCCTACCTCTTGAAGGGTTTGATCTTGTGTTTTGTTAATCGTCATAGCAAAAGTAACTTTTACAGGGAACTGTTTTCGTGTCATTCGGAAAGGCACAGTTGGATCAGAATGTGTAAGGTTGATTCGGGGTATGAGTACAGTTTTATCGGTATGAATAGTTTTTGCTGATATGATGTGCTCTCCTAAGTTTAATACGATTAGCCTGGTACCATTTATTAACCCGTATTACTACACTTCATAAAACAAACAATGCCATGACAATAACGACATTATCAAAATGACATTTACAACTTTATGTATTATTATGTGGACTAGCATTACAATCAAGCGACCCTGTTTATCGCACTTGATCTAACAACTATTGCAAAGTATTGCCAAAACAGCCTTTTACAACTTAATATGCATAGTATATACATATAACCGTCTTAGTAATAAACGGCATTATTGCCAGAATGAATTTTAATACATACTATATTATGAGAACTGCATTACTATTAAGCGACCCTGTATTACCACACTTTAACAAAAACATATAATCATAATGACAACAGTGTTATTATGCAGTTCTATATAAAATATAATTTTTATCAATGAAAATATTAATTTTTCAATTTCTAATTTTATTTTTACTGTTAGATATAAGCTTTAAAATGAGATATCATTCATTATATTTGATTCGGTGGTATGGGAGATATTTACAACCGACAAAAAAAGTGCCTTAGAAATAATATAAATATGATTGTGTTTTTACTGCTATTTGTTAAGAATAAAATAAAAAATTGAAACTGATTTCTCTTGTATTTGCTTGTATGGTTTTGGTTTTGTGGATTACGAAACCCAGTATTGTGAACATGCACTCACTTACGCTCGCCACTATATAAAAAAGGTACTTTTGAGTTCTACTCAACTAACTGAACAAGGTGGGCTTGCTAGTACTTCGGGTGTATTATCACTGTCGTACTGTGTTATTATTCCAAAGATAATGACATCCATTTAATGAAATTATTTAAAATCATAAAATTTTTAAGTTTGAGAACCCAGTTCATCGAGGCCTATTAACGATTATGAAAAACGAATTTAAAATTCTGCTAAAAAAAAATCCTTCATTTGCAAACTTTGACAGTTAATAACGGCCATCTTTTTGAAGCTACATCTGTCAAATTAATTGTCAATTGTTCAGTTTGTTTAGTCAAATCATCATGAACGGATATAGCATTTAACATTACGGGCAAATAATAGAATTGTTTTATTAAAACGGGTGTCCTTTACGCCAATGTATCTCGTGAAAAATCATCTTCAGTGGTGGGGCCTATTTCTGTAAGAATGGATGCTGAACAAACAAAATTTCTCAAACTTGTGACGATACCAACCCACTTCAGATTCAAGAGCGTTCAATATATACTGAAAAGCCCAGCCACTGTTTGGTGGGTGTTTAGGGATGGCAGGTCCATATACCTTTTAGAAAAACGTTCTTAAGCAGTGTAGAATGATAATTATTAACTCATTTCGAAGTGAATTATAAGACCTGGATACCAACGTCCTATGGTTTCAACAGGTCAACGCTACATATCACGTAGTTCAAGTCACATTAAATATTTTGTACGAGCAATTTAAAGGTATGGTCATCTCACATCAGGGTGATGTGAACTGATCAGCGAGAACGAGCAACTGTCTCGTTTAGACTTTCTCTTTTGGGGTTTTTATAGTCGCAGGTATATGTGAATAATGCAATAACCACAGCACCCCTCAATACCAACACAACCCTTAGCATCGGTCAAATTCAGGCTAATTTATACGCCAGAATCATTGAAAAGATTTTGGAATTCCAGAGAATTCGTTGAGGACTTTCCACACATTACGGCTTGAGTACGTCTGCCACAGAATACTGGAAGTTATTGGGATAATCTAAAAAAATGCTGATCTCACCGACTTTCTTAGAAATGTCTGTGATATACACAAAAGATGTTTTGAGTTGCCTTATAAATTGCTTTGAGTGCCTAGTCTGCAGGCGGCAGACTGCTTCCTGAAGTCAGTGTCCTGTTAAAACTGCCATGAGATTCATAAGATGAAAATTTGTCAGAAGTAGATTTCTGTTTCTATTTTCCCATCTTTCTTTCACAAATAAATGAAGTTTGATTAGGACTATCTGTTTACTCTTCTATAGAGGAATATCGATTTAAGATACGAATACAAGTAAATTTCTCAATGCGCCAGCATTTGTCGTCCACTTTGTTGTATTGTGTACATTTTACCTTAATTTCACATGACGTGGCAATTTTTTAGAGTCTTTGCGTCCACCGCCTGGGCTATAACATAGAAAAAGTTGCTTCGTTTCGATGCTTGCTTTACTTACCCACTTCACTTTTAATTCCTAACAAAATTAACAGGATATGGGTATTCCCCATATCTGGCTAACTAAAAATATGCACTAATACTGTCTACATCAATTTTTTTATTTCAATTTTACCAAATGTGTCTCACTTATTATCCTCTTTCTTTCCGGTATAAATAAGAAGAGAATCGTGGGGCCGCCAAGTAGTGTGTTGTCTTATTAGACATGAGGCCACGGCTGAAATCTTGGGTCAGATATTTTCAAACAAACGAAATTAAAAATTTATTCGGCGACTACTTAGAGGAACATACAGTAGCGAGCACAAAAAATGCAACACTGTGACATATGATCTTTAATAAGATCTGTTTCAAAATAACGGTAACTAATTTATCTATTTTCTTTTGCTGTTAATTCTTTCAATTATAAGTTTTCAAAGTAACCACAGTTTATTCCAAATTCTGCTTTAAAAAGTTAAATATTTTTGAATTAGTGAAAAAAGTGCAAATTTTTAGCGAGCAAAAAAAATGCAACATAATAAAAAAATAGTTAAAGTAAGTTAATTATTTAATTATAATTGAAAATTTCTTAAATAAGTTATACAACATGTGTTTTGTAATAGAAGCAGCTCTCAGCTGACAGCAAAACTGTAATCATTAAAGCCTTAGAAGAAGGAAAATCCATGCTTGAAGTTGGACACCTCTTTGGTGTAAATCAATCAACCGTATGTCGGATTAAATCTCGATTTTCCTTGAGAAATAGTGTGGAAAGGAAACCAGGTAGTGGTAATCCTCGAAAAACTACCTCTCGCCAAGACCGCCAGATGAATGCTTGCACTGGTTAAAAAAGACCCACGAAAGACCGCAGTGGACGTTTCTAATTTCGCAAATGAGCAAATGGGAGTCTCTATAGGCGTTCACACTGTTCGCCGTAGGTTGAAAGAGGCTAATTTGCATGCGAGACGACCCGCAAAGAAACCTTTCATCAGTGCAATCAATAAAAAGAAGCGCCTGGAATTTGCAAAACGTTACAAGGATTGGTCAAATGAACAATGGGCTAAAGTCTTGTGGAGCGATGAAAGCAAATTTAATTTGTTTGGCTCCGATGGGATAAATTTTGTTCGAAGACCGCCTGGACAGAGATATTCTCCAAGATATCAACTTCTAACCGTAAAACATGGCGGTGGATCAATAATGGTGTGGGGTAAGGAACGATATGTTTAAAAAAAATTATTGATTTTACGTCACGTATTTACAGGTGCGTTTTCCCGTGATGGGGTAGGTCCCTTAACTCAAATCGAAGGAAAAATGGACGCCAAGAAGTACTGTGAAATCCTTGGAGAACACATGCTTCCTCATCTGCGGGAAAAAATGCCTCCTGGTAGCATATTCCAACAGGATAACGATCCAAAGCACTCAAGTCGCTCAGCTCGAAACTTTTTAAGCGACAATGATGTCAATGTTTTGGATTGGCCATCACAGTCTCCCGATCTAAACCCCATAGAAAATCTATGGGAGCTATTAGATCGGGAAGTTAAGAGGAAACATCCGTCAAATAAGAGGCAATTAGAAGAAATTTTGAAAAGTGAATGGGAGAAAATATCCATTAACACATAAATAGCTTTAGTCGACTCTATGCCTTCTAGGTTGCAAGAAGTCATAAAAAATAAGGGCTACGCCACTAAATATTAATTTTAAGATTTTTTTTTGTAAGAATTACTATTTAATTTAAATACATATATATATATATATATATACATACATAATTGGCCATTACAATCCTTCAGTCAGGATTACGACCTAGCTTCTCACACCACTTATGTTGTGTGCGTTAATTTTTATACATGAGTAGCGGGACCTACAGTTTAAAGTCGACTCCAAACGACAGATTTTTGAGAAGCTTTTCATGGCAATTTTATTTACTCTCTCTTTCCCTCCATTTATTTTTGCCAGAAATCTGCTGAGAGGAAGTCCCCAAAGAAATATTTTTGTTTTGATGTCTAACCTGGGGCGTTCAGTCTAATAAACTAACACACTACTTACTAGACTACGAAGACTTCAAATTACCACATCATCATGATGGTCAGGCTAATTATGTTGTTTGGGGCTATTGACTGCAAACGGAATTGGATACAGTGACTGGCATCGATGAAGCATTGGAAATATTACATTGAAGTCCATTAAAGCCAGTAGTGAAGTCAATAGCCATGGTAGGCTTCATGTAGGTTGCCAGATTTAACGATTTATCGTCATTGTGACGATTTTGAGCTCAAAAAATATCATATTGACGATGTGGCGATGTATGCCCTGATTTTGACGATTTTTAAAAATTAAAAATTTCCATCACATTCTTTACTTTAGTATATTATAGGACCCTTTAAGATTTGCATTTACTTTGCAGTTATCACTGTTTAAAATTTAAGTGAAAATTTTCTGTATCTTATGTCTGTTTTATCCCCTAAAATCTCTGGAAAAAGAGAGTTCCACATATGAATAGACCGACTAAAGAACGAAGTTTGTCTGTAATGCAGTGTGCGATTCACTCGCTGATCGACCACATACGTACATATGAGCTTGACGAGAAAGACGAGTGTTACGTTCCCTATTCCCCTAGCCCCTATTTCGCTCGTGCAAAATCCGTTATAATAGCGATAGAACTGTGAATGAATAGCGAATGAATCAGTGGTGTTCGATACCCTACGAGCATCTTCAGCCTCTCTTATACGCAGTCAAGGAATCTCAAGATAAACGTTGAGGTACCGGCCTATACATGATCAGATGAAGTGAAATATTTTTTGCACTCTCTTAAAAAGCTAAGACATTTAAAATTGTGACGGTTCTAGCGAATTTTCATGCCGATTTTGTGACGATTCTTTTTACGATTTCCATCAACGCCTTTGATGATTTTGACTTTTTTAGGTGGCAGCTATGTGGGTTCTACACTGGCTTGAAAGAATCTAAACTTTTGTTAGGCAATAATAGTGGAAAGAAATTTCTATTTTTAATCACATTATTCGACAATAACTTAATAATTGTAGAAGTCGCCGTAGTCTAGTAGGTAGTGTGTTGAATTATTAGAGGAAAAGGCCCGGGTTTGAATCCCAGGTCAGACATCAAAACGAAAATATGAAAATATTTCTTCGGCGACTTCCTCTCAGCAGATTTCTGTCAAAAACTCTGAGAGTAAATAAAATCTTCATGAAAACGGTTCTCAAAAATCTGTCATTCGGAGCCGACTTTTAACCATAAGTGGTGTGAGAAGCTGGGTCGTAATCCTGATTGAAGGATTGTAATGGCCAATTCAGCCATGACTACGACCTAGATTCTCACACCACGTACGTTAGGTGTGCTTTTTTTATACATGTGTGGCAAGACCTGCAGTTTTAAAGATTTTATTGAGAAACTTTCCGTGACAATTCTATTTACTCGCAGAGCTTTTGCCAGCAACCTGCCAAAGAAATATATTTTCAGGTTTCATTTTGTGGGATATGTTTGACCTGGTGTTGGAACCACGGCCTTGCACCTATTAAGCCACACATTGCCTACAAGACCATGGCGACATCAAGTTAAATAAATACGAGTCGTCGTAGTCTAGTAAATAGTGTGTTGGCTTATAAGACTTAAGGCCCGGGTTCGAATCCCAGGTCAGACATCAAAACGAAATATAAAAAAAAAAAATTTCTTCAGATTTCTGGCAAAAACTCTGAGAGTAAATAAAATTGCCATGAAGTGCTTCTTAAAAATCTGTCGTTCGGAGCCGACTTTAAACTGTCGGTCCCGCCACTTATGAATGAAATTAACACACACAACATAAGTTGTGTTGAGAAACTGCGGGCTTCTTGGGGACGATTGCTTTAGACTGTATAATGGAGAAGGTATACCACTGGCCATTTTATAGTCACCAGCAGCAACTCGTTTCCTTACCTCTTACTCGTATCTTCCCTCTTTCTACCGTTCCTAAACCAGGACAATGCACTGCATGAGTAGGGGCCATCCAATGAGAGCTGGTTTTATAAAAAAAAAAAGTAGCGCAATCTATAACATTATCAATGATTTAGACGATTGTCTTAAGAACACATTGCTTTGCATTGTTCCATGACCTCTCCCTTTCTGTCACTTGTCATGGCTGGACAACCAAGTAAAATATCTCGAACAGCAACTGTGAACAGTAATATAACCATATTACCATATTAGCTAAATCCCATAATGAAACTCCAGTTTTAAAGAGCTTTTATCTAAAACTCTATACAGTCCTCAGCGAAAATAGCATGGTCTACCATCATTAAATCATTGTTTGCATGCGTGTTATCTCCAGCTCTTGTAAATATTGTGATAAATCCGATAAATTGCCCTTTACAATGTGCACTTTATTTACATTTGAACACCAAACTTGAACCTGAAAGACCATATCTAAAGAAATTATTTCAATAGCCAAAAATTTAAAATTCTTTTATGTTCCCATTAATGCCAGGCAAAAGCAGAAAAAATCAATTTTTTTCCCTTTATTTGTGTGCGATAATTTTTGTAAGCTTTTGAATAGCAGCAGCCACTGCTGGCGATAACCCTTTTGTGTTGTAATTTTGATGGCGTTAACATCGATTTAATGACCCTTATTGACCTTTTATTACATTAAACTAAAGTTTTTTTTTTTGTTTTTGTACTATCAACCAACACTATCGATATTAGAGTGTGTGCGTATGCTTACAAAAAAAGTATAAAATTTTATTACAGTTTAACAGCTTAACAGCTCATTGACTCTCTCTCTGCTCTCTTGTGCTCCCAGCTAGTGAATGACATTCTTTTTCCGATACTCAACAAAAAAAAATTTTTTTTAAATTGTATGGAGGAAAAAAAGAAGCTATGAAATGTTTAATGTGAGTTGAGTGAGTGTAACTATAATGTGTCGTAGAACACTTGTTTCTTGATTTTATGGAAGAGATATCGATCGCCTATGTGTATACCTTTGAATGGCAAGAAAAAAAGTGCAAAATTAACCCTTGTGTTCAAACATAAAATTCAAGTTGCAACATAAAATAATACGAATTATTTTAAAGCTTAATTGAGGGCTACAAAATGGTTTGAATTGGAGTAAAATAAATATGCAGCCACATAACATACATAATTGGTTATTACAACCCTGCAGACAGGCTTACGACCTAACTTCTCACGTGTGACGGGGCCTACAGTTTAAAGTCGACTTCAAACGACAGATTTTTGAGAAACTTTTCAAAGAAAATTATTTACTTTCAGAGGTAAAGTAGCGAGCACAAAAAATGCAACGTTGGGTAAAATTATCTTTAAGTGCGATAATTTTAAAAAAAATGGTGACCAGTTCAAAATATTTCTTTGGGTTATTAATCCCTACAGTTATAGATACCTATTATCAATAACATTATGGAAATATTTTTAATTAATGTGATATTATTTTGTCATTTATTAAAAAGAGTGCGAATTTCATGTGAGCAATAAAAATGCAACAGCATAAATTTTAATGTGTTTATTTAAATTAAATAGTAATTCTTACAAAAAAAAATCTTAAAATTAATATTTAGTGGCGTAGCCCTTATTTTTTATGACTTCTTGCAACCTAGAAGGCATAGAGTCGACTAAAGCTGTTAATGTGTTAATGGATATTTTCTCCCATTCACTTTTAAAAATTTCTTCTAATTGCCTCTTATTTGACGGATGTTTCCTCTTAACTTCCCGATCTAATAGCTGCCATAGATTTTCTATGGGGTTTAGATCGGGAGACTGTGATGGCCAATCCAAAACATTGACATCATCATTGTCGCTTAAAAAGTTTCGAGCTAAGCGACTTGAGTGCTTTGGATCATTATCCTGTTGGAATATGCTACCAGGAGGCATTTCTTCCCGCAGATGATTTCACAAGTACTTCTTGGCGTCCATTTTTCCTTCGATTTGAGTTAAGGGACCTACCCCATCACGGGAAAACGCACCTGTAAATACGTGACGTAAAATCAATAATTTTTTTTAAACATATCGTTCCTTACCCCACACCATTATTGATCCACCGCCATGTTTTACGGTTAGAAGTTGATATCTTGGAGAATATCTCTGTCCAGGCGGTCTTCGAACAAAATTTATCCCATCGGAGCCAAACAAATTAAATTTGCTTTCATCGCTCCACAAGACTTTAGCCCATTGTTCATTTGACCAATCCTTGTAACGTTTTGCAAATTCCAGGCGCTTCTTTTTATTGATTGCACTGATGAAAGGTTTCTTTGCGGGTCGTCTCGCATGCAAATTAGCCTCTTTCAACCTACGGCGAACAGTGTGAACGCCTATAGAGACTCCCATTTGCTCATTTGCGAAATTAGCAACGTTCACTGCGTTCTTTCGTGGATCTTTTTTAACCAGTGCAATCATCTGGCGGTCTTGGCGAGAGGTAGTTTTTCGAGGATTACCACTACCTGGTTTCCTTTCCACACTATTTCTCAAGGAAAATCGAGATTTAATCCGACATACGGTTGATTGATTTACACCAAAGAGGTGTCCAACTTCACGCATGGATTTTCCTTCTTCTAAGGCTTTAATGATTGCAGTTTTGCTGTCAGCTGAGAGCTGCTTCTATTACAAAACACATGTTGTATAACTTATTTAAGAAATTTTCAATTATAATTAAATAAATAACTTACTTTAACTATTTTTTTATTATGTTGCATTTTTTTTGCTCGCTAAAAATTTGCACTTTTTTCACTAATTCAAAAATATTTAACTTTTTAAAGCAGAATTTGGAATAAACTGTGGTTACTTTGAAAACTTATAATTGAAAGAATTAACAGCAAAAGAAATTAGATAAATTAGTTACCGTTATTTTGAAACAGATCTTATTGAAGATCATATGGCACAGTGTTGCATTTTTTGTGCTCGCTACTGTATGTGTTTAGGAAGCCTATTTACTTTCCTTTTTCACCATTTTAATCATGGTTTTTGAAAATTTTAAAGCCAAATTTAAATTACACTCTATTAATTTGCTGTTTATGACTGCCAAGTAGATGGTTGATAAATAAGACATAAAGCTGTGAATGGAGTAGTAAGCCGAAATAAATTTGCTTCTTTTTTTATTTTGGCAAAACAGCAAAGAGAAATTTATGATTCTATTACTAGGACAATTAAAGTTGAAATATTTATTTTTAATGGCAAAAAAAAAAAAACAAAAACAAAGTAAACCGCAATTAATTATGGTTACAGTTTGCATATGGCCTTGTTAGCTTAAAGGATATGAACGGCTCACTGCCTGACTGCCTGCCTGTTTTCCTATTTTTTAGTTTTATGAGTTCTTCTTTTTCAGGTTTTTTTTTTTTTTATTGCGCCAAAATAATGCATTTAAAAATGGGTTTCTGTTTACAGAAGACCTTATATGATTTTGTTATACAGACATATGCCTAACTGGCCCGAGTCATTGTGGGGGGTAGGGGTATAAATAAGCAAACATGTGTTGATGATATTGTTTTCTTAAGACTCTTGGTGAGTCCAACCTACCATTTTAATATCGTATGTGTTTTGACTATTATTTACGATTATTGCCATAATTATGGTTTGCAATACCTCATGTTGTTTTTATTATAAATTATTTTCCCTTTTTCTTTTTATTTTTCTCTCCTTTTATTCCCTTTCTCTCTCTCAGGTTGAGTGTGCCAAGGTTGGTTGGTTGGTTGGCTCTCGATACCTGTATTAACACCTTAATAATAAAATGGCTTAAGCGCCTAAAAGCACACAGCAACAGACAACAAAACTTTGGTGTTAATATGTAGGCTTGTGAAAGTGTGAATATATTTGTTCATTCAAAGCGTTATACCGCACACACACACATGCATATATCATTCGGTTGTTTTAAACAGGAAAATTTAGAAAAGGACAAACCAAACAGCCAGCCACTCAGCCAGCCAGCCCAGTCATCTAGCTACTCCAAAACATTTACCTTCAATTATTAACATTCACATGCATGGGCTTATGTTAAGGTAACCTAATATTGTTGTTGTTGCTGTTGTTGTTGTTATTGTTTACCTAAAATTCTAGTACTTTAACTGAGACAATGAGTTATGCCAAGTGGTTGGTGGTGGCCATAATTTATGAGATTTTTTGTTCTTTTGCAGAAAATTTTTATTTTAAATATGCCACAGACTTGCCTGTTGTTACTGCTACATACACTAGCTGCCAGCCATATTCTTGCCGTTGTTTATATGTATTTTAGGCAAGCGAACGGGCAGGCATGTGTGAATATTTTTGCATTACAATACATCCGTTTTTCCTTTTCCTCTCTCTTCGTTTTGGTTGGTTAAAACATTTCCGTTTTAATAAATATTACAAATGAAAAATAATTTCTAAGTCCACCACTAAGTCGTTTGTAATCCTTTAAGTCAGGATATATGGTTTGTAAGGGGGCCTATTACAATACCGTAGCCTGCTACATACCCATACATGCACTTGCTGAATTTAAATGTCGCCTAGGAGTATGAAATAGTTGTTGTTAAAGCATAGACGACATAAGATTCCAATCCACAAGACAACAGAGATGAATAGAATGGAGTACAGAGTGGTTTGGTTTTTTTTTGCAATCCTGGAAGCAAATATCAACAACTGTTAAGTCATTTTAACCATAACAAGTAGGAGATAAATACCCAAGGGATACATAATTGGTCATTACAACCCTTCAGTTAGAATTATTGACCTAGTTTCTCACACTACTTATGTGGTGTTTGATAATTTGTTTACACAAGTGGCGTGACCTACAGTTTAAAGTCGACTCCGAACGACAGATTTTTGGGAAACTTTTCATGGCAATTTTATTTTTACTCTCAGAGTTTTTGCCAGAAATCTGCTGAGAAGGAAACGCCGAAAAAATATTTTTTTTGTATTTGATTTTGATGTCTGGCTTGGGACTCGAAGCCTGGCTTTACGTCTAATAAGCCAGCACATTATGAACTAGACCACGGCGACCTCAAGGATATAAGGGATATTTACAGAATTTTCTACGAACAATTAGCACTGAAAGCTAGTTCATGTATCACCCAATAGACATAGCCACTCCAGTGTGAATGGTGAAACGAATTAAATTGTTGTCTCCATGGTAAATAGAAGGCGTGGAAGTGCAATTCAGTATACAAAACAAACTCACAATTTGCCAGACACACCTTTTCGAGGTTAGGTTAGAGGACGTGCACTTGTCAACTGTGTTTACAGTTTAAAGTCAACTCCGAACGACAAATTTTTTGAGAAGCTTTTTCACGGTAATTTTTACTCTCACAATTTTTGCCAGAAATCTGCTAAGAAAAAATCGCGGAAGAAATTTTTTTTCATATTTTTGTTTTAAAGTCTGACCTGGGATTCGAACTCGGGCCTTTTCTTCTAATAAGCCAACACACTACTACCTACTAGACCACGGCGACTTTACACCTTTTAGAAGACTAAGAATATTTTTGACAGTGAGAATATATTGCGGCGTTTGCATAACTTTTTTTCTATAATCTTACCAATACCGGTTAGTCGCCGTAGTATAGTAGGTGGTGTGTTGGCTTATTAGACATGAGGCCATGAGGCATAAGCCTACAATTGCTGTTGACTTTACTAATGGCTTTAATGGATTTTAATCTAACATTGCCAATGCTTCATCGATGCCGGTTATTGTGTTTAATTCCGTCTGCATGCAATAGCCCCATACACCATAATTAGTCTGACCATCATGGTGATGTGCTTATGTGAAATCGTCGTAGTCTAGCAAGTAGTGTGTTGGCTTATTAGACTGAACGCCCCAGGACAGACATCAATACTCCATAACTACCCTGACCATTATGATGATGTGAATTAGAGGTTAGCAATTTATCCTTTTTCCGCTACTCATAAGCACTCATGCAATTTTGAGTATGAGTGAATCAATTGAATTGAAATTCAAATACTCTAATTCATTCGTACTCGCTACAAAATTGATTTATTAGTATAAATAGCAATGAGTATGAGTACAACATTGACATCAAACTTACAACATTCGAAATGTGTTTGATTCATACGCCTACTCATTCTGATTCAGAAATAAATTTAGAAAAATACTTATACTGCTTATAAGTGATTCGAGTGGCTTGAATCATTCATCAAAATTTACAGCCTTTGTTGTTGTTGCATATGCAAACAAAGAAGAAAGGAAAGAAAAAGACAACAAGCAAAGTATACACACAATCTTCTTGTGAGTATTGCAGTGTTCGTATGCGAATCATACTTATTTTGTGCTTCGTGTAAATGTTAAGTTGAGACGAGTTGAAGTCAATAACATCATGCGTATTGTAAGTATGAATACGACGAGTACTTTCAACTTTGAGTATGAGTAGTATGAGTATCATATTAAAATAAGCGCGAATGCGTACAAGTATTTGAAATTATAACTATGACTCGATTCTACTCATTGTTTTGAATACTTATTCATGATCTCTGATGCAAATGCAATACAGGATTTTCTGGCTCCAACACAACTTTCTCGATATAAGTGGGACATGTTTCGTAGTGTGCTTTTTATTAGATGAGACAATAGGGTTCAAAGCCTAGGTCAGACATCTCCAATAACATGAAATATGAAAAAATATTTCTTAGACGACTTCTTCTGGAAAAAGTTCTGAGAGTAAAAATTGCAATGAAAAAGCTTTTCACAAATCTTTCGTTCGGAGTTGACTTTAGACGGTAGCTTACGCTAATATTGTATAAAACTAACACACACACAACATAAGTGGTGTGAGAAGCTAGGTGCTAAACTTGACTAAAGGGTTGTAGTGAATAAATAATAGGCTTACTGTGTAGTCTATTATGATGAAGATAAGCAACCTGATATGTTTGAATCATAATGTTATTGTAATTGAAAGAAAATAAGCCCTCAGATCAAGTACAGTGAATAGTTCAAGAACACGGGGTCGCCGTGGTCTAGTAGGTAGTGTGCTGGCTTATTAGACGTAAAGCCAGGGTTCGAGTCCCAGGGCAGACATCAAAATAAAATACAAAAAAAGTATTTTATTTCCGGCAAAAACTCTGAAAGTAAATAAAAATTGCAATGAAAAGGCTACTCAAAAAAATCTGTCGTTCGGAGTCGACTTTAAACTGTAGGTCCCGCCACTTATGTATAAAATTAACACACACAGCATAAGTAGTGTAAGAAACTGCGGGCTTCTTGGGGACGATTGCTGTAGACTGTCTAATGGTGAGGGTATAGCACTAGTCGTTTCATAGCCACCTAGCAGCAACTCATTTCCTTGCCGTTCGCATCTTCCATCTTTCCATCTTTCCTAAAAACCTGCACAATGCTGTGATTGAGTAGGGGCCATCCCCTGAGTACTGGTTTTATAAAAAAATAATCTGGCGCTTTAAGAAATTTACTTGTATTCGTAACTTTAATCGAGGAAGAGTAAACATATAGTACTTCAGTTATTTGTGAAGAAAAGAATTTTAAAATTTCATTTTATAAACCTTATGGCAGTTTTAACAGGACACTGACTTTAGGAAGCACACGCCTGCAAACTGAGCGCTCATAGCGATTTCTACAGCAACTGAAGCGACGAGTATGAGAAGAGACCTCAAAACATCTTCTCTGTATATCACAGATATTTCTAAGAAAGTCGGTAAGAGCAGCAAATTTTTAGATTATTCCAATAACTTCCAGTATTCTGTGGCAGACGTACTCAAGCTGTAATGTGTGGAAAGTTCGCTCAGTCTAATGGTGAAGATATGGCACTGGCCATTTTATAATCACCTAGCAGTAACTCGTTGCCTTGCCGTTCGCATTTTCCTTCTTTCCACCTTTCCTAAAACATACACAATGCGACTGCATGAGTAGGGGCCTTCCCTTGAGTGCTGGTTTTATCAAAAAAAAAAAAATTTATTGAAAATAAGCCTTCAGATCAAGTACATTGAATAGTTCAAGAACACGGGGTCGCCGTGGTCTAGTAGGTAGTGTGCTGGCTTATTAGACGTAAAGCCAGGGTTCGAGTCCCAGGCCAGACATAAAAATAAAATACAAAAAATATTTTTTCTTCGATTTCTTTTCAGCAGATTTCTGGCAAAAATTCTAAGAGTAAATAAAATTGCCATGAAAAGTTTCTCAAAAAAATCTGGCGTTCGGAGTCGACTTTAAACTGTAGGTCCCGCCACTTATATATAGAATTAACACTTACAACATAAGTAGTGTGAGAAACTGCGGACTTCTTGTGGACGATTGCTGTAGGCTGTCTAATGGTGAAGGTAAGGCCCTGGCTATTTTATAGTCATCTAGCAGTAACTCGTTTCCTTGTCGTTCGCATTTTCCTTCTTTCCACCTTTTCTAAAAACCTGCACAATGCGACTGCATGAGTAGGGGCCTTCCCCAGAGTGCTGGTTTTATCAAAAAAAATAAAAAAAATTTACTGAAAATAAGCCTTCAGATCAAGTACATTGAATAGTTCAAGGACTTGTTAAACTGGCGGCTTTAAAACTCATAAGTGAATAGTCCAGAACGAGTCTGCGGTCTGTGTTTGGAAAACCGTCTGTGGAAAACCTAGTGGAACCAACTGCCATTACGTGTCTGCATGCAAACTCATATCATGAGGTAAAGGGAATTTCAAAAAAAAAATTTTTTTGTTTTCGAATTTTTCGAAATTCCTTTTTCTGTTTTAAGACAAACGTTTAGTTTGAAAACAAAATAACCGCAAAATAATTATTTCATTCACTTTATTTCTATCTCTCTCTCTCTTTCTCACACACTTTTTTGTATTTTCAAGTTTTTTTTTTTTTTTTGGCTCACATTCAATGGATTTCCATTTGGCAAAACTCGAGTCAGTCAGTATATCAGAGTACCATCAGGCTTCTTTGATTTTTCTTTTATTTCAACTCTTTTGTTTTTGCGCTTTTTTTTTTTGTATTTTTTCTAGTCCTGCTGTTCTTTTGTTGAAATTAAATTTATGCAAATTCCCTACACACACACACACACACACACACATACATACATAGCCGTGTGGATCTGTGTGCTCTTTGAGGATTTGAATTTTTCCCTAATTTGCTGCTGTTATGTACGTAGAATTTTTTTTCGCGTAAGATTTATGGGTTTTCCATTTTAAAGGTCATGTCCACAGACGAAAAACCTTAACACAGCACCAGTTTTGTAACCAAAAACAAAAGAAAAACAAAAAAAGAGAAGGAAAAACTACAAAAAAAAAATAACGATAAAGGCCAGTTAATAGTGTACGTCTGAGTGTGTGTGTGTGCCTGAGTGTGTTTGTATTTTTGTTTTTATCCTGGGTATTGGTGGTGTTCGGTGTATACGGTTCTAGTAAATGAAATGGTAGCAGCTGTTACTGTGTTACTGGCCATGTTTAACAGAAACCACAAAAACCATTTCCAATCTTTTTCTTTCATTCGTTCGTTACGTTTTTATATTTTTGCTGGTGTTCAGCAACAATTCAACAATTCACCAGCAAAAGCAACAAAACATATTCAACGTTTTTGGTTGACTTTAACCAAAACCAAGACTGGAACTAAGAAAAATAACCAGAAAATTTTTTTCCATTTTCTTTTTTTCTTTTGTTTCTCATTTAAATAAATTCATATTGGCCTTAATAGTGTTTCTCTCTCTCTTCATTTAATATTCGTATTTTTCTATTTTTTGTTTTTTTTGATTTTATTTTATTCCCGAAAAAATAAGCAAACGTTTAGGCTTGGGGTACACGTCTGTTGAAGCAACAACAAGCTGTTCTTTTTATTTTTTTTCTCGTTCCTTTTTAACCTGATTTAAACCCTGTTTTTAACATTTAAGGCTAAAACGTAACGTAAAAACCGGGCAACATTCATTCATTTATTAAAAAGTCATGCTGCAAGTAGTAGCAACAACCTCAGCAGCAAAAGCAGCAATTGTTATAAATAAATCAGCAACAACAGTAACAACAACAACAGAAAACAATGTTTCGTTAAAACCCCTCAAAACAGACTTCATTTTTTGTGAGCCAAAAAAACCAAGGACCGCTTGGATTTTCTTTTTTCATTCGTTTTAGCCAAGTTTTTTTTCGTTTTGGTTTTCATTATTTATGAGTGCATATGTGTGCTGTCCATTTGCTATGATTTTTTGTTTTTTATTTTTATTTAAAAAACTTTCATAAATAGTTCATGATTAAATTCTAAACTCAAAACAAAACAAAAAATCTTATTTTTTATCAGAATTTTTAAGGAATTTTTTAAAGCACAGAAATAACCAGGAAATCTTGCAAGCTACATACGTCCCTACATACATTATTGATCATTACCATCCTTTAGCCAGGATTACAACCTAGTTTCTTACACCATTCATGTTGTGTGCATTAATTAAATACATGAGTGGTGGGGGACCAACAGTTTAAAGTGAACTCTGAACGATAGATTTTTGAGCAACTTTTCATGACAATTTTATTTCTACTTTTAGAGTTGTTGCCAGAAATCTGCAGAAAGGCAGTCGCCGAAGAAATTTTCTTTCCGGATTTTATTTTGTTGAAATGTCTAACCTGAGCTCTTGTCTAATAAGCCAGCTGACTACCTTCCAGACTATGGCGACTTCGAGAGCTTGATAAATTCGAAAACACTGGCTGCTAATATTAATGAAATAAATTTCCATGTTTTCCATGCTCTATGTTTAGGAATTTCAAAAGGTTGAAGTAAATCTATATTCCGATATTAAAGTATTCCCTCGACTTACAGCGTCTCGATTTACGTTTTTCGATTAACATCGTCAAACATTTGGTTCCCTTCAACTTCGATTTGCGTCGTCATTCGATTTACGTCGCCTCTGTTGTTTATAAACAAAATAGTAGGTAGGTTGTTGGCTTATTAGACGGAAAGCCGGAAAGGGTTCGAGTCCCAGGCCAGACATCAAAATAAAATACAAAAAAGTATTTCTGTGGCGATTTCTTCGCAGCAGATTTCTGGCAAAAACTCTGAGAGTAAATAAAATTGCCTTGAAAAGTGCATCTGATAGTATGAGTTCTTTAAAATTCGATTTACATCGCCTTTTTCCGGAACATTCTACGACGAAAATCGAGGGAATACCGTATTCTAAACAAGCTCATAATAATTTTTAAGGGTAAGAGGGACCTCTTTAAAAATTTAAAGCTTTTGAAACGAACCTTAGCACTCATCAAATGAAAATTTACTTCATTGGTATTTACAACCTTTTAGTAAGGATTACAGATTTCTGGCAAAGACTCTGAGAGTAAAAAATTGCCATGAAAAGCTTCTCAAAAAAATCTGTCGTTCGGAGTCGACTTTAAACTGTAGGTCCCGCCACTCATGTATAAAATTAACGCACACAACATAAGTGGTGTGAGAAGCTAGGTCGTAATCCTGACTGAAAGGTTGTAATGGCCAATTATGTATGTATGAGTAAGGATTACAACCTAGTTTTGCACACAACCAATATTGTGTCTGTCTGATAACTTTATCCTTGAATCTCGGGATCTACAGTTTAAGGTCAACTTTGAAAAACAGATTTTTGAGATATATTTCATGAAAATTCTATTTTTTACTTTCAAACTTTTTGATAAAAGACTGCTGGCAGGCAGACTGCTGACAGCAGACTGCTGACAGGCTGACTGCTGACAGACAGACTGCTGACAGCCAGACTGCTTACCGGCAGACTGCTGACACGCAGACTGCTTACCGGCAGACTGCTTACCGGGAGACTGCATACCGGCAGACTGCTGACAGGCAGAAATATTTTTGTTTCATAGCTTTGTTGGTCGAGATATCTGAGTTGGCTTTTGAACCACGGACTAGCACCTATCTACTAGACTTCAATAAACATCTAAGGAAGACCAATTTTAAACTAATTGCCTCAATGGTAGAGTAAATTGAATTAGATTTAATAAATGCAATGTAGGAAAAGAAGCTAGGTCGTAATCCTGACTGAAGGGTTGTAATGGCCAATTATGTATGTATGTAATGTAGGAAGAGGCTAAACAGTAAACCATCGCAGCGGTCTTCTGGCAAAAACTTGGACAAGAAATAAATTTGCAATGAAAAGTTACTCAAATCAGTATGTACTTCGCTCCCGACATAAACAATTGGTCCCACCACTACTCATACATAAAATTAGCACACACTCAATAAGAGAGATGTGAGAAGTTGGGTTGTGAACCTTACTAAATGGTTGTTATGACCAATTAAGTAAGTATGTCTATAGGCACGTTTAAAGGATTAGCTAATAAGCAAGCGAGTAAAGAAGTATTGGATACAGGAGACCTGATTGAAGTGCTTAGCTGCTTTTACTTTTCGATTATATTGAAATTATTTACCTAACTGGGCTAGTGAATATGTTGCTTTTCTTTACATATGTTTGTCGGAATTGAGTTATCATTTCCTCATAATTTCTTCCGTGTTTTTACTTGCCTTGTGGTTTTAGCCTCGTTTCTTGAAAGTTCTTCCTTAAAATTTTCTGTAAAGGAACTGATTTTGGTTAAAAATATTTACTACAACAAAATCTTATTACAGACCCCTTTCGACGAGTTCAAAATACTTGAAAAAAAAAAAAACTAGACCAGGCATGTCGTAGTGTAGGGTATAGCAGAGTACCTTCCAGTTGTTATGTGACCATGTAATGCCATCAGAATAAAATGTTTTCCTTAAGCATTTAAAACGGCCATAAGCTGAAAACGCATTTCGCTAAAAGACAATTGTTGCAGCAATGCAGCGGATGTCTTGGCATTAAATTTGTGTTCATTTCATGTCCTTTTATCCTTCAAACACTAAGTTTTTTATGTGCTTTTTTAAGCTTTTTCTTTGCATTTTTTTTTCCCATTTTATATTATTATTGTTGTAGTTGTTGTTTTTGCCACTGTTCATAGCATTTAATCCGTCTAGTAACCAATGCACAAAGAAAATAGGAGAAAATAAAAAAAAAGAAAGGGGAAGGAGACATGAATAGGTACCGCGTCTTTTCTTGCTAGCCAGACAATAACATGCTCATTTCGTTTTATAAAATCGTCCTTCTTCTTTTTATTATTTTCCTTTGCTTCTGTCTTGTAGACATTCGTCTTGTGCATTGAATTTTTTCTTCTCGCATTTTACCTTTTCCTGCCCTGCCATGCCCTTATGCTACCCCATACCATACCCCATGTCATTTTATTTCTTTCTTTTATTTCGTATTTCCTTTAAGGACTGTAGTTCTTGTTGTTCTTGTTGTCTGCTTACGATTTTATCATTTGAATCCTTTATTTACCGGCTTTAATGTGCACTTTTGCTTGCTGCTCGTTTAAATGCATTAAAAAATATTCCATCTCTGCCGTAAATTTTAATAATAATTTGCCTCCCAAAAAATGTGCAAAAAAAAAAGAAGGAGAAGATAAGAAAAGAAGAGGAAAGCAACGAAGGATAATGCATTAGAAATGCTTTTATTTTAATTGTTGTTGTTTTATTTCTTTTTTTTTTCTATTCTTCCTAGTGAAAGACGACAGTAGTTTTACTTTTAAGGAGAATTTTTACAATCGTTTTTAAATTGAAAAAGTTAATGGTTTTCCAGCAAGATGAAGGACAATACCATGGACGTTAATGATTCATTTGGATGCTACTTGCACCATAATGACTTCATACGTTTGTGGAATTACTTCCACAATAAATACTAAGGCTAACCAACATAACAGTGTATAGCGCGGGTCAAAAATCGATATAAATAGGGATCTTCGGTTATTTTAAATCTGGCAGTACTGATGTCAGATGGTGATGAGACTCTGAGCCTAAATAAAATTTTCATAAAAAAGTTTCTCACAAATCTGTCGCTCGGAGTTGACTTTAAACTGTAAGTCCTACCGCTCACGTGTAAAATTAACGCACTCACCATAAGTAATGTGAGAAGCTAGGTTGTAATCCTGACTGAAGGGTTAGGTTAGGTTGGGTTAGCTTAGAGGACGTGTACTTGTCGGTTAAGACAAGTACAGTACCCGTAGGTCGAAATTGACTCATTGTGTAATGTCCCTAGAGAAGGAAGTTAATAGAGGATATAGGACGAAAGGAGGGAATGTAGGTAAAGGGGGGAGAATGGGCAACGGAGGAATTACACAGAAAGAAACAGACACAAAACAAAAGAGAGTGAGAGCGCGACTACACTTATGAAACCCTAACACCTCACAACCAGCCCAACCTGCTAATAAATCTGTGAACAACCTCGATTTCGGCTCTTGACACCATACTCAAGCTCTCAAAGAAGGTCCTGCCAAGGGTCCTCAACCTCAACCTACCAAGAGCTGGGCAGTTACAGAGAAGGTGTTCGACAGTCTCCAATTCCTCCTCATCGCAACAGACCCTGCAATTGTCTTTAGAGAAGGAAGGAAATAGAGGATGTAGGATGAAATGAGGGAATGTAAATAAAGGGGGGGGAGAATGGGAATCGGAGGAATTACACAGAAAGAAACAGATACAAAACAAAAAAGGGTGAGAGCGCGACTACACTTATGAAGCCCTAACACCTCTCAACCAACCCAACCTGCTAATGAATCTGTGGAGAGCCTTGATGTCGGCCCTCGACACAGTACTCAAGCTATCAAAGAAGGCCCTGCCAAGGGTCCTCAACCTAAACCTACCAAGGGCTGGGCAGTTACAGAGGAGGTGTTCGACAGTCACCAACTCCTCCTCATCGTAACATACCCTGCAATATAGGATGAAATCGGGGAATGTAGGTAAAGGGGGAAGAATGGGAATCGGGGGAATTACACAGAAAGAAACAGACACAAAACAAAAGAGGGTGAGAGCGCGACTACACTTGTGAAGCCCTAACACCTCTCTACCAGCCCAACCTGCTAATGAATCTGTGGAGAGCCTTGATGTCGGCTCAACCTCAACCTACCAAGGGCTGGGCAGTTACAGAGGCGGTGTGCGACAGTCTCCAACTCCCACTCATCGCAACAGACCCTGCAATAGTCCGTCAGCGACCTAATCTTGCAGTGCCCCGTGATAAAACCGATAACCAATCTTAAGCTGGCCTTAACCAAGCCTAGCAGCCAATCTGTTGCCTTACTGTCCACAGCAGGCCATAGACATCTAGAAACAGAACATCCCGATTCCTTCCCAAAACGCCTCTGCTCTTCCTCCCTGGCCCATCCATCGATGAGGCCATAGAAGTGGCAGAATGGGGGGTCAGGACCAACTATCAAATCGCCCCCCTAAAAGGGTTGAAATGACTAATTATTTACATATGTTAACTCCCTTGGAAACGTTAGAAGCCAATATTCAAATAGCAATTGTCGTCAAATGGCCGTATTAGTAAGAAAAACGTTGAGTTGACCATGCAACTCTGATATAAATATGAGAATAATATGTACAGTGAATGCCAAAACAAACTATACACCAAGAATAACATTCTAACAATCATCAAACTCAACTTTTATCACTTAAGGAGGAAAAATTTGAGATTCTTTCGAAATTTTTTGTAATTTTTATTTTTTTTTTGTTTCCATATTAAAACTTGGAAATGAAACAATTTTAAATAAAATAACGGTAATTTATTAATGTATTTTTTTTGGAGTACAGTTTCTTTTGATGCTCACTGTATGTGCTGTTATCATTTACATAGAAATTCTTCATTATCCTTTATTATCCTAACATATGTCTACTTGACTTGAATCACATGCCAATTTGTTCTGACGTTCCTTCAAAGAAATGTTTCCCTAAAGCTGACTCGAATTTTATGTTTTAATTGGCAAATATTGTCATAAATCAATCAGAGTTTCTATTGTCGTCTGTTTGAGGGCCGTAATGTATTTAAAATGAAAATTAAATATCAACTAAGCATCTGAGCAACTGGCAACAATTGCTAATGAGGGGTAATACTGACTAAGTTTAGGAATCTTAATATTTCTGTGATAATAGGTAATCGAAGACTATTTAAATGGTAGGCATAAGTAATATGATAATGAGGAAATACCACACAAGCCTTGTGCTTAAAATTAAATCATAAAGAAATTTCAATTCAACCTAAGCCCCCACAGCGTATGATTATTATTTTTGATTTGTGCCTTCCTTGCAATATTAATCATACGCAGGGTAGTTCGGTTTTGCTCATGATTTTTCTTTTGTTTGTAATTTGAATCTTGTTGTTGTCGTTGTTGTTGCAGTTGTTGCATTTTTACAATTCATTTCATAGATGATTGATCCCCCTTGTTACCCGGAATGGAATATTCTTCTAGGTTTTCTCTTTTATTTACCACAGAAGAAGTTTGTGCGTGTTCCTAAGTTTCGAAAAACTTAAAATTAAAATAATTTTACTTGACGAAAAACAATTCCTCACATGTTAATATTGTACTTTGAAAACGAATAATATATTATACATCACAGTGGTGGTAATATAAATAGCAGACTTTTTTCAAAACTAAGATATATTGGTCCCCAAGCTCTAGGCAGAACTTTTACGCCATTTCAAACCAAGTTTTTTTTTAAATATCATTCTGGTTTTTTTTTTCTTTTTAACAAATCTTTTGTAAAAATAAGAAATGAAATCTATAGGGTAGGCCATCAATTGGTATAAATTGGAAGCATTTGTTAATTTGAATCTAGCAATACTTATGTCCGTATTTTATCTCCACTGAACTTAATCGATTATTTTTTTTTAACCAACGCTCAGGGGATGGCCCCTACTTATGCAATGCATTGTGCAGGTTTGGGAAAGGTGGAAAGAGGGAAGATGCGAACGGTAAGGAAACGAGTTGCTGCTGGTGACTATAAAATGGCCAGTGCTATACCTTCTCCATTAGACAGTCTACAGCAATCGTCGCCAAGAATCGTCCGCAGTTTCACACACATGTTGTGTGTGTTAATTTTATACAGAAGTGGCAGGACCTACAGTTTCAAGTTGACTTCGAACGATAGATTTTTTTTGAGAAACTTTTCAAGAAGAGAAGAAATCACCGAAGAAATATTTTTTGTATTTTCGTTTTGATGTCTGGCCTGGGACTCAAACACTGGCGTTACGTCTAATAAGCCCGCACTCTGCCTACTAGACGGTCGAACTTCTTTCTGCGGACTACATATTCAACCTTTCTTCTCACAGCGTTCCATTTCATTTCGCTTTCGAGCATTGCCTTCACAATGTTGTCGGGTGCATATTCACCAATTTGCTTTATCAACGTGTTCTTCTCGTCTTGCCATTTAATGCAATCGAAGTATGTGTGTTCAACGTCATCACTCAATTCCTTGCAATAAATGCAGAACGCACTGCTCGCTTGTGGAATGGTCTTCCTGCGAAGGTTTTCCCCGTCAATTACGATATTGGTAAGTTTAAATCAAATGTCCACAAACACTACTCCCTCTTTCCACCTTCCTATAATCTATTTTCCTAAACCTGCACAATGCACTGCATTTGTAGGGGCCATCCCCTGAGTGTTGGTTTTTATAAAAAAAAAAAAAAAGCAGCCAGGATCACCTTGATCATGCGATATAGGTATTTTCGGAAATAAGCATGATTAGAAAGAAACTGGATCAGAAAATAGTTAGTTTCCCCAAAGTTTCTCCGTATCCATAACTCTATAGATGGAATAAGTTTATAAGTCCACCTTCTGCATGTTTCCTCACTCCATCTACTTTGCCATCGCCGTAGTGTTTGAGATCTGAGATTTGCGCTACTAATGGAAAGATTATCCCTCTTTGTTCTCCAAGATTTTCTTCGCTCAAATGCCAGCAAGTCAATAGGTATCTCACTGGCGATCACTAGGACTGCGGCGCCCGATACTGTGCGCGAGGCTGAGGTAACTCTTAATGCCGCCGTTCGCTGCACCGCTGCTTGGTTTTGTGAAAAGATGGGCTAGGGAATTCATTGATCCTTATATAACAAGACTACTGTACATTTCACTTGTTAGACCTATTTTGGAGTATTACGCCTTTCGCAGAACACTCTCCATGACGAAGTTGAAGAGGTCGCATGGTAAGGGATCGCCTTGTCTGAAACCTCGCACGGTATCAAAAGGTTCGGAGAGGTCTATTCCTACCTTGACGGAACTGAAGGAATTGCTCAACGTCATTCTGTATAGCGTTATCAGCTTCGAGCTCAGACATTGCGGCAAAAACACGATCTCTTATGGGGCTATCGAAAGCAGCCTTATAGTCGACAAAAAGATGGTGTGAGTCGACTTGATTTTCGTGGGTCTTTTCCAGGATTTGTCGTAGTGTGAAGATCTGGTCGATGGTGGACTTGCCATATCTGAAGTCGCACTGATAAAGTCCAATCAGTGTTTTGACGAGTGGCTTCAGTCGTTCACACAATACACCTGTAAGAACCTTATATGCGATAGGGAGAAGGTCTCCCTTTTTCAGGACTTTCCTCTAGCCATATTTTGTAGATGAGCTAGTGCATGCATCCTACCAACTCATTACATCCGGTCTTAAACAATTCAGCGGGAAGGCCATCACGAGCTGTCGCTTTGTTGTTTTTGAGTCGCATAATCGCGACTTTAACCTCTTCATGGCTAGGCGGCGGGATCTCCACGCCGTCATCATCGATCGGGTTCGGAACATCATCTCTAGAGGCGGTATTGATGTCGTCATCGCCTTGCAGCAGAGTAGAGAAGTGTTTCCTCCACAACCTCAGCACCTCCTGCGGATCTGTAACCAGGTTTCCAAATATTTTGGAGTATGTGTCTGTTATTTGGAATCCATACTATCGCTGTCATAGTGATTTAATAGAGTCTGTGCTGAAGCAGTCTTTATTATTGTGTTTACATGGCTTAGGATGGGATGGGGGTGCAAATAGGCTTTCCGTCATATGAGACTAGACAAGGTTTGATAAAACTTCCATCTTTGGAACGAAGAGGGCTGTTTTAAAGGTTTGTTTTGTTTTAAATCTGCTTAAAGGTGGTATCGATTCTGAGTTTTTGCTTTGTAATCTGAATTTCAGTATTCCAGCAAGATTTTCACGGCACCATCGTCCTCTCTCTTTAGATTTCACAACAAAAAAAAATAAAAATTTTGCAAAATTGTCAACCGTTTATGTTTTATTACAATTTTAAATTTAAACTGTTAAAACACCCACCCTATATAAATATTTTTAAAAACATATTTTTAAAAATAACTTTTCGCTTCCAAAGCAACATATGCCCTCAGACTGTGCAAGCAGGTAAAACAACAGAAATATTTTGAAACAAATTGCAAAAATTGGAAGATGATTGATTATAAAGAGAGTAAAAAGGGGAAAGAGAGTGGGACAGAGAGTGGGACAGAGAGAACAAGAACTTTATTTTCTTTATAAAATATTAAAGAAGTTACAATGAAATGTGGAAAATGAAACTTTTTCTTCCCAAAAACGAAAAAAAATTCAAATAAAGTTGCAGCATGCAATTGGCAATTCTGCCAAAAATAAAAAAGTTTCCTCTGCCCTATTCACAGCAGCTGTTTGTAAGCTTAAGGGTCATACGAAAGCAACTGAAAGTTAATCAAAATTGTTAATAATGATGGCAGCATGCAACGCATTATGCGTCAATTCCGTATATCAGCCAACAAATTGAATTCGTAGCTGATGGTTGCATAAATATTACAAAGAAAACTTTCTTGGTATGTTTATAGTCAAGATTTACCGCGATTTTTTATGGAGTATTTCAAAGGCAGACAACAAATTGAAATCAGTTTGAAGGAAAATAGTTTTTAATTAATATTTGTTGAATTTTACATGGAAAGCATAATTGAAATGAAAAATATTGGAGGTTTAAATATAAATTACGGGGTAAATTTTGAATATTTCTTATGACGTATCAAACAAGAAAAATTTTAACCTACGTACTCTATCTGTTTGTTATTGCAGTTGCCATTTCTTACTCTTGGATACCCCCCACCATTTGAGTTCAAACCTAGCAAGCATAATGGTTTGGAATCCTTTGAACCCTGTGGCTGGTAAATATGAATTTTTTTCCAGACTCTTTGACATGCAGCCACATAGTAAATTGACTTTAGTCTAATCCAATCGGTCATTAAATCAATCGACGACCACTTAATAGTCGTCATAAATAGTTGAATTGAGTGTCAAAAGCTCTATATTTTGGTAGAATTATCGCATAAATCGGTGAAACTATTAAGAAGCCGATCACGATTTACTACCTAGATGCTTATCCCACTTATGTTGTGTAGGTTAATTGTATACAAGAGCGGCGGAACCTAAAGTTTAAAGTCTACTCCGAATAACAGAGTTTTGAGAAAATTTTCATGGCAATTTTTGTTTACCCCTCAGAGTTTTTACCAGAAATCTGCAGATAGGAAATCGCCAAAGAAATAGTTTTCCATTTTTCATATTGTTGGAAAGTCTGACCTGGAGTTTGAACCCTAACCTTGCGTCTAATAAGCCAACATACTATCCACTAGACCACGGCGACTACTATCATTGATACTGTAATCATACAAAGTTAACTGCGAGTCTTAAACAAAATTTTAAATTGTATTTAGGGAACGAAAGTCGCCCTAGCCTAGTAGGTAGTATGTTGGCTTATTAGACGTAAAGTCATGGTTCGAGCCCCAGGCCAGACATCTAAACAAAATACAAAAAGAAAGTATTTCTTCGTTGATTTCCTCTCTGCAGATTTCTAAAAATAACTCTGAGAGGAAAAAAATTGCATGAAAAGTTTCTCAAAATTTATCATGGGGAGTCGACTTTAAACTGTAGGTCCGGGCACTCTTCTATAACATTAACGCACACAGCAATGATGGTGTGAGAAGCTAGGTCGTAATCCTAGCTGAAGGATTGTAATGACCAATTATGTATGTAAGTATGCACGCACCGTGCAGTACCTCTAACAGAAGGAATCGTGTAAATTAGAGCAATTTAAGAATATATAATGGAGAGTAGATTTGGAAATATTCTCCAGGGAGCTTGGATTTGGTATGCCAAAAAAAAGCAAAAAATCCTTGCTTTCATCGAGGGTGCAGACAGAGATCAGCAATGATTCGTTTTTCCGCTACTCATAAGCACTCATGCAGTTTTGAGTATGAGTGAATCAACAAAATTGAAATTCAACTACTCTGATTCATTCGTACTCGCTACAACATTGATTTATAAGTATAAGTAGTAATGAGTATGAGTACAACGTTGACATTAAACTCACAACATTCGAAATGTGTTTGATTCAAACGCCTACTCATTCTGATTCATAAATAAATAAATAATAAATACTTATAATAGTAATACTTATTAGTGATTCGAGTGATTCGAATCATTCATCTAAATTTACAGGCTTTGTTGTTATTGCATATACGAACAAAGAAGAAAGGAAAGAAAGAGACAACAAGCAAAGCATACACAAAATCTTGTGAGTGTAGTAGCGTTCGTACACGAATCATACTTATTTTGTACTTCGTGTAAATGTTAAGTAGAGACGAGTCGAAGTCAATAACATCATGTGTATTGTTAATACGACAGGTACTTCCAACTTTGAATATGAGTAGAATGAGTATCATATCAAAATAATTATGAATGCGCATAAGTATTTGAAATCATAAATATGATTTGAATCTACTCATCGTTTTGAATACTCGTTGCTGATCTCTAGTGTAAACTGACTCGGACTATCGGATTGTCGTTGCTTCAAATTTTGTTTTGTCTTAAAATTCTTGTTCCTGATAATAAGAATTACTTTTCACTGTCCTATGCCTCTTAATAATCCAGCAACAAATAAGGGCAGACGAACTTACCAGGTTTGGTGCCACCTACTGCACTACTGTCTCGGAAACTTGTGTTCGGTATGGTACTGCGCAGGAATAGGAAGCCATTTAAGTACATGATTATACATGTCCATTGATTAGGAAGGCTTAGGAACTATTTAACATCACTTATATCTGTGATTACCAGCCATTAGCTCATAGGAATCTGTGCAAGCCTACATTCGTAACTGCAGTGCTTAAGTGTGAATGAATCTATCGGACGTTTTAGATTTGAATCTGTAGAGGATTTTGAATTTTTTGAAGTTGGTTCTACAGGGGAAACTTTTTTTTTTGGTAAAACCAGCACTCAGGGGATGTCCCCTACTCATGCATTGTGCATTGTGCAGGTTTAGGAAAATAGGTTATAGGAAGGTGGAAAGAGGGAGCAGTGTTTGTGAACATTAGATTTAAACTTACCAATATTGTAATTGACGGGATAAGAAACAATTGAAAGACAAACGCCCTACCTTAAGATGCGAACGTCAAGGAAACGAGCTGCTGCTTCATTTGATTAAGATCCTGTGGCATTATAATAAATCGGGAGGTCAAAGTATGTCTAATTGAATCCAACCTTTGCCAGCCAGAATCAACAAGAAATAAGATTGGTCCACGGCGGATCTACGAGTTATAAGTCGTTGATTCAGAGTACCTATGATCGTTTGCTTGCTTTAAGCAGCTTTTAAGAGATGGCACCCTTCTGGCTACATTACATACAAATAATTTCCCTCAGGCCTTGATATGATTTTTTATGCTTTGGGTCCTCAATGGATTCATTTCCTAACACTATTTGCCAATAGTAATTCGAGATTCAAATCTGCCTTAAAAGTTTCCCATTTTCATTATCGACTTTTTTCTGTTAATCTGATCAAATCTGCCAAAATGGAAACAACTCTACAGGATGACCTCAACTACCTCTATCTCTCGAATATATCATCCACGACTCTTTCACATGGCAGTCTAGGAAATATTTCCAGCATAAGCTACATAAGCATAAGCTACGGCATTTTTAGATTTCACATCCAATATGCTTTCACCGAAAACAAAAACATTTTCTTTCATTTTTTTGCTTTATCATGTGAACTTTACTGGTTATGGTGGGTGTTTTCTGGCAATATTTTTTGATTGAACTTTTTCGAAACTATTAAATTAAAAATTCTATAACACACACACCTACTTATGGATATGTCTGGTGTAATTTCTTTTCATTTTCTACGGTGCTTCTCTTATGAAATGTCAGAAAACTTTGGCCATAAATTGCCACAATTTGACAGAAAAGTTTTCTTTGCATGACTATCACTACGAGAACGACAAAGAATTTCTTGTTAGCTTAAGAATGGAATAAAAAAAAAAATCTTAAAGAAAATTAAAGTTGAATCTGAAATGTTTTTTATACTTCAAAGTCATGTATTACAGTTTTACAAAGAGGACACGAGAATAAACTACAAAGACTCAAGTGGCCATGAAAAGTTTCTCAAAAATCTGTACTTCGGAGTCGACTTCAAAGTGTAGATCTCCCGGCACTCATAAATATAAATTAATGCACCCAAATCATGTATGAAATTAACATACACAACATAAGTGGTGTGAGAAGCTAGGTTGGAATCCTAACCGAAGGTTTGCATTCGAGGCTTAAAGGTCTTGGACACCTTGCAAATGATTCAAGATGCAAAAGCTGTGGAGATGAGACTGTTCTTCGACCCGGCACTTGGTTGGAGCTGATATAGAGGATCTATAGAAACTGTCAACTGAACAGAAAGTCGCCGTAGTCTAGTAGGTAGTGTGTTGGCTTATTAGACGTAAAGCCAGAATTCGAGCCCCATGCCAGACATCAAAACAAAAAGTATTTCTTTGGCGATTTCCTCTTAGCAGATTTCTGGCAAAGACTCTGAGAGCAAAAAAACTGCCATAAAAAGTTTCCCAAAAAAAAAATCTGTCGTTCGGAGTCGACTTTAAACTGTAGGTCCCACCTCTCACGTATAAAATTAACACACACACAACATAAGTGGTGTAAGAAACTAGGTCAATAATCTAGACTGAAGAGTTGTAATAACTAGGAATGCCAATCAGGAAATTCTGAATCCCGAAAATCCCGGGATTTTTAAAAACTTGTCCCGGAATTTTTCGGGGAGTTCGAATCCCAGGTCAGACTTTAAAAAGAAAATATGAAAAGATTTCTTCGGCGACTTCCTCTCAGCAGACTTCTGGCAAAAACTCTAAGAGTAAAAATATTGCCATGAAAAACTTCTCAAAAACAAAAATCTGTCGTTCGGAGTCGACTTTAAACTGTAGATCTCGCCAGTCATGTATAGAATTAACGGACACAACCTGACTGAAGGGTTGTAATGACCAATTATGTATGTAGTCGGGCTCTTGCAATTACCAACTTCTTCCCTAGTTTGATGGAACTTGCTCAGTACAGACGGCTGCGTTTACCTGTGTCACAACGGGCTCAAGTGAGCTTGTGGTATCAAAGTTACCACTTCAACATGCCTACCTATCTGCCATGATGTAGGCGACTAGAAACCAGAGCAATTCAGCTGCAAAACCCGGAGCAGGGGAAAAACCACTGCTGGCCCCTGTCACTCCAGACAACTACAACGATTATCATCGGACTGTCGAAGGAGCTGACTTGTATAGGAAAAAGTAGTGCATGAACAAGAATTTCTTACCAAGACACTCAATATATGTTCAACGAGAGCATGATTTCTGGACTGTAACAGATGGCCAAGCTACATATCATGAAAAAAATTAAAAAAAAAAGAAAAAGAAAACGTTGATAAGAATTGATAAGAAAATAGGCGAAAATATGGAAATATGGAAAGGAATGAAAAGTTAATGAAAAAAATTCAAAAATTTTAATAAAAACTGACAAACGCTATAGAAAAATTATTGTGTCAATAGCCTAAACAATAATTGCGAAAGAACACAAACATTTCATCAAGGTTAGGTTAGGTTAGGTCAGAGGACGTGTACTTGTCAGAATTGAGTACTCGGTGGTCGAATTGACCCATTGTACTACGTCCTAGCTTCTCACACCACTTATGTTGTGTGAGTTAATTTTATACGTGAGAGGCGGGACCTATAGTTTAAAGTCCACTCCGAATGACACATTTTTTTGAGAAGCTTTTCAAGGCAAATTTTACTCTCAGATTTTTTCTCACAAATCTGCTGAGAGGAAGTCGCCAAAGAAATATTTTCATATTTTCGTTTTGACCTGAAATTCGAATTCGGGCCTTTCGTCTAATAATCCAACACACTACCTACTAGACCATGGCGACTTCCAACATTTCATCAAAATGAAAGAAATTTTTGTGCAAAATTTCATTCTCAATTGCTTCCATTATTTCTTTGCCAGGCCCTCTATAAACTAGAAATTGTAACTCGATTTTGTAGGACAAAATTGCAACAATAAAATAAAATGAAAAAAAATAAGAAAAATGAACCAAAAAGTCGAAAAATAGTGAAACTTTAATAACTTTTAGTCGTTATTCATGAATGAACAAAATAAAAATAAAATACAAGAGAAAGAAACATTAAAAACAGAACAGAACAGAACAGAAGAGGACAGAGAATCACAAATAAATGTTGAACCAAATACATACGCTAGAGAATTATTAGAGCGTGAATTGGCCAGCAAACACATGCCTTTGTCACATATTTCGATTAATATTTTTGATGGTTGGCCAGTATATATTTTAGTTTTTGGCTGGCCACCGCTATTCATATTCCTCACCAAATTCATACATTTTCCCTGTGCCATGTCCTTCTGAGTAAGAGTAAGAGTGCGAGTGCATTTGCTTACAAGGACATGGGAAAACTAGGAGTTGGCACATGTTAAAAAAAATGCGATTTAAAAATTATTGCTTAAGTTTGATACTTTTTTTGTAATAAATGTCTTATGGAAGTGTTTGTAATAATATTACAAAAATAATAGAAAAGAGAAAATTATGTACGAAACATGTAGTAAGAGATGTGTCCTTGACTATTAAATAAATTGAAGGTGTGTTTGGATATACAAAATTAGGTTAGGTTTGGTTAGAGGATGTGTAATTGTCAACTGTGGCAAGTACAGTACCCGGAGATCGAATTGACCCATTGTACAATGTCCTAGCTTCTCACACTACTCGTATTGTGTGCGTTAATTTTATACATACAGTTTGTCAAAAAAATCTTTGCACATAGAGAAAAATTAAGAAAACTTTGAAAAATTCATTGATTTCTAATATAAATAATCGAAATTTTAAATTTTTTCAAACAGGATTTTATAAACATATGTTTTGTTAATATAATAAATAAAAAAAATTTTATAAAAATTAAAATATTCTAATGTAAAATAATAAAAAAACAAAAACATTTCAATTTTATTGCTGTCAAAAAAATGTTTGCACACTTGATAAAATATTAAGACTTATGCACCTTGAGCTTCTTAAGCAGACGCTTTCTCATGGATTGAATAATCTTCGGAATGTCATATTCTAATGGTATTTTTTCCCACTCTTCTTTGATGAACTTTACCAAATCGTGTTTTTTTTGTGGGCGATCTTTTCCCTACCTTTCTCTTTAGATGAACCCACAAATTTTCGATATGGTTAATATCAGGACTTTGGGCAATTGTGTCAATAACTTTGGTGCAGTTGTAAAGGAACCTGGAGTTACATAAATAAGATTTATGTTAAGGATCATTATCTTGATAGTACTTGTGATTAAATTTATTCGGATTAACCGGGTCAATAAAACCAAATTTCTGGAAGCTGGCGGTCAGTTCATTTTATAAAATATCAAGATGTACTTTCTTAGTCATTATTTCATCCAAATACCAGCTCCCTTGCTGGATATCATTACACACAGTTTTCTAAACTGTACTGTAGGAATAAGATTTTTATTTTCAAGTGCTTTCAGAGGCTTACGCCAAACTCTTTGCGGTCCGTCATGATAATAAAGTAATGCTTTTCGTCTCATTTGAGAAAATAACATCGTCCCAGTACTCCGGAGGAAGTGAAATATATTCGGTGGCAAGTCTTAATTTCTTTTCGACATTTTGTCATGACAGCAGGGGTTTTTTCCTAGTCATTCTTGAAGAATATTTGTGTTTTTGAAGAACATTTCCAATGGTTTCTTGGAAAACACCTAACCCAAAGTCTTTTTAAACTTGAAGAGCTAATCATCTCGCACTGGATTGTGGTCTATCATACACGGTTCTAATAATTTTTCTCTCAACTCGCTGCGTCATCTTTTTTGGACTGTCTGTAGAGCCCTTTAAATCTAGTCCTCCTTCTTTTTCAGCACGGGATATAAAATGATATACAGTCCTGATGTTTAGGGAGAACATAACGGTGATTTCCTTGGCAGTTTTGCCTTTGTAGTAGTTGAAATAGCCCAATTGTATAAAAATTATTTTTGAAACTCGTTTCCCTGGCATTTTTTGTATTCAAAAATAAGGACACTTGTTATATAAAAACGATCCCTTCATTACTAAAACCTTGTTTACCCCTTTCCCATTCCATCTCATTTGTAAAAAACCCAAAAATGCGCAACATTTCTGGGAAACAGCGGCATATTTTTGTAATTTTTTTGTTATCTTCATTCAATATGCAAAGATTTTTTTGACACTTTTTATATTGAGTAAATTTCTTTTGTTGCTGTTATTATTGTAATGTGTGTTACTATTAGGAAACCATTGGTGCCATATGGTCGTAGACAAGTACAGTAATAGAATGTGTGCAAAAATAAAAAAATATATTAAGAATTTGTTGTTGAAATTCTTGAATGAAGATCAAATTTTACATTTTTTTGGTCTGCGCAAAGATTTTTTTGACAAACTGTAGGTGTCGGAACCTACAATTTAAAATCGACTCCGATCGACTGATTTTTTTTTTTTTTGAGAAACTTATTATGCCAGTTTTTTTTTACTCTCAGAGTTTTCCCAGAAATCCACTGAGACGAAATCACCAAAGAAATACTTTTTTTGTATTTTGTTTTGAAGTCTGGCCTGGGGCTCGAACCCGGGCTTTATGCTTAATAAGCTAACACACTACCTACTAGATTATGGCCACTTCATTTAAAAATCTTTTCAGTTTAATGGGTTAATGACTTCAGGATCTAGTAGACTAGTGAGGCCGTAGTAATGCCACAATCAATATAATGGTCCAAATTCTATCACCACCAAACTCTATCACCATCAAGTTCCGACAAGCCAATGAGTTCCATAACAGCGTAGCTTAGGTCTTAGGTCGTAGTGGTAGCTCTGATATCACAAAGCTCACTTGAGCACGCATGGCGGCTCGTTGTGATGCCACGGGTGAAACACAGTCCCTGTACTAACCAAGTTCCGCCAAATCAGGGAAAGGAAGAAGTTGGTCAGCGCAAGGGCTGCACAATAAAAGCACGACTACCCCACACTGGAAAACCAGCCAGAAAATTTGATGAACGAAGCTATATCCTTGATATCAATAGATGATAGCTCCGTTAAGCTAACAAGGAATGGGGAGCCAAATAACCTATATCTACTCCCAGCAAGAGACGGGCACTGGCAAAGAAAGTGAACGACGCTCTCCTCTTCCTCAGTGGACCTACATCCACGGCAGAAGTCGTTAAAAGGGAGCCTCATTCTCTCGGCGTGCCTACCCATGATGCAATGACCCGTAAGCACGGCCACTACAGTCGAGATGACATCACGACCGAGACTAAGTAATTGGTTGGTACGCCTTCCATTCATCCTGGGCCAGGTAAGTCTAACAGCGTAGCAGCCCTCATGTGTTTTTCGAAAGAAAACTATCCATGTACCTACGGGGAGCCTACACTTTAAACTGTAGGTCACCCGCCACTCATGTATGAAATTAACGCTTTCGACATAAGTGGTGTGCGAAGCTAGGTCGTAATCCTAACTAAAGGGTTGTAATGACCAATGACAATGTATGCACGTATGTGCTTAGAATCATACATGTGGGCGGTATATCTTCTCGGATCATACAGGTTTTTGTCTAACTTTGAAGACAAAAACTTATGTCCGCCCTTAAAACGAAATGGTCTTCTTTGCATAAAGGATGTCCATACAACTAAGCGTTGTCCTCCAAAAAAATTTTCATTGAACTAATGATTCCACATTCATTGTATAATCAAGTTTTAGTTCTTTTGGGGAATTATGAAATAGGAATTAAATTTTTTTTGGTTTTTTTTTTCTGATCAAAGGATTTTGTACAAGCAAAAGCGAAGCCTCTAGTTTTCTACCCATAATTCCTTGTTTTTTCTTTTCTTTAAATTCAATTAGAAAATTCCTTTTGTGATCAAAACTTAACCATAAATTTACAAATTTTAATATCTCATGTTATAAATTCTCTAACCTGCTCACAGGATATCATTTTCTTTGCTTAAATTTTACTAACAAACAATTTAAGCTTCGTAAAGGAATTAATATTCCTCATGCGTCAAAGTGTCCAGCCTGAAATGTCGTTTCATTTCAGGTTTAATTTCTTACAGAATTTTTTTTTCTCTTTTGATTTTTGTTCTTGTTTTTATAAGAAAAAAAAATCACACAAAACAATATGAAATGAAAGGAAAACTAAGTCAACAATAAAAGGAAAAACAGATTTTCTTTTTCTGTTTTCCAACAACACTAACAACAGAAATGTTATTGTAAATAAAAATAAAAAAATAAAAAAAATAAAAATAATAACAACAACAAATAATATTAAATAATTACCAAGAAATATGTTAAGTTGACACTTTTGAACAAGTGTTTGTGACAGTTATAAAGCAAATAAATAAACAAATACACATACACATACACATGCACACTTACAAACAGAGAGATAGAGAAAGAAAGAGAGAGAAAGAGAGAGAGAGATGCAGGCACATAAGAGCAAGTGGCTTAAGTATTTACACTTATAATATGCCACTATCATATATTTTTCTTACCATAGCATACCCAAAAACACACACACACATTTATGTACATGTCTCTATGTGTGTATATGTATGAATGGGTATAAAAGAAAACCATACAGAGAAAGAGAAGAAAAAACAAATTAAGAAAAAGGATAACAAAGCTAAACGGGAAAAAATTGTAGAAGAAAAACGTACAAATACAACAATTTAACTAGACGCTATGCATTAAATTGTTTAAAGTTAGATGAACAACAACATTTGCAATCAAATATATAAACACACACACACACACACATACAAATACAATGTATGTATTTAAATGCAGTTGATAGCAAATAATCAGCACATATAACTGATCATTACAACCCAGTTCAGTGAAACCTAGCTTCTGTGTTAATTTTATACATGAGCGACGTCAGGACCTACACTTTAAAATCGACTGCAAATGCCAAATTTTTTAGAAACTTTTCATGGAAATTTTTTTTTCATTTTTTCCTCAAATCCTTATAGATTCATTGGACATTTATGTTCATCATAATTATTCCCCAATGCGCGAAATGTGGCCACCACTTTTCATCAATACTTTTGTACAATATTTTAGTTATTTCTATACTTTCTTCCATACTAAAGCATCCATATTTGTTAATATGGATAGTTCTAATAAAAGTTTACACACGTTTGCTACTATTTCCTCTACTTCTTCAGTATTTTTTCAGTTTTTTTTTCAAGCTTCCATTTAAGACCATAAAACATGTTTTTCATCTATTACGATTTCAAAAAAGTGCACAGACAGTACGGCCAAGTTTTCACTAGTTTTCGTTCTTTATTCCCCTAAAAACTCAAGAATTGACAATACAGACTAAACGACTCAGACTTGATGACTCAGGCTTGACGATTCAGACCAAACGACTCAGACTTGACGACTTCAACTTGACGACTCCAAATTGACGACTCCTACTTGACGACTCAGACTTGATGACTCAGACTTGACGATTCGGACTGGACGACTAGATTTAACGAGTCTGACAAAACAACTCAGACTTGACGACTAAGACTTGGCGACTCAGGCTTTACAGCTCATACTAAACAACTCAGACTAGACCACTCAGACTTGACGATTCAGGCTTGATGACTCAGGCTTGATGACTTAGACTTAACGACTTAGACTTAACGAGTCATACTTGATGATTTAAGGACTCAGGTTTGATGACTCAGACTTCATGATTCAGACTTGGCGTCTCATACTAAAGGACTCAGTCTTGACAGACTTGACGAGTCAGACTTGACGACTTCAACTTGACGACTCAGACTTGACGACTCCAACTTGACGATTCACACTTGACGATACAGGCTTGACGACTCAGACTTGACGTTTCAGACTGGACGGCTCAGACTTGACGATTCACACTTGACGATACAGACTTAATGACTCAGACTTGACGACTCAGACTTGACGATTCAGATTGAACGACTCAGACTTGACGGCTACAATTTGACGATTCACACTTGGCGATACAGGCTTGATGACTCAGACTTGACGACTCAGACTTGACGATTCCAACTTGACGACTCACACTTGACGATTCACACTTGACGATACAGGCTTAACGACTTAGACTTGACGACTCAGACTTGACGATTCAGACTTGACGTTTCAGACTGGACGACTCAGACTTGACGATTCAGACTGGACGGCTCAGAGTTGACGACTCCAACTTGGCGATTAACACTTGACGATACAAGATTGACGACTCAGACTTGGCGACTAAGACTTGACGATTCAGACTTGATGTCTCAGACTGGACGACTCAGTCTTGACTACTCCAATTTGACGATTCACACTTGACGATTCAGGCTTGATGACCCAGACTTGACGACTCAGACTAGACGATTCAGACTTGACGACTCCAACTTGACGATACAGGCTTCACGACTCAGACTTGACGATTCAAACTTGACGTCTCAGACTGGACGACTCATACTTGACGACTTAGACTTGACGATTCAAACCTGATGACTCAAGCTTTACGATTTATATTGGACGACTCAGATTTAAGGACTCAGGCTTGATGACTCAGACTTCACGATTCCAACTTGACGATTCACACTTGACGATTCAGGTTTGACGACTCTTACTTGAAGACTCAGATTTATCGACTCTGGCTTGATGACTCTGACTTCATGATTCAGACTTGACATCTCAGACTAAACGACTCAGTCTTGACGACTCAGACTTGAGGACTTCAACTTGACGATTAGAATAAGCGAGTTTGGCTTGATGACTTAGACAAAATAACTTAGACTTGACGACTTAGACTTGACGGCTCTGACGTGAAGATCCGTACTTCATTTGTGTGAAAACAAACCTAGATATTTAACAACTGCCAGAGTGGGCGTTATGAAACTACTAAATTGATAATCCTACGTACATATATGTGTTTTGTATTAATGAAAATGAAGCGTAGGGTTTGATTCCCTACGAATAATTTTCTTACATTTCATTTTCACCAACAAAGAGACTTTACTATGGAAACTTTAAAAAATTTGTTATCTACGGGAGAGTCCGTGCTCAGTAATAATCATACATACATAATTGGCTATTACAACCCTTCAGTCAGGATTACAACCTAGCTTCTCACACCACTTATGTTGTGTTCGTTAATTTTATACATGAGTGGCGGGACCTACAGTTTAAAGTCGACTCCGAACGACAGATTTTTGAGAAGGTTTTCATGGCAATTTTTACTCTCAGAGTCTTTGCCAGAAATCTGCTGAGAGGAAGTCGCTGAAGAAATATTTTTTTTTTTGATGTCTGACCTTTCAGTAATAATCAGAAAGTTTTAAAAGGTTTTGAGTTTTATTTGACGTCTCCGTTTAAATATTTTCAATTGTATAATAGACCTTGTAAGATTGCTTTTAGAGAAACTTGTCTTTTAAAGGAACCCACATAGTTCCCTAATTCAATTTGAATTTGATTCATACAGCCTTTCCGATAATCCATTTCCGATATTTTCTAATCCATGGCCTCATCATGATCATGTTATTTCTATTAATTTAACATCAACTGTGCATGCAGTCCATCATAATGTTTGCATGTGTGAGTTAAATATTGTAAACCAACATGTAACAACATGTTCCTAGTGTACATTTTTAATGTTATTTTTTTTTCTCTCTCTCCTCTCTTTAAAGAAACGAAAAATATAATGAAAATGTATAATGGGCACGAGAGCATATGTGTTCCATGAGAAAAAAAAACGAACAAAGCAAAACCCAACAAACACTTAAAATTAAACTCCTTTACTTGTGGGCATACTCTCTCACAAATATTCAAAATCTTGCCTTTACACTCACACTCTCTCGCTCTCAATCATGTAGAGGACACGAACAAACAACGCAGGGTTTTTTTTTATTTTAATGTTAAACGAACAATACCCGTATAAAGTTGACATTTTGGTTGTGAATCTCTTAAAAGGGCTTTCAAATTGTAGGTGCTGTGCTGTACGTTTGAGTTGAGTTGAGTAGAGTTGAGTAAGTAAAGCGGTGGGTAAAGAGAGAGAGAGTGTGAGTTTGTTGTTCAACGGCTTAAATGTTTACGTTTTCGTGTACATGTTCGTGCATGTTTTTGTTATTTGTTATTTTTTTGGACAACAACAACAATAAAAGAAATAAAGGCTTAAGGCTAAATTTGCAAGCAATGCTACAAATATTTGTTTTCATTGTACAAGTGTTTGTGTATGTTGTTGTTGTTGTTCTTTTTTTTAACATCTCCTGGCTTAAAAAAAGTAAATCGTGATTTTGTTTTTATTTTACTCGTTTTTTTTCTCATTTTTTTGCGTTTTTTTTTTGGGGGTTTGGCAACAACAACAACAGCATTAACAACATTTGCATAAACAAAACGTGTAAAAATAAATATTTACCGTACTTATGTATATCCTCTAAACTCTATTGTATTGGTGTATTGTTGTATGTATGCGTATATGTATGTAAGCATGTGTAACAAAATGTAAGTATGTATGGGTGTGTGTGTGTGGGTATGTGCAATTGTATAAATCACAATACAGGCTGTAAAATCAACAAAACACCTTTTAGGTGTTATACCAGCCTAAAGATATGCTACACACACACACACATGCATGCATGGCGAGTTTCTGCGTATGTGTGTATTATTTTAATGTGCTTTTGTTGTGTACAATAACAATGCTGTTGTTATAACTGTTGTGATTACATTTGAAATGAATTTCATTTGTTGTTGTTATACTTTTTAAGTTTTTTTTTTCGAAATCCTAGAGAAATATGGCTGATGAGGTGCTTGTTTCGCATGCCGATTATGATGATGCTGCCGCTGCTGCTGCCGCTGCTACTGGTATCTATACAAGACGAAGATAATGTTGTAAATTTGTGAATATTTTTGTGTAAAATTATCTGCCGATAAAAATTTTATTCGTTGCACAATTGACAGCCATGTTTGCGGTAAAGATATTAATTTTTATATAGAAAATAGTGAAACAAAATTTTTCTTACTTTTCTTGGAAATTTTAAAGGAAAATTTTAATTCTCTTACAGAAAAGAAAGAAATTATGTTGGCAGTCCATAGTTCAAGGTTTCGAAAGGTGAAAGGAATGTTTACCATAGCGGACTGCAATAATTGGTCGAGAAAAACTACAAACAATAAAGAAAACAAAGTAACTTCACTTATACTGCAGCATATAATTGCGTCTGAAGAATCTATGATTCGTAGTCGATTCTAAATTTCAGAGCCCACCATATGCGAATAAAGTTAAGACACACACAATATGGGTGGTGTAAGAAATTAGGTTATAATCCTAACTAAAGGGTTTTTATGGCCAATTATGTATGTATGTATGTATATTCGTGTCCAATAGGCCAACACATTTGCTTACGACGATGACACCAACCTCTTTACCAGTACTGCGAGTATTTGTTGTGTCCAGGAGTTTCCATTCTCGAAGTTGACAACTTTTCGCAAAATACTTAACCCGGAATTTTGTAATTACTAATTTGCCAATTAAAGAGCCTTTTCATTCAAATTAATATTAAAAACATTTCAAAGCAATGCTATTTACTTTGCGGTATGCAAGTTATTGCTTATTTTCTTTATCATGCAGCCTTTTGTGCAGCATAAAAATGCATTCGATACCACCTAAAACTCAATACTTTATGAATCTTTCTATGCCAATTAGAAATTGTCATCGATTCTCACATTAAAACCGATGCATAAGCTTCAGAATTCACAATTATTAAGAATAATCCTCAAGCTTCTATTTAAAATCAAAGAAAGCATCAACATGAAAGATAGTTTGCTTGGATCAGACAAAAAATAAAGCAAACCTATCAATTTGATAGTTGGCAAGCCCAAAATGAACGATAAAAAGTATTGGAATGCAGTCATGCTTCTCACACCACTTACGGCATGTTTATGTGTGTCTTAATTTAATCCATTGCTGGCAAGACTTGGAATTTAAAGTCGACTCCAAACGACCGATTTTTTTAAGAAACTTTTTCAAGGCGATTTTATTTCAGCCTCAAGCTTTATGTCACAAATCTGCTGAGAAGAGTATTTATGGATTTATTACTACAATCCAGAGATCTATAAATGCTATGTGAAGCACAGACAATTTCTTTCTTTTTGTGGGTCTTGGCTTTCGGAGAGGCAAAATTGTCTTTCAAGATTTTTCTGTACAATGCTAGCGAAGTAAGTAAAGGCATTTGGATGCAATGATTGTGGTTTTAATAATGTGTCATCTGTAGCTTAGGGCTGATATAGGTTCAGATATTAATGAGTCGAGAACATTCAGCATTGAAGAAAACATTTTAGACGAGGCAATATATAATCAACAACGTCTAATGCCTTCCTTGTTTACAGCACATACATAAATACATAATTGATCACTGCCACTCTCCAGTTAGGCTTATGCACTAGCTCCTCACACTACTTCTGTTGTGTGTGTTAATTTTATACATAATTGGAGGGATCTACAGTTTAAAGTCGATTAGGTTAGGTTAGGTTAGAGGACGTGTACTAGTCGGTTAAGACAAGTACAGTATCAGGAGGTCGAAATTGACCCATTGTACAATGTCCTTAGAGAAGGAAGGAAATAAAGGATATAGGATGAAAGGAGAGAATGTAGGTTACAGGGGGAGAATGGGAATCGGAGGAATTACACAGAAAAAAACAAACACAAAACAAAAGAGAGTGAGAGCGCGTCTACACTTATGAAGCCCCAACACCTCTCAACCAGCCCAAGCTGCTAATAAATCTGTGGAGAGCCTTGATGTCGGCTCTTGACACAGAACTCAAGCTGTCAAAGGAGGCCAAGGGCTGCGCAGTTACAGAGGAGGTGTTCGACAGTCTCCAACTATTCCTCATCGCATTATACCCTGCCATAGTCCGGCCGGGATCTTTTCCAGATCCCTGTCAGCGACCTAATCTGGCAGTGCCCCGTCATAAAACCGACAATCAACCTTAAGCTGGCCTTAACCAAGCTCAGCAGCCAATATGTTCTCTAACTGTCCACGGCAGGCCAATGATTTCTAGAAACAGGACAACCCGATCCGTTCCCCAATGCCTCTGCTCTTCCTCCCTGACCCATTCATCAATGAGGCCATAGAGGTGCCAGACTGGGGGTCAGGACGAACTATCAAATCGCCCCCTGAAAGCCAACCTAACCTAGGGAGGACATCCGCTGTCTCATTGCCTAGTATTCCGCTATGAATAACTTTTTATGACATCTTTAAACTTAGAGATTTTACCAGAAATCTGTTGAAAGGCCGATGAAATATTTCTTATATTTTCGTTTTGATAGAGATGTCTGAACTGGAATTTGAACCCTAGACTCACACTTAATAGGCCTAAACACTACCAACTAGACTACGGTGACTTTACTTTTACACATACTGCTGGTAATATGCATGATTGATTACTGGCCTCACAGAATAAAAGATTTTTTTGGTATGCAATCCATGCTTGGTAGATGTTCCACATACATTTATAGGCTATTCAACAACTCTCCTTCTTTTATTCAAGAGATAGGCGCTGATATTTACAGACACACTCCATCTCAGACTTCAACCTTACGGGTCAACAGTTCTTAATCTTTCTTTTTTTTTGTGGAAAACTGTTTGTATGAATCCATATCAATTACCCTGTAAATCGGTAACATTAATACGATGTTTATGTTTCCTGTCTTATCAAATTTGTTACTTTGTAATGCAAATATATTAAACGTTAGACAAATACGCTTCGAAACGTAGAAAATACTTAAAAATTCCATACGTGTCTCAAGCATTGATTTGTCACATATTTTTCAGGATGTTTTTTTTTTGGTGACATCCTTCGGATATGAAAGGTTTTCTAAGATTAACCCATACACACACACACACAGATTGCTAACAAAATAAACCAAATAATGTAGGGGGAAAAAAACAATCAAAACCAATATTTAAAACAAACAATCTTAAGAACAAAACAATAATCATAATACAATCACATAAAAATACTCACACACTTACACATACACATTACACATACTCGTACTCATACAAATACTCGCACTCATATCCGAATATTAATATGGAAAGGATGAAAACAACGTTGTAAACGAAATGGCAACAATGATGGCAACAATTTCGAACAGCCGTGACTCAATTGTAATTCAATACAGTGGCCTATTTATATTGGGCCACATTATTTTCTTCACTTCAATTTGATTTAAATGTTGACCCGATTGAATGAAATAAAAAGAACGAGTGCACGAGAGGTGTTTTAAAGACACCCAACCGGCTTAAAGCTTGATTGGAATTTTCATTGAAGCGAAAAGTATTGTCGCTTATTTACTTACGTGGTCCTTAATTGCCTATTTGGCATAGTAGTCGCTGACAGAGAGAAAAATTCACATTCTCGAATGGCGTTTGGCAAGAAAACCGTTCTACAGTTGAATATTGATAGAACTCAGTCGATACGATTACACCCCAAGCAATAATGGCTTCATACGAATCACGAAATTCATACGAAAAAGAAAAATCGAAAATAGGAAAATGCCTCAAGTTTAAAACTCCTATGCAGAGACCATAGTCTAGCGAATAGTGTGCTGACTTATTATACGTAGGGCCATGGTACAAACCCTAGGTCCGACATCACGAACGGAACGAAATATATGGACAAATATTTCTTTAGTGACTGCCTTTCAGTAGATTTCTGGCAAAAAATAAAATAGGTTAGGTTAGGTTAGGTTACGTTGTCAATTCTGACAAGTACAGTACTCGGTGGTCGAATTGACCCATTGTACTACGTCCTAGCTTCTCACACCACTTATGTTGTGTGCGTTATACATGAGTGGCGGGACCTACAGTTTAAAGTCGACTCATTTTTCAAAAGCATTCCATGGCAATTTTTTACTCTCAGAGATTTTGCCAGAAATCTGCTGAGAGGAAGTCACCGGAAAATTATTTTCAAATTTTCGTTTTGATGACTGACATGGGATTCGAACTCGGGTCTTTCGTCTAATAAGCCAACACACTACCTACTAGACCACGGCGACTTTTTAAACATAAATAAAATAAAAATTGCCACAAAAAGTTTCTCCAAAAATTTGTCATTCAGACTTGACTGTAAACCGTATGGCCCTCGACACTTATGAGTAAAATTAAGACACACACAACATAAGTTTATTGAGAATCTAGATTGTAAACCCGATGGTTGTGATGACCAATCATGCGTTTTTCCGCTACTCATAAGCACTCATGCAATTTTGAGTATGAGTGAATCAACAGAATTGAAATTCAGCTACTCTGATTCACTCGTACTCGCTACAACATTAATTTGTGAGTATAAATAGCAATGTTAACATCAAACTCACAACATTCGAAATATGTTTGATTCAAACGCCTACTCATTCTTAAAGTTATAAAAGTACTTGTAATACTTATAAGTGATTCGAGTGGCTCGAAGCGTTCATCAGAATTTACAGCCTTTGTTGTTGTTGCATATACAAACAAAGAAGAAAGGAAAGACAAAGACAACAAGCTAAGCATACGCACAATTTTCTTATGAGTATAATAGTGTTCGTACGCGAATCATACTTATTTTGTGCTTCGTGTAAATGTTAAGTAGAGACGAGTCGAAGTCAATAACATCATGTGTATGTGGTAAGTATGAATACGACGAGTACTTCCAAGTTTGATTATGAGTAGTATGAATATCATATCAAAATAAGTATGAATGTGCATAAGTATGAGAAATTATGAATTTGATTTGAATCTACTCATCGTTTTGAATACTCGTTGCTGATCTCTGGTATGTATGTGAGTCTGTATGTATGGAGGGATGTATGTATGTATTTGAAATATGGTCTCTTAGATTACAAATAAAAATAAAAATAAATTGATATTTAGTTTTAGATAAATTCTTTATTTGTTCCCACAATTCTATGGGCCCCTGTTCACAACTTGATGTAAACAACAACAATTTGCTTTCTTTGCTATTCTTCTTTACACTCTTCCATTTAAAAAATAACAATTGTTCGATAGATCTTTACAACGGAGATCTTTAAACCACAATTATTCTCTTCACGCGCAACGCGTCTTCACACAAGACCGACTGAATTTTTACTAACTCTATTGCCTGCGTTGTGTTGTCTTTTATAAGCTAACGTAAACAGTCTGATTAATGATCTTAGGTTAGGTTAGAGGACGTGTACTTGTCAATTCTGCCAAGTACAGTACCCGGTGGTCGAATTGACCCATTGTACAACGTCCTAGCTTCTCACGCCACTTATGTTGTGTGCGTTAATTTTATACATGAGTGGCGGGACCTACAAGTTAAAGTCGACTCCGAATGACACATTTTTTGAGAAGCATTTCATGGCAATTTTTACTCTCAGAGTTTTTGTCAGAAATCTGCTGAGAGGAAGTCGCCAAAAAAGTATTTTCGAACTCGGGCCTTTCGTCTAATAAGCCAACACAATACCTACTAGACCACAGCAACTTTTAATGATCTTGAAGGAGAATGATTTCATCTACGCGAAATTCTATAAATGTAAACATTTTGTTTACGTTATTGTTGTTTGTGTATTTTGTTTACGTTTGTCCTTGTAGTGTTGTTGTTGCCTGTTTGTTTACGTGTTTATCCTTTTTTTATACTGATGTTGTTGTTATAATTTTGTTTATTTGTTGATCATTGTAAACAAGTCCATTGTTTTTGTAACTTTTGTTTATTTTATTATTTTAATGTTAAACGATGTAACGCCATTTCCATTTTCGTAACAGTAGGTTTGCTTGAAGTATTTTGCTATCAGCCAACAACGCTTGCTAGAATTTTCATTTCAAAATGCGTACATTAGATGCCATATGGGGGTATGGATATGATGAGTATTGCCTGTGTAGTAGAAATTTAAGGAATCCTAACTTATCTTGATTTATTTTTATATGTTTTGACACTTTCTTTCCTTTTTCCATTTGTGTTTGCAAACTTTATTTTTTGTTTTCTTTGGGATTCTTTCATTCATTCGTTCGTTCGTTCACATTATTGACTGGTTTTTTTGTGGTCTGAAAACCATTTTAGAATTTCTTTTTATTTTTTTCCCCGAATATTGTAAAACGTTTTTATGTAAATTTATTATTTTTAACATGTTGTTGTTGTTGTTGTTGTTGTTATTTGCTGTTACTGTGGCTTAATCATAAACACAATGTGTTAAAGGGGTGTTGAATGCCAATAATATGCCGGGGGTTCAATACTCTGTTTATTGATATTTATTGGCAATATTTTATTGCTTAAATGTTGTCAAAACAAAATATATTTGGGTACAGCACTAGTTGGAAATGGTGTAAAAAATAAGTGGAATAAACATTCAACAAGATTGTAAAATAACAAGTTTTGGAATTTTTTTTTTAATTATAAAGAAACTCTTGTACTACTACAGCTTAGACTGTAAAGGATTTGGAAATTGGAAAGCTCTCGTCTGTAGACGATAATTATCAAGAGGCTTCAACTAATAACAAGAAACTGCTTGGAATTGGTATTGTTCATGTGCAGCCCTTGCGCTGACCAACTTCTTCCTTTTCCCTGATTTGGTAGAACTTGGTTAGTACAGGGACTGCGTTCACCCGTGGCATCACAACGGGCCGCCATGCGTGCTCAACCGACCTTACCTAACCTGGTATTGTTCATCACCTGGAATGAAAGTCACACATAAGTTTGCCAAAATAAATTTCAACGTTTTCCAAAGTTATTATACATTGAAGAACGGCAAGCCCGTAGGTGTTCGCAACCTGGTCTTTTTCTATGCCAATGAGACTTCAAATCCTCTTAACAGATCTCTGATAAAAATTCTGTGAGTAAATTAAATTGCCATGAAAAGTTCTCAAAAAGTCTGTCGATCGGACTCACCATCCACTCTTTTATAAGATGAACACACTTGACAGAAGTGGTGTGAGAAGCTAGAGCGTAATCCTGACTGAAGAGTTATAATGGACAATTATGTTTTTTTTTATAGCTTTTCGAGTTAAAGGTTGGAAATCTTCGAAAGACATTGGTAGCCCGGCCTACCAAAGTACACGATTCGCCGCAAGACTTACTCTCGGCTTGCTAAACGCATACGTACTAAAGCCAACCTAGTTCGTGACCACAATCAAGTATTACATGGGGTGGGGGGATAAAGATTCAGCGGGAGCTGCTATCCATTTCTGCTGTTTTTGCTCTCTCTATTATCCTCTGTTGTATCAGAACTTCCTTCGCGAAGAAACATACCGGGTTGCAGTTTTCGCATGATAGTAGCATCAGGTTAACCACGTTGTCCTCTCCAAGAATTTCGTTGGTATTCGTAGCGCGGGCACGTAAAGAATACATGATGGACACGTTCATCCACGTCGTGCCCATACGTGGGCCGTCAAAAGCTGGATGAGGTAAAAACTTACTAGGCCATGTCTAATTGGTAAGACCACCTTCCTTTTGTGGAAGAAGCCCAATCGCGCTACCACCTGTACATCGCATCAACATCCACCCGATCAGGGCGTACTAGTCCTGTCCTCCTGCTTGTCAAATGATTTTTCCTCTCTACATCTACTAATATTCGAAGCGGCATCATCCCCGCAATCACCAAGGCTGCTGCCGTAGATACTGTGCGGAAGGCAAAAATTACTCGGAGGGCAGATCTTCTATAGGCAGCATACATTCCTATCCTATATGCCTTTTTATACATGGCCTCGGCCCATATGAGGACGGCATATTGAGCAATTGATTTAACCACTTCTCCTGTTTCGGACCTCCCAAGTTAGACATTATCCGCGCGAGTGCACCCGTTGTTGCCGCACACTTCCTACTAATATACATCAGGTGTTCCTTGAATGAACTTATAACTCCTAAGTTCTTGATACACTGCTTCGATGTTATCCTTTGTTCGCCGACGGTTATGGTGATGTGTTCTATTTTCTTCCTACTGCTTACAATACAAGCAAGTTCCAGACCTATACTCGTGATCCAGCTTCTAACTTTGGCAACCGTTGTATTACACGTTCGTTCCAATTCGTCAAGGTGCTAACCCCTCATCGTGTGAGCAATATCGTCCGTAAATCCGAATATTTGTGCGCCCGTCGGAAGCCGAAGCCTCAGTATACCATCATACATGGTGTTCCATAGTATTGGGCCCAGCACAGAACCCTGTGGTACACCTGCTGTTACAGCGTATGACTTGCTGCCCTCGTCCGTGTCAGATAAAAGTACTCTATCCTTAAAGATACCCTTTAGATTTGTGCACATTAATTTTACCGAGTCGCCGTGGTCTGGTAGATAGTGTCCTGGCTTATTAGACGTAAAGCCAGGGTTCGAGTCCCAGGCCAGACATCAAAATAAAATACAAAAAGTATTTATTCGGCGATTTCTTCTCAGCAGATTTCTGGTAAAAACTCTGAGATTAAAAATTGCCATGAAAAGTTTCTCAAAAAATCTGTCGTTCGGAGTTGACTTTAAACTGTAGGTCCCGCCGCTTAAGTATAAAATTAACACACACACACATAAGTAGTGTGAGAAATTAGGTCAATAATCCTGACTGAAGGGTTGTAATGACCAATTATGTATGTATGTCTGTGATGTTACCCATGAGTGGCGAGACCACAGCTTAAAGTCAATTTCGAATGTCAAAAATCTGCTAAGAAGCAGACGCCGAAGAAATATTTTTCGCATATTTTGTTTTGCTTGAGATGTCTGAGCTTATGCCTAATAAGCCAACACACCAGCTTACGACTAGTTCACGATGACTTCATTTGGTTTTAAAGGACGATACACACCTTTTCCTAGTACTACGAGTATTTGTAGTGTAGCAGACGTTTACTGTCTCGAAGTTGACAACTTTTCAGGAAATACTTGACACGGGCATCTGTAATTTAATTTGTGCTAATGTTGATCTGTCTCCTACTAGTTTGCCAATTAAAGAGCCTTCTGATTGAAATTATTTATTAAAAATATTTCAAATCAATATTATTTACTTTGACGTTCCTCTATTTCCAATAATTAAAACTTAGCAATTTAAGCAATTCAATATTTATATAAAAAACACTCCAATAACAGCCGAATGGCGAGTCAAAAAGAATTTTGTTTTTCAAAAAACGAATTTTTTTACGCGGAAATAACCATGAACATGAGCAAATAAAAATTTTGTTTTTAATTTTTTGAATTTTTCATTTAAAACTCCACAAATTTTAGTGGTTTTTGTTGTATTATTTTTCTCTGAAAAATATAAAAACTAGGAAAAAGAGGAAAAAAAGAGGAGAGAAAATATTATTTAGTTTAGTCTCTCTGGAGTGGAAAACAATAAATTATACACACACAGTGTAGAGCGGAAACTTTGTTGAAATACTGGAAATTGCAACTAAATATGAGTGTTCGTTTATATGTATAGGTACAGTGTATTTGTATTATATACATACAGGGTGGCTGATATATAATGAAACAAAGTAAAGCGTTATATTTTTTTCATTTTTTGTTCAAAAGTAAAAAATGTTGAAATTAACTTCAAATTTAAGAATCAATTTAGATTTGTTTCGAATTTACCACCTTTGGCACGAATTATGGCTTTCAAACGGCCGACAAAGCCATCACAGCCTGCATGAAAGGGGCTCTGCGGTATTTTGACCCATTCCCGGCGAAGCACCGTCTTGAGATGATCAACACTTTGGTATTTTTTAGTGAGAACCTTACTTACTTACTTAATTGGCCATTACAACCCTTCAGCCAGGATTACGACCTAGCTTCTCACACCACTTATGTTGTGTGCGTTAATTTTATACATGAGTGGTGGGACCTGCAGTTTAAAGTCAACTCCGAACGCCAGATTTTTGAAAAACTTTTCATGGCAATTTTTACTCTCAGAGTCTTTGCCAGAAATCTGCTGAGAGGAAGTCACCGAAGAAATATTTTTCGTTTAGATGTCTGACCTGGGATTCGAACCCGGTCCTTTTGTCTAATAAGCCAACACACTACCCACTAGACCACGGCGACTGAGAACCTTACTCTCTAAAATTCTCCAGCCACAAAAGTCCAACGAATAGAGATACGGAGATTTTGGTGGCCATTGTGCGGTAGAAATGAACCTCCTTTTAAGCCATTCTTGGTTGACGCGTGCTGAGTGCGGTGGTGCTGAGTCCTGTTGAAATGTCCATGATGGTCTGCGGCCGAAATGTTTGTATGCCCAGAGCTTGAATACTGTCTTTAAGACATTTCCTCGATAATATTCAGCATTTATTTTGACCCCACGGTCGATGAATACTAGCGGGGAGTGACGATCGGCAGTTACGCGACATACCACACCATTACCATCGGTGGCGCTTGAGTTCAGGTGTAAATTTTCTGCTGACCTCTTTGGCAAGTAAACCCGATCATTTTGTTTGTTCACAATTTGCTCAATTTGGAATGGCTTCTCATCGGAGAAAACCAAATTCGGTCGGTAACTGGCCACTTTCGTGCAAGCGAAGTAATTCCTTGGCTCTTTGCAGTCTAACTTTTTTTGTCCATCGGTGAGCTCTGGCACCTTTTGGAACTTTAATGGCTTTAGTCCTCTGCTCATTTTTCGATATGTGTTGCATCCGTTCTTGCGATATGTTCAGCTCACAAGCAATTTTTCTACCACTGCGTCGTGGATTTCGATCAAATTTGGCCTTCACTTTTCGGATCATTTCTGGTGTTGTTACCGTTTTTTTTTCGTGTACATTTTAGACGCGACGCAACACTGCTGAGTATCACGGTAACGAGTAATGGTACGAGAAATAAAAGATTTATTCACATTTAAATGCTGGAGGACTGTAACGATAGCCTCATGTGGTTTTCCAGCCAAATTTAAAGCAATCACACTATCACGCTTGAATTCCGAATCACGAATAACTTTTTTTCTGAATGCAATAGATCAAAATGCTTTTGTAAGCTTGTAAATATTAAAATGAACTGTCACTGGAATAAATCTATCAGCTGTCAGACGAGCGGTTTACAAATGATAACAACCTGAAGTTGGTTGCAATACATATCAGCCACCCTGTATATATGTATGGCTGTGTGGCAATGATTTAAATGTTGTAACCAACTGACAAAATAAATAAACTTTCCCTCATACATACACAGTCAAATTCATGCACCTTTATTTACTTTACCTTTCATTTACAAGCATGCATGCATGTTTGTATGGGTGTATTCAATATAATAAAACTTTATGCAATTGTATTTACTTTATAAACAAATATTTGTATGTGTATGTATAAGTAAGTGTATGTATATATGTCTGTGTGCGGAAGAATATTTTATCTCACTGGAGACACAATCAAAACTTGTTGTCAAAAAGAATTTTGCAAAAAATTTACCAAAACAAAAAAAAACTCCAAAAAAAATGTTCGTAAGCAAGAACCAGCAACCTGACACCTCCTATTACTCCTACGCTTTGTTTTTCCTCATACTTTTTCCTATACTTCGGCTGACCGCCTAAGTGTTTGGCTGGTAGAATAACTTGAGCGTTTGTTACAATGATGTTGAGAGATACAAAAATTTCAAAGAGTTTTGCAGAGTTGAAGGAAATGAACTTTAAATTTCAAAACGTTTAAAATATGAGTTCGTAGATTGCAAATAAAATAAAATTTGTGTTTAGTTTTAGATAAATTCTTTATTGTTCGCAGAATTCTGTGTGCCACGGTTCACAACTTGATGTTAACAACAACAATTGCTTTGTTTGTTATTCTTCTATACACTCTTTTATGTAAACACTAACAATTGTTCGATAGATCTTTATAACGGAGATCTTTAAACCACGATTATTCTCTTTACATGCAACGTCTCTTTACACAAGACTGACTGAATTGTTACTGACTCCGTTGCCTGGTTTGCCTTGCCTTTTATATGACAACGTAAACAGTTTGATGAATGATTTTGAATATGAATGTTCGTAGCTTCGCCTTCTGGAGATCACCATAAATGTAAACAACGTTGTTGTTTGTGTATATTTTTTACATTGTTTGTTGTTGCACTATTTGTTTACTTCTTTATTGCCGTGGTCTAGTAGGTAGTGTGCTGGCTTATTAGACGAAAGGCCTCTTCAAACTACGATTATTCTCTTTACATGCAACGCGTCTTCACACAAAACTGACTGAATTGTTACTGACTCCGTTGCCTGGTTTGCCTTACCTTTTATATGATAACGTAAACAGTCTTAAGAATGATCTTGAATATGAATGTTCGTGGCTTCACCTTCTCGCGGTCACCATAAATGTAAACATCGTTGTTGTTTGTGTATATTGTTTACATTGTTTGTTGTTGTATTATTTGTTTACTTGTTTATCCTGATTTTTTTTACTAATGTTGTTGGCAGAAGTCGCTCTGATCTAGTAGGTAGTATGCTGGTTTATTAGACGCAAAGCCAGGGTTCGAGTCCCAGGGCAGACATCAAAATCAAATACAAAAATATTTTTTCGGAGATTTCTTCTCAGCACATTTCTGTCAAAAACTCTGAGAGTAAATAAAATTTCTCAAAGAATCTGTCCTTCGAAGTCGACTTTAAACTGTAGGTTCCACCACTTATGTATAAAATTAACACACACAACATAAGTAGTGTAAGAAACTAGTTCAATAAACCTGACTAAAGGATTGTAGTGACCAATTATGTATGTATATTTGCATATTTTTGTTTACTTGTTTGCTATGTAAACAAGTTCATTGTTTTTGTTTTTGTAACTTTTCTTTATCACTTTAATGTAAAACCACCTAACGCCATTTCCATTTTCGTAACAGTATTTCCATAATACAAAATGAATGTAAATTATGATAGTGTTGGAAAGCTTTGCTATTCCATAGAATACCAAAAGACAAAGACCATCAAAAATAATTTCCCAACTTTAAATACAACATCACAATCACTGTGCTTTCAATATTCCCTTAATTCATGCTGAAGTTTTTCGATGTTGGTGGAAGATCGTCAAGATAATAAGAAGCCTTCTATCCAACAATAATATGCTTTGAATATCATATCCTTTACGGCTTTTGCGGTGGACTATATTACATACATAGTTGGTTATTACAACCAGGATTACGACCTAGCTTCTCACATCACTTATATAGTGTGCGATAATTTCATACACGAGTGGAGAGGACATACAGTTTAAAGTCGACTCCAAACTATAGTTTTTGAGAAGCTTTTTGAACTATATTTAGTCCTAAATATCTAAACAGAAATTCATCATTACCTCAAAGCAAGCGTCAACTTCTCAGCAGTCTTCTATGCCATGCCAGTCCTTCAAACTCGTTGAACTGAATAATAAGTAGGCGTGGCATAATTTTCGATTTTCTTTTCATTTCGTTTAATTTTATAATTTTTATTTTTTTTTTTTTTTTTGTGACACCATAAGCACACCAAACTTTATGTTTTTCTAACGAATTGCACAACATTTTGTTGCATAATATGCAGCACATTAAAGGAAGTGTTGTGTGTATGCAACAAATGTAAATTTTGAAAATCAAAATTTCCTAAAACTCAAGCAAACTAAACAACTGAACGCATAACAATTGCATTTCGGTAGTCAACAATAACCATCAACCTAAGGGGGGTAAGTACGTACGTGTCAGTTCATGGAACTTCCTAGTGACTATGAAAACTTTTCATATTGTCAAGTTCATTATGAAGTTTTCATTACAATTGCGATAAAAATTAAATAAATTGACAGGCAGCATGAGAGAAATTCACTTTGTGAGTAGGAGTGGATAGTAAAGAATTAGAATTTCACTTACAGCACGCTAAGTGATTGAAACCCAAACAAACACTGTAGAAAATTTCGATAAAGTTATACAAAACCTGTGGACCTTGTAGTGTATCATTTGTGAGTGTTTTGGGTTTGTGAATTCGATTTCGAATATAGACTTTGTGCTGTAACTCTCTGTGCAATGTTAGAAAAGGCAGTGTAAAGATAGAGCCATTGGGATTCACTATGCCGCCAGTGGTCACACAAACTTCAACAATCTTCAAAGAGTTATAAGAGGCGATAGCAGCGGCTTGTAGTCGCCGTAGTCTAGTAGTTAGCGAAAACTTGCTCATTAAATAGGTGAACAAGAAGTGAAGTGAAGACAGTACAGTTTAGTAATGTACCCAGCAATTGTCCATCTCAACGACAAAGGAGAAGAATAATACACAGAATGGCTGATATGTAATGCAGCCAACTTCAGGTTGTTATCATTTGTAAACCGTTCGTCTGACAGCTGACAGATTTATTCCAGTGACAGTTCATTTTATTATTTATAAGCTTACAAAAGCATTTTGGTCTATTGCATTCAGAAAAAAGTTATTCGTGATTCGGAATTCAAGCGTAATAGTGTGATTGCTTTATATTTGACTGGAAAACCCCTGGTAGCTAACGTTAGAGCCCTCCAGTATTTAAATGTGAAGAAATCTTTTGTTTCTCCTACCATTGCTCGTTACCGTGATACTGGCAGTGTTGTATCGCGTCCAAAAAGTGGACGAAAAAAAAAAACGGCAACAACACCAGATATTATCCAAAAAGTGAAGGTCAGATTTGATCGAAATCCACGCCGCAGTGGTAGAAAAATTGCTCGTGAGGTGAGCATATCGCGGGAACGGATGCAAAACATATCGTAATATGAGCTTGGACTAAAGCCATTTAAGTTCCAAAAAGTGCAAGAGCTCACTGATGGACAAACAAAAGTTAGACTGGGAAGAGCCAAGGAGTTACTTCGCTTGGTTTTCTCCGATGAGAAGCCATCCATTTTGAGCAGCTTGTGAACAAAGCAAATGATCGAGTTAACTTGCAAAAGAGGTCAGCTGAATATTTACACCTGCAAGCGCCGCCGATGATAATTGTGTGGGCCGCCGTAACGGCCGAAGGTCGCTCCCCGCTTGTATTCATCGACCGTGGGGTTAAAATAAATGCTAAATATTGTTAGGAAAATGTTTTAAAGACAGTATTGAAGCCCTGGCAGACAAATATTTCAGCCGCCGACCATAGACATTCCAACAGGAATCAACACTACCGCACTCAGCACGCGTCAACCAAGAATGGCTTAAAAAGAAGGTTCCTCGCTTCATTTCTACTGCACAATGACCACAAAAATCTCCGGATCGCAATCCGTTGGACTTTTGCGTCTGGGGCATTTTGGAAACTAAGGTTCTCACTAAAAAATACCAAAGTGTCGATCATCTCGGGATCGTTACAGTGCTTCACCGGGAATGGGTCAAAATACCGCAAAGCCCCTTTCATGCAGCCTGTGATGGCTTTGTGGGTCGTTTAAAGGCCATAATTCATACCAATGGTGGCCAATTCGAACAAATCTAAATTGATTCTAAAATTTTATGTTATTTTCAACATTTTTTGCTTTTGAACAATAAAATTAAAGAAATATAAAAAAAATATAGCGCTTTACTTTGTTGCATTATATATCAGCCACCCTATACAACACATGTTCAAACAAAATTATTGCTTCCGAGTCGTCGAAAATCTGTGATGACATGTGAATAATGGATAATTTGACATTCTTGTAAGAGGCATCGTTATGATTTTGTTTCGTAAATATAGTGAATCAAGGAGTCGTATGTTCGCAAGCATACTGGCCACTGATCTTCAAGACAATTTTCGTATAATTTTTGGTTAAAAATCGTTTTTTTTTTTATTAATTCAAAATCTTTCAAAATTATTTCAGGTATCCCACTACCACGGTTGAAAAGAGCTCCCCCTGAACTACCATATGCATCAGAGATCAGCAATAAGTATTCAAAACGATGAGTAGATTCGAGTCATACTTATAATTTCAAATACTTATACGCATACTTATTTTAATATCATTCTCATACTACTCATGCCCAAAGTTGGAAGTACTCGTCGTATTCATACTTAACAATACGCATCATGTTATTGACGTCGACTCGTCTCTACTTAATATTTACACGAAACACAAAATAAGTATGATTCGCATACGAACACTACTATGCTCACAAGAAGATTGTGTGTATGCTTTGCTTGTTGTCTTTGTCTTTCCTTTCGTCTTTGTTTGTATAAGCAACAACAACAAATGATTCGAATCACTAGAAACATTTATGAGTATTATAAGTATTTTTCTAAATTTATGAATCAGAATGCGTAGACGTATGAATCAAACATATTTCGAATGTTGTGAGTTTAATGTCAACGTTGTACTCATACTCATTGCTACTTATACTTATAAATCAATGTTGTAGCGAGTACAAATGAATCAGAGTAGATAAATTTCAATTCTGATGATTCACTTATACTCAAAATTGCATGACTGCTTATAAGTAGCGGAAAAACGATTCATTGGTGATCTCTGATATGCATATAGTCTGTATGGTGTACTATTTCTTATATGCTCGCAAATGGCCACTGTAATGGCTTATTAGACAAGAGGCCACGACGAGCTATGAAAAAAATATTTCTTCGGTGACTTCCTCTAAGCAGATTTCTGGCAAAACCTCTACGAGTAAATAAAAAATTGCCATGAAGAAGTTTCTCAAAAATCTGTCATTCAAAGTCAACTTTATACTTTTGGTTTCGCCACTCATGGCTAAAATTAACTCACACTACATAGTAAGTGGTGTTAGAAGCTAGGTCGTAATTCTGTTTGAAGGATTGTAATGGAAAATTATGTAGCTATACAAGCCCACAAAAGTATACATACGCTTAACAAATTTCAAAAGTTTCTGAACCAATGCAAAAGACAGTTTTAAAATCAAGGAAAATTGACAGACAATTATAAAGATTTTCAATGAAAACGGATTTGTTCATTGTATGTATACTTTTGTGACCCTATGTATGTATGTATGTGTGTAAATTCTGGGAATTTTTTCTCCCTCTTCTATAATTTGTGGGCCTATCCTCTCATTAATATTTCTGCGATTATTTCACGCCATTTCTAATAGCCAAGAGGCTTTTAGAGCACTAAGTTCTAAGATAACGAACTCTGCGTTATTTTATGATTGAAGCTTTCAATGAGATAAGGGCACTGGAACATATTGGTATTTCCGGAACCTGTAGAGCAGATAAGTATAGAAAACCTCTTTGATGACCATCGAGCTTATAATTGACAATACAGTGCTGGCATTTAATAAATGCCAACTGTAGGATCCGTATATCCGTAATACGGGGCAGATAACCCACCAAATCTGGTCAAATTTGGTTTGAGAACGCACAAAATTACTGTTTAAAGTTCAAAGAAACACGTTCAGAGTGGTTGTTGGAGTCAATTAGAAAAGCAGTGGGGTTCCTTTGTAGACAATAAACATACTCTTCAGTACCTATTAATGGTTCCATTACTTGAGGACCCGTGCAATGGGCCATATATGACCTAAGTGTGTCTATGCTATCTTTTTGGGTTGACAGCCACCTTTTGTTCCCTTGAGTCTTTCAAAATTCTGTAAAATATTTCTCTCAGTCGACTTATGCCAGCGCTATTCGATTGCAAACAAGTTTTGTCAATTCGATTGTACCTTGGACCCTAATGCTATGCAACTGCAACAAAAAATGTACACAATAAATTGCAATTTTCAAATGTTAAGTGTTGTCAATTGAAATTTATTTCAACAAATGTTAGCAAATGCTTCATGCTTACGTGTGATTGTGTCGATATTTATTTAATTTCGGAAAATAAAAATAAAAATACGGGCGTCTTAGTTTCAAATAAACCCTTGTTAAGGACAAGAACAAGAAGAACAAAAATAAGAACAAGAAGAAGAAGAATAGGAAGAAGAAGAAGTAGAATAACTTTCATAAATCTTGTAAGAATAAGTCAACTCGGTTGCTTAACTTTTATAAACAACTTTCAACTGTGAAGTGAACTCAACTACTCAACTAATGCTGCTCTTGCTGATGCCATTACTCTTGACTTTTGTTGCAAGTTAATGCATGTGAATGAGTGTATGTGTGTGTGTGTGTGTTTGGAGATAGTGTCTTAAAGTTGAGTTTATATGATGCAAGTTTTACTTTTCATTCAGACAATTCTCATAGCATTTAATGTCAAAATGCATTATGAACACTATGTCTTAAGGGATTCAAACTCCCCCAAAAAAAAACTGGAGATTTACAAAGAAAACTGCTGCTGTTGTTTGCAAAATTTTTGATTGTTAAGCCTGAAATGTTTGAAAATTATTGCAGAAAATAAAGAAAATTTTTAACATTTTAATACATTGCCTATGGGGGATTATAGTGAAGGTAGACGCAGGGATTTTCAAAGACAAACGAAAATGGTTTTTGAAAACTCAAGGACCTTGAAAGGAAAGAATAATAAATGTGTAGAATGCATATACAAATATAGTTGGCCAGTACACACGCTTCAATCAGGATTACAACATAGTTTCTAATACAATTTATATTGTATATGTTTATATATACGTGGCTGGACCTACAGTTCAAAGTCTGTACTCCGAACGACAGATTTTTGTGAAACTTTCGGGTGACAATTTTTTTATTTTTTCTTAGAGTTTTTGCCCAAAATCTGCTGAGAGAATGTCGTCGAAAAAGGCATTTTAATCCAGTGTTTTGTCTGGACTTGTCTGATCTGGGACTTGAACCGAGACCTCATGCCTAATAAGCCAACACACTACCTATTAAACTAAGGCAAAGGGTGCACAGACATTAAACGTAAATTTGGTTGAAGTAAAGTGGTGGTTGCCGAAAGTAGACCCAAAATAAAATTATAAACACGCTATGTTCATCAAATCTTCTGGCTGGTTTTCCAGTGAGGGGTAGTTGTGCTTTTGTTGTGCAGCCCTTGCGCTGACCAACTTCTTCCTTTTCCCTGATTTAGCGGAACTTGGTTAGTACAGGGACTACGTTCATCCGTGGCATCAAAACGGGCCGCCATGCGTGCTCAAGTGAGCTTTGTGATATCAGAGCTCCCACTCCGACCTAAACCTATGTTATACTATGTTCATATAGGTACTTTTATTGAGTCAATATTCGGTTTATTGAGTACAATATTTTAAGTTTTCAGGCATTTCAGCTTACTCAATATTCATTTATCAGTTAGAAAACAACAATTTTGTTTTTATTTTAATTGCGAAAATTAGTTATTAGTATTTGTTTGTTGTTGTTGACATTTGAATTGTCAAATATCAACAGAAAGTGTTGCGTAAATTGTAATATGCACTTATGACCGTGCTGCATTTTAAGTTTCACTCAATATTATAATAATTTGCGTATTTATTGCGCAATAATTAATAGAGACTTCATATGAAATATATATTGTGCTCAATAATGGTGATTATTGCGATTTACGTAATAAAGGTCCATACCTGAACACCGCATGTGTCATACTTTGGCATCATAAAGCCAATAAGACATGTAACCAACACTTTCCGCCTTAGGCAGAGGAACACTCTATGCAGAGGACTGGATTTGGAGAATCGTATCCACAGAAAGCGGAATTTTTTCCGTCTACAGGACTTGATGTCTTTTTTTTTTAACCGACTAGTAGAGTTTTTCTTTATTAAAGAGAAAACTGGGTTGCTGAATACCTTTTTCAGAATGGCTTGATTTTAAATTAGAAAAAAAAAAATAGATTCACGTCAGTTTGATTTATCTTGAAATTATACATAAGGTATTAGGCTTACGTAGCTATAAAATAGGCGTGTCTCTAAGTAAGGGCGGAAGATAAGCAGAATTATGTGTGTGATGCAATTTCATTGTGCACATAAACAAAATTGAAGTATTAAAAGCCGAAAGCTCTGTTATCCTTCGAACGACTTTTCCTCCTCAGCAAATTTCTAGGCAAAAATCTGAGAGGTAAATAAAATTGCACAGAAAGTTTCTCAATATCTGTCGTTCGCGATCGACTTTAAACTATAGGTCCCGCACTCACGTATAAAATAATGCACAGAACAAAAGTGGAGAAATGTGAAACTAATAACTGAAAGGGTTGTAATGACCAATTATGTATGTATCTGTAATCCATTGAATCTATTAAAATTGATTGTTAGATGCTGCTTACACTCTAGCGACATTATTGGCATCCAATTTTTAGTTGTCCTGAGAGATTTTGCCAGAAATCTGTTGAGAGAGAGACGCCGAAGGAATATTTTTTCGTATTTCGTTGGGATGTCTGATGTAGGGTTTGAACCGTGGCCTTATGTTTACTAAGCCAACGCACTATTTACTAGGCTACGGCGACTTTATCAATCACGGGAAGACTACAGCGGCTTCTAATTGTCAAATACTGTGCGTAAATATTGATTTATTGGTCAATCAATGTCTTGATAATTTTCTTTCCACAAGTGAGTCTGTTCACTGACCCTATCATTAGATCTGGTTTACTTCTTAAATGCTTGGTCCATTCATAAAGCAAACAACTGTTGATTTATGAGAAGACAAGATTCATTCAACCAGTGACACTGTATAGCCAGGTTTATTAGGAAAAGCAACGTCGAACATTAGCCGAAAATAAATGCCATGAAGCTATCTATCAAACAACAATTTTTTGGGTTTTATGTTGCCACAGTCTTTGGGCCATTATTACAACGTCGCGTTAACTAAAGGGAGAATTTTAACGGAGAGATAAATTGTTTTTCATTATTACGAGTACCCAATAAGATAGAAGTAAGCTTTAACTTAAAGGGAAGGTCAACCTGCCTTTAACATTTAAAGGTCACTTTATGTTTAAACTTGCCGTATTATATGATATTTTCGATATGGCAACTTCAAATTTGAACAAAATTAGCATATACAACAACCAAAACGAAGTCTACTGTTGCCACTGCTTTAAAAAAAAAACTTGTTTCATTGAGCAGTTTTACCGACTTTGCTACGGCGCTGCCATATTTTTAAAAAAGTTAATTTTTTGTAAATTGTAATAACCAATATAAGTTAAAGGTAACTTTGCCGTTCACTTTAGCTAACGCCAACTTTAACGGGACGTTGTAATAATGGCACTTAGAAAAATACATCACAGTTGATTTGACAAATCCGTACGTCCAGAAAATTAAGTTTACTACCCTATTTGTCTTAAGAAAACACGAAATATTGCTTTGGTGTTGTCATAAAGATGCAAAAATGTTGTAGGTTGCTATTCAATATATTTAGGTTTGCCTGTATTGGACTTAATTCGTCCTTAAATTCTTTTAATTCTTTATTTAAATGATAAATTCCAACACGTGGTAATTATTATTGAAAAGTAAAAGTCTTTCGATCCTGTCACCCAAGTGAACAAAGAAATATTTTCGCTGGTACTGTCTCTCTTTCTCCCTCACACTTTCTGTGTTTTTTTCTAATTTGAGGAATTTTTCCTTCCCTTGAAGATGCTGCCAATACATTAAAAAAAAGGCAACAAAATTGATTACGTGCCGAATGGTACCTGAGGATTAATTTTGAATTAAACTGCAGTGAAACACGCATACACTCAAACAGTACATATACGGGTTTCAAGACCTACCTGCCTAAAACGGCATTAAATAGATGAAATTTTTGAAGCAGACGAAAAACCCAAGTAAGGATAATATTTTTCCAAAAAATATTAACGCAAAAGCGTAACATCGGAACAAAGAGGGAAAAACGGAACGGTGGAACGGAATGCCACCTTTATATAAGAGAGTGAGTGAGTGGTACTTGAACATCAAAAGTGAAATCCACTATTCCTAGGAAAACAATTGATTTTCTTTGTGTTCTCTTTAATTTTATCTTTCGTTTCGCTACAAATGATAAGAGATGATGGGAGAAGACAAAGAAATCGTTATGAAAATAAAGTCTTATCTTTAGAAAATCCTTTGTTGTTGGAATGAAAACGAAATGCAAAATATTTTGAAGTGTCAAGACAAACTGCACTATGGCGTGTAGTGAAGAAAACTAGACCATAATGGCAAAGGGCCCTTAGAAATTCTTTTGATACCGTTTGCAAGCAATACTAATATTTTCAAATGATTGTTGCCTGCTTCCATATCTGCCGTCTTCACGAGTGGTGTGGTATACCTTGCTCCTTTACTTGCCGGATGGTTCCCCTCTATGCCCGTCTAAAGAATTTTATTTCTGAGATCATTTCCGTGTTTTATTAGAGTTTAGTTTGCACCACAAAACTGCAACCGGTGATTGAAAAACAATCATGATTTAATCAGCACTCGAAAAACATGATACTTTCACTCAACGAAACAAATATTCATTAATACTCGTTGTGATCGTTCATTCTCAAATCAATCGAAACAATGATCGTTTAAAAACTTTGTTGATCAAATCATACATCGCATTCCAACGGATCATTCCGAGTGTTATGCAAATGTTCGATTGACACCGCAAAAATAATTTCTGTTTCAAACGAGTGTTAAACGAGTATCAATCGATTATGATGTTTTCCATTAATGCTTTTTGGTTTTTGGTTTCGATCAATGCAAACACCGCATAAATTATGTCTGTTTCAAACGAGTGTTAAACGAGTGTCAATCGATCATAATATTTTGCATTAATTCATTTTGGCTTTTTTTTTCGATCAATGCAAACACCACAAAAATTATGTTTGCTTCAAACGAGTACTGAACGAGTATCAAACGAATATGATATTGTGCATTAATGCATTTTGGTTTTTGTTTTCGATCAACGCAGTCAATGCAAACATAATGTTTGTCTCAAACGAGTGTCAATAAAACATTTGCATAACGCTCGAAATGATTGGTTTGAATGCGGTATGTGCGATCATAAGCAATAGTCGTTCGAGTGTTATGATCGATCGTGCATAAAAATTTGTATGCATGAATAAATCAACAAAAATGTGATTTTTACAGTTCTCTGGTTTTCACCACTTTTCCGAAGATTTTGGCAGAAGATGAGGAACATTGAAAAAATTACATACGTTCCACACTTTACGTCCGTACGAACACATGGATCCCACACGGGTAGTAAATATTTAAAATTTGATAATGGCAGAGCCATACAAGGATCGCCATCTTAACGAATAACGTTCACAAGGCTGATGAGGTTATGGAACTCCATTGCTCCTTGACAGAATCCGTACGTTTCTACACCCTAAACCATACGCTTGTAGGGCATTAAATTCTACACACAAGAGAAAGCTTTCTAATCCAATTGCCTGTTTGTGGGAAAAATTCTTTGCTGGAACTCCAGACTGTCAATCTTTTGAACACCCATGGCTGACAATTTAAAAACATTATTGTTGGTCGTAACCTGCCGCACCCATGTTGACAGATTTCTAAACTATAACTCTGAAAATAGCGTGCAGGGTAATATTTCTGAACAATGAACAATTGAACACTTTTGCAAAAACTAATTTCATTACCTTACACTCAACATCACAAAGTTGAAGAGGTCACAGGATAAGGGATCACTTTATTTGAAATATTAAGCAGCAAGAAACGATTCGAGAAGATCGTTTCCTAGCCTGAAGGAGCTGCAAGGAGTTGCCTAGTCGCATAATGAAGTAACTTATTAGCAGTCGCCGTAGTCTAGAAGGTAGTGTGTTAGATACGAGGTCACGGTTCCAACCCCAGGTCAGACATCTCCAGCAAAAGGAAGTATAATTGCACATTTCTTCAGCCACTGACTCTCAGCAACTCGGAGAGTAAATAAAGAATTGCAATTAAAAAATTTTTCACAAAATTTGTCGTTCGGAGTCGACTTTAAATAGCAGATCGTGCCACTCATATATAAAATTAGCACACACTACAGAGGTGCTGAGAGAAGCTAGGTTGTAATTCTGACCGAAGTGATGTAATGATCAATTGTTGTGTATGGATGTGTGTTAATAGCTTCTCAGGCAAACCTCAGCGCTCAGACTGCGTGACAATAATGTAATTGAATGCCATTTTATAGTCCGTATAGTCTTCTAATATTTGACGTTGTGGAAATTTCACAATAGAAGCTGATCTGGGAAGGGTTAAGACAAGTGACATATATATATATATATCCGAGTACATAGAAATTCGTATCGCTGGGCATAGACTAGCAACTCTAGCAATATTTTGCAAACAAGGTGGCAAATACAGTATACCTGACCATCAGAGGTCAGCAATGAATCGTTTTTCTGCTACTCATAAGCACTCATGCAATTTTAAATATGAATGAATCAACAAAATTAAAATTCAACTACTCTGATTCATTCGTACTCGCTAAAACATTGATTTATAAGTACAAATAGCAATGAGTATGAGTACAATGTTGACATCAAATTCACAACATTCGAAATACGTTTGATTCATATGCCTACTCATTCTGATTCATAAATTTAGAAAAATACTTCTAATACCTATAAGTGATTCGAGAGATTCGAATCATTCATCAAAATCTACAGCCTTTGTTGTTATTGCATATACAAACAATACAAACAAAGAAGAAAGGAAAGACAAAAATAACAAGGGAAGCATACACACAATCTTCTTGTGAGTATAGTAGTGTTCGTACTCGAATCATACTTACTTTGTGCTTCGTGTAAATGTTAAGTAGAGGCGAGTCGAAGTCAATAACATCATGCGTATTGTTAGGTATGAATACGATGAGTACTTCCAACTTTGAGTATGAGTAGTAAGATTTTCTTATCAAAATAAGTATGAATGCGTATAAGTATCTGAAGTTATAAGTATGACTTGATCTCGGCTGGCCATGCTGACTGTGACCTCCATCACAGAGCCAGCAGTCTTGTTGCTTTTAAATCACCAAATTATGATTACGATTGGGATCGATGATATTACTTCCCTAACGGCGCGGCGAAATACGTGTAAAGGCGGTTTTTATTTCCTTGCCTCACTGTGCATTATCCTGTTGGGGAAATAAAATGCAATGAAGTGTGCATTGGAAAATGAAAGGAAAGCAATTGAAAATCGATTGAATTATAACAAGAAAAATCCCGAATCATTTTCCTTTTATGCAATTGATATGAGACAGTAGCAGCAGCAAAACACTTTTCGTTTATCGGGAATCAATTTTTCTACTCCACAAAAAATTTCACTTCAAAAAATAAATTTTTTTAATGGCAAAATTTCCATTTTCGTTGAAAAAAGTTAGGTTAGGTTAGAGGACGTGTACTTGTCAATTCTAACAAGTACAGTACCCGAAGGTCGAATTGACCCATTGTAAAACATCCTAGCTTCTCACACCACTTACGTTGTGTGCGTTAATTTTATACATGAGTGGCGGGACCTACAGTTTAAAGTCGACTCCGAACGACGGATTTTTTGGGAAGCATATCATGGCAATTTTTGCTCTCAGAGTTTTTGGCCAGAAATCTGCTGAGAGAAAGTCGCCGAAAAAGTATTTTCATATTTTCGTTTTGATGTCTGACCTGGGATTCGAACTCGGGCCTTTCGTCTAATAAGAAAACACACTACCTACTAGACCAAGGCGACGTCTTTTGGTATATAAACTCGAATACAATATTAATCGTCCTAAGGACACAAATACGTTTGTCTGGGGCACATGTCTTTTTTTCGATTTTAATTGATGGATATTCCAAACGATAGCTATTCTGGCTAATTTTACTTTTCACTTCGGAAAATAAAAACTATAACCACGCTTGTGATTCGCTGATTAAGGTCATGATTACAAATTGATGGAAAACTCGAATTTATTGCCATGAAACACAGACAAAAACTCTCTATAGAAACAACTTCACGATGATGTTTTTGTATCGGGTGGATCGTCTATTCCATTTAAATTTGAACTATCGGTTATTTCGAATCTGACAATACTCAAATCATTCTATTCTGTAACCGAATTCACTACCGAACGTATTGAATCGATTTACGCTTGAGCTTGGGATTTATTGGATCAACGATAAACTGCATGACGACAATGATTTTCCTAAAAAAAAAATCATGTTTCCGCAAGGGACCGATATTCATCGTGGTGGTGGGTATGTTAATAAATAAAATTTATATATTTGGAACTCAGAAAACTCACACGTGGACTTACAGAAGCCAATCTATTCATTATGAGTAATTGCTTTATCCGATTTGTGGAGCGGAGACAACATTGGCCAATATTTCTTTAACGATGAGGTTAATGGAGGCACCCATCGGAGCATGATAAACGATTTTTTTGTACCCACTACTCATGGTGTTAATGTGAACGATGTTTGGTTTCAATGGGATGGTGGAACTTGACACATACATCTCATGCCACAATTGATTTATTGTGTCAAACCTTTAATGTTAATTTAATTAGCCAAGAAGTTGCGATTTGACACCGTTGGCCTTTTTTCTGTGGGTTGCCGTTAAAGAAAAGTGTTATGCGGACAAACTAAAGAAAATCGAGGATTTGAAGATCAACATTCGTAATGCCATTGCCGAAATACGACACCACACACTTGAAAAAGTGCACGAAAATTATTACGATCCAATGAGGTACAGTATGGCCTGCCACGGCAGCCATATGATTGAAATTATATTCCATTTCTAACCAGAACAATTGTACGTCAGAACAAGAAAAATTATTTCGAAAATTTTTAATCGCTTTGGTTTCAACTTTTAAAGTGCCCATCAGAGATCAGCAATGAATCGTTTTTCTGCTATTCATAAGCACTCATCCAATTTTAAGTATGAAAGAATCAACAGATTTGAAATTCAACTACTCTGATTCATTCGTACTCGTTACATTGATTTATAAGTACAAGTAGCAATGAGTGTGAGTACAACGTTGCCATCAAACTCACAGCATTCGTAATATGTCTGATTTATAAATTTAAAAAAATACTTATAAGTCATTCGAGTGATTCGAAACATTCATCAAAATTTACAGTCTTTGTTGTTGTTGCATATACAAACAAAGAAGAAAGGAAAGACAAAGACAACAAGCAAAGTTTACAAACAATCTTCTTGTGGGTTTAGTAGTGGTCGTATGCGAATCATACTTATTTTGAGCTTCGTGTAAATGTTAAGTAGAGACGAGTCAACGTCAATAACATGATACGTATTGTTAAGTATGAATACGACGAGTACTTTCAACTTTAAGTATCAGTAGTATGAGTATCATATCAAAATAAGTATGAATGCGTACAAGTATCAGAAATTAGAAGTATGACTCGAATCACCTCATCGTTTTGAATACTTATTGCTGATCTCTGGTGCCCATCCTATATTTTATGAGGATGCAATTATACTTTATCCATATGCAACTTATTTTATCAATTTGAAAAGGCATTTGAATAAAAATGAAAACACTATTTAGGGCTTATGACAGCGTTGCTGAACACTACAGAATACTAAGCAATGAAAATGCCCATTAAAAGTGAAAACCTTGAAGGCTGATGATCGTACTGCATACTGTCTTACATATCGATATCGATAAGTATTGTTTGTCATCTGAAACTGTTAAACTGTGTTGAGTAATACATCAGACATCCAAATTTTATGAATTTACTTCGAGATATTAAATAAATTGGCAGGCGAGCTCAACTGAGCTTTTGGTAACCAAGTTCCACTCCAACCTACATATCTGCACGTTGGTTCATTACTATTTAGACTTCAAAGCATGAATTATGTTCGGCGTCAGTAACTGGTATTAGGCATTATGAGCCTAGATAAAATTCTTCAAATTTACTTCTGAACATTAAATCGATGCGCCTAATTCTGAGAGAAATTTTTTCATTTAACATAATCAGTCTATTGGGCAAGCATTATATGAAGGTGTTGATGGTTCTGGCACTTATTAGACTCATTTTGACTCAAAATCCAGCTAAGACAATGTGTATACTGAAGAGAATATTGCTGCTGTAGAAGTTTCCATTCTGATGATTGATTTGTATTTCTTAAGTGGTTGTCGTTTGTCCTATGAAAATTTTACCTCAAGGTTTGATAAAACTTTTATTGCATGCGTATTTGAATGTTTATTAAACTTAAAGAAAGGACACACATTTCTAATTTAAACACCTAATATTAAAGAGAGAGAGAGAGCGAGAGAGAGAGAGAGAGAGCGAGAGAGAGAGAGCGAGAGAGAGAGAGCGAGAGAGAGAGAGCGAGAGAGAAATAATTACATTCACGCGCCTGTAAAATGTCATTCCAAAAATTATTTCAGTTGAATGCATTAGGATTTGTACAACATCCTGCTTGTAGTGGCGTAAGGAGTGCGCACAAAAAAAACTGGACTTCCACTTCTCGTTATAGGAATAAAACTAAGTGGCGGATTTTTTTCATTTTATATTTCAATTAAAGTAAATAATATTTGAATTCTTTTGTGTATAAAATTTTTTTCTGACCAAGATCTCAGAGCATCCAACTTTTTGAGCCACTTTTCTTCCAGACATGTTAGGGTGTTTTAGAAAAATACGTATTATTTTACATGCTTTGTTTTGGTCGGTTTTTTCTTACCTTAGGAACTGTTTTTTGCTTAACACCTGCGAGCCTAGCAATCGTTTTTTTTAAGCAGGGCAGTTTTTCATTAAAAATTTCAATTATTTTTTTACGACTTTCTTGTTGAGTGCCCATTTTCAAAAACCAAATTTTTCTATTGCAATGACATTTAGCACGTGGATTTTGAAACACGATATTCATTTTTTTCAATTATAATGAAAGTTGTAAGCTTAAAAGTAGACCCATTTTTTTTTTTTGTGCGCACTCCTTATGTCTGTCTGTATGCAAATAGGTTTAATATTACAGATAACTCTACCTGGATATGGTTTTCATATGTTTATTTATGGTGGAATTATTGAGAATTTATGGATAAAGAAACGACCTATCTACCTGTTACAGAATCCTTTGTATTAAATTTTTCCAGCACTCGAATTCGTGAATATACATCCTGACCTGAGGATTTTGCTTACGACACAATGAACAGCAGTTTAGTTGATCAGTTGACAAGAAGAACTTGGACGTGAAACGTGAACAGTGAAACTGAAATAGAAATTAAAATTAAAAGTGGAAATCTGTAAACGCTCGAGGGATTTCATCATCATTACTATCATCATCATCACTATCATAATCATCACTATCATCTTCATCATTATGAGCTGGCAGACTACAGTTCCCACTAAGGATAATCAAAATCAATTGGAAACGAAAATATTAAATGCTGCTAAAGATCAAAATATCACACGTAGCACTCAACATCTCTCATCTGATAATTTACAAAATGAAAATAAAAGTCTCAACACTAAAGTAGCTGTCATGGTACACTTGGAAAAATACCGAAACATGCAATTCCTTACTGCAATACAAGAGAATCAATCGATATTCTTTGAAAGAATCTTCGAGAATAAGGAGCTTAGCTTATATCACAAGATGTTTCGCGAATGCATGATCGAATTGCAAAGTGTAAAAAAGTCCGTGGTAACACCGTTTCTTATTAATTTTCTATTTCACTGTACACCCGAAGATTTTATGAATTTCAATTATGTTTGCGCGGGTGTCCAGTGTGTGGCTGATTCTATGGAGCGTAATGTTGAGGAACAGTTTGAAAAGGATTTGAAAAATATCAATAAAAAATTACCTCAATTTGCATTAATACTACGTGACCATGAATCTAAAGTAATCGATAGTCATAGGAATTCAACAAATATATCGGATAAATCAGATCAGAAACAAAGTCGCATCAATGTTGCAGAGATAACCTGTTACTTTTGTTCCCCTTATTATTTGGCTTTAAATCAGGATCAAAAGCTTGATGAGGATTTAACATTCAATATCAATCCTGATCTTACGTTAATGGATCGTCCACTATTGCGTGCAATCAAATGTTTTGAACCGAAAACTTTGTCTAAGCTGGCGGCACTTGACTGGCAGAGTATTAAATCCACATGTCCAGAGAGTCCTTATCTGAAGGTGGAGGAAAGGGAAGAACTTATACGTAGATATCTTGAGTATAACATTCACGATAGTCAGTGCGCCTTACCCATAACAATTTCCGTTGCAAAATTCTCTACAACTAGCGATGCCAGTAAGTAGGCAAGGGAGCCAGTTAGAGTGGATGAAAATTTCGGAAAGAGTTATTAGTTTTAAGTATTTTTTTTTTTTTAATTGATAAAAATAAATTACAATTAAATTTTAAATTCAAAAAGTTAAATAAAAACATTTCATAACGTTTTTTTTATCACAAAAACATTGAATTTATTGAATACTAGCTAATACCGGATATGCTTCGCTAATATTTATGTATTTACTTTATATGGGAATTGCCACACACACTATTGATAGTTCGCCTATTTTGATCCTAAATATTTATATTGAAACTGTAATTATTTGTACAAAATTTGAGGTATCTTGCTGTTATAGTTTTTTCCGATATACCCATCTTGTTATTAGCTTAAAATAGTAGGTAATGTAGTATATGTGGGCGTAGCACCTCGCTACTTAAAATTTTAAAATAAAAATTAATCTATAACCCCTTCCTGACATACAGAAAGATACTGTGAAAATTTCAAGAAAATCGGTTTAGCCGTTTAGTCGTCTATAATCTATAATAAACAAACAAACACACATTCAGTTTTATATATATATAGATTCAATTACGTTGCAAAGCACAAGTTTTGAGAAGATTTCAATGATAAATCATGGTGTACGCCATTATAAAAGTGGACACTGGGCACCAGAGACCTGCGCCGATCGGCTGACAGCCGGCTAAGCCGAGGCCGCCGACAAAATTTAAAAGCCGCCGCCGCCGAAAATTTATTCGGCTTGATTCGGCTTAGATTCAGCCGCCGTTTTATGTATGTAAGAAAATTAAAATATAAAATATGTTTTTAAAATTGTATACAGTAAATTTTAATTATATATAAAATATGATATTTATATTTTTGTTTTACTTGACTTAAATACATTATTGAAGTTTTTTTGTTCATTTTGTGATATATTAATAGAAAAATTTTGAATACCCTTTCTTGTTTTTGGTGATTGTGGTTACACTTTTAACTTTACGTACAATTTTTTAAAAGACAAAAAATTGAAATAGAGAACCAAAGAACTACAAATTTCAATAATTTAAATAAGTTAAATTCGTCTGATTCCGATGACGACCTTGCAATTTGTAATGGTAGTGATTTCCCAAAACAATAACTGAATCTCCAATTTCTATTAGCTTTTAGTCAAATTTTGATGGAAAATATTATTTTGAATATTTATTTCTGATAATTGTTTTGTAAGCTGTTATAAAATGCGAAATAATTTCAGGTTTGGACTTTCTACGTCGACATCAAACCTCTGTAACCATTTACGTGTTTACGGTATTGACGTAAAATCAAAAAAATTTTAAAATTCGAATGCCAAAATAAAATCCTTATTGTCAGGAAGTTCTAAAAATGCAGATTCCGAAAAATTTGCTAACGCACGTCTGCTTGTGCATCAAACGTGTTCTGTGGTGCAAATGTGCTGCAGAGAACTAAGGCCCTTTAACATAGTGGAGCAATCAGGGCCATTTTATTTATGTCATTTCAGATCACAGCACACCAGTGTTGCCACCTTGTGTGTAATTACAGATATTGTGTGTAAATTTTGATCCTGCGTGCAGCATGTGTGTAATTAGCTTCATGTGTAATTTTACTTTTTGTTCTAATTTTTCCTTTAGTCGCTAATTTTTAATAATCGATTTGCTAACAATGATTATTTAGTAAATTTACTGCACTTTTTGGCAAAACCTCTGAGAGTAAATAAAATTGCTATGAAAAGATTCTCAAAAATCTATCATTTGAAGTCAATTTTAAAACTGTAGGCCACAACACTCATATATAAAATTAACGCACACACATAAGTGGTGTGAGAAGCTAGGTCGTAATCCTGATTGAAAAGTTGTAATGACCAATTACGTTAGGTTAATGTTTCATACATGGATTTACATGTCTTTTTTGTTCTTTAAATAAATCTTGGAAATGTTGTATGCATATTATTTAAATAAATAAAAGCGCCGCCGAAACTTTACCATATTTCGGCTGACAGCCGACTTAAAGCCGCCGCCGAACCTTTTCAACTTTAGCCGCCTCCGCCGACAAATTTGCTCGGCGCAGGTCTTGCTGGGCACTGGACACGTACCAACCTTGAACAAACTGTAGCTACACGAATTTCAAATGATTCTTCCTTAGTGTCCAGTGGGACAACCAATCTTAAACATTTTATAAAAACATCGCAACATATTGTTTTTTATAATGTGCCACCTTTTAAATAAATATTTTAACAAAATTTTACTCAATTCAAATACTATTTATGCCATCATGGCGTACGGTGTCGACTACTTTGATGGCCATCTTGCCATTCGATTTTAGTAAAGGCGAAAACTGCTAATCAATTTAAGCTGAAGGCTTAATATTGTGATCTTGACAACAATGAATTGAAAATCATGGAACTTGATGATCATTATCTTCTATTATCTTTTAATTATCGATATCAATACCTATACAGGTATTTTATTTTATATTATTCAACTTACCACCAATGCCCAGGAAGCTATCTCGGTCGTAAGTTGAATAAGTCTTAAGTCGAATTTCATATAAAAAAATTTAAGAAAGAAAATAAAAGCTGCTGTAAATACTACATATTTGGCTTCTTTAAGTGTCCTATGAAAAAAAAAAATGAAAAAAATGGTCGTATGTGCGAATAGTCGTAAGTCGAGCGGTTGTAAGTCGGTTTGCCACTAAACGTGCTCAAGTGAGCATTTGCTATCAAAGCCACCTCTTCAACCTACCTATCTACACATTGATTCATTTCTTTTTAAATTTCAAAGCATGAACTATGTTCGCCGTGTGTAACTGGTATTACGTATTATGAGCCCGAATAAACCGAAAAAAAATTCTTCAAATTTTCTTCTTAACATTAAATCGGTGCTCCTAATTCTGGGAGAAATTTATCCTTTCAACGATTAACATAATCGGCCTATTGAAGGAATATATGAAGTTATTGATGGTTTTTGCACTTATTTTACCCAATACAAGGCCATATGAACATTCCTGCTGTGTCACAGTCTAGAAGAAGACTCCAAAATGATGGTTTGTTGTCTCAAACTTTTTTTGGAAACTTTTATTGCACGATGATTTGAATGTTTAACAAATTTAAAAGAAAAACCCCACATTTTTAATTTAAATACCTAATATTAGAAAGAGAGAGAGAGAGAGTGAGAAAGACAGAAAGAGTAATAATTGCATCCATGTGCCTGTAAAATATCATTTCAAAAATTTATTCACTTGAATTCATTAGGATTTGACCATCATCCTAACTGTAGTGACGTATGTATGTCTGTAGGCAAATACAGTAAAACCCCGCTTTACGCGGTAAATACGTTCGAATAAGCTCCAGAGCTAAACGAAACATCGTTAAATTGGGCATTTTCATTGCTTAGTATTCTATAGGGTTCACCAACACTGGCATAAGCCCTAAATTGTGTTTTCATTTTTATTCAAATGCCTTCTCAAATCGATAAAATAAGTTGTATATGGATAAATATAATTGCATTGTTATACTATTATTACCTCATAAAATATAGGATGGGCACCAGAGATCAGCAATAAGTATTTAAAACGATAAGTAGATTCGATTCTTACTTATAATTTCTGATACTTGTACGCATTCATACTTACTTTAATATGATACTCATAGTACTCATACTCAAAGTTGCAAGTATTCCTCGTATTCATACTTAACAATACACATGATGTTATTGACTTCGACTCGTCTCTATTTAACATTTACATGAAGAACACAATAAGTATGATTCGCGTACGTGCACTGTAATACTCACAAGAAGATTGTGTTTATGCTTTGCTTGTTGCCTTTGTCCTTCCTTTCTTCTTTGTTTGTCTATGCAACAACAACAAAGGCTGTAAATTTTGATGAATGATTCGAATCACTCGAATTACTTGTATGTATTTTTTTAAATTTATAATTCAGAGTGAGAAGGCGTATGAATCAAATACATTTCGAATGTTGTGAGTTTGATGTTAACGTTGTACTCATACTTATTGCTACTTATACTTATAAATCAATGTTGTAGCGAGTACAAATGAATCAGAGTAGTTGAATTTCAATTCTGTTGATTCATTCATACTCAAAATTGCATGAGTGCTTATGAGTAGCGGAAAAACGATTCATTGCTGATCTCTGGTCAGCAATCTGGTCAACATAATGCTAAAAGTGGAATTAGTCTTTGTTTTTAGATTACGAAAAGCAATGACAAGGCTTATCGAACCGTAATGTAATTTTGGTAAGCATTTAATTTGCTTTACATATGCTAAAATGAATGTACATTTCGTCGACATTTGACTTTTACCTTAAAAATCGACTGTTTTCGTTTAATTTCGTTTATCTATTCCATGTTTTGTTAATTTTTAAGGTGGATTTTTATTTTAAATTTTGAGAGAAACTGATGATATTTTCGTAGATTAATAGAATAGTTTTGAAAGGGGAAACGTAATACGGAACTAATGTACAATAAGACCCCACTTATGCTGATTCAGTATAACGCGGTTGCAAATGAAACGGCCCTGCACTAGCCAAAAGCGGTGCACTATAAAGCGAGGGTGTATACAATGAATCTTTTTCAACGCTCTTTTGTTAGTGCAACACAAGGAACTTGTTTTATTGCGCTATAAGAAACACAGGATTAGTACAAATCTCATCATTCGTATTGCGTTATATGGAGACCAAGAAATACAAAAGGCAAGATAAATTATGAATTATTTTTATTGAATTCAAGAGTTCATATAAGGACTGATAGAAAAAAATAAAATAAAAATAACTTAAAAGACTGGACTGGTATGCGTTAATTTTATATATGAGTGGCGGGACCTACAGTTTACAGTCGACTCCGAACGACAGATTTTTTGAGAAGCATTTCATGACAATTTTTACTCTCAGGAATTCGCCAAAAAAGTATTTTCATATTTTCGGTTTGATGTCTGATGACCTGGGATTCGAACTCGGGCCTTTCGTCTAATAAGAAAACACACTACCTACTAGACCACGGCGACTTCTTTTGGTATATAAAGTCGAATACAATATTAATCGACCTAAGGACAAAAATACGTTTATCTGGGGCACCTGTTTTTTTTATGATTTTTATCGATGGATATTCCAAATGATAGCTATTCTGGCTAATTTTACTTTTCACTTCGGAAAATAAAAACTAAAACCACGCTTGTGATTCGCTGATTAAGGGCATGATTGTAAATTGATGGAAAACTCAAATTTATTGCAATGAAACACAGACAAAAACTCTCTATAGAAACAAATTCACGATGATGTTTTTGTATTGGGTGGATTGTCTATTCCATTTAAATTTGAACTATCGGTTATTTCGAATCTGACCACACTTAAGTCATTCTATTCTGTAACCGAATTCAGTACTGAACGTATTGAATCGATTTACGCTTGAGCTTGGGATTTATTGGACCAACGATAAACTGCACAATGACAACGATTTTGGAAGGAGTTCATTTTCATCTTGGTGGTGGTTAAGTTAATAAGTGAAATTGCCATGTTTGGAACTCAGAAAACTAAAACGGGGTCTTACAGAAGCCAATCCAATATTTGCCCAATATTTGTTTGACGACGAGGTTAACGGAGACTCCTATCGCACCATAATAACTGATTTTTTTGTACTGAAATAATGAAATGAAATAAAAACTTAACTAAAAGACTGATTTCCAACAAAATTAAGAAATGCTTGTAAAATAATGTAATTTTTTAATTTTTATTCTCACTTGGGTCATCTTCATTCATTTGTTTTTTTTTAAATTGAAAATCCAACTGCTATTGTTTTGCACGGTAATGTATCTCGGCCCTCTTACAATATCTAGTTACTATTAATCCATAGGCTGTGCGGAAGGAACTAATGGGATGAAGATGAACGCAAACCGCGCTATAAAAGAACCGCGTTATAGGATGGCTGTCACAATTTCAGCTCCGCGTTATATGGAGACCACGTTCTGATAGTTTCGCATTATAGGAGGGTTAACTGTATATACAAAGTTCTGCAAGAAAAATTCTTTATAAGCAATATTTCTTATTTAATCATGATATATTTAGCTTCTTACTTACCTTTTGCTCCAGAAACAAATATTCATTGTGACCAAAAACCATACAAATTTCGATTAATAATTAAATATTTAGGAATTTTTAGAGTTCTCATTGAATAAAATAAAAAATATTCGACATTTTACCTTTTTTAATACAAAATAAATGTTTGTTTACATTTAATTTTTCTACGTTATCCACCAGTTTAAGGTTCAATTAGTCTTGACTTAACCATAACCATATAAATCAGCTGTTTTAACCAACTTTATGGACATCACTGTTTTCGATTATAGGTGACTTACCATAATGCCATAGTCATAACGATAACCATATGTACCAATTGAATTTTGGTTTTTTGCCATAACCATAAACAGCTGTTTGCTGAATTTACTTACATGTATACACATTTTTTTGTTTACTTTTGTATTTTTGAAAAATACATATGTGCAATTAACGTAAACAGCTGTTTATGGCTATGGCAGCACTGATTACTGCTAATAGTAAATTTACGGTTATGGATTATGTTACGACTACAGCGTTATAGCAAAGTCAGGACTAATTGAACCTTTACACTGTTGCTTCTAACATATTTGTTTTGCAAAACTTATACAGTCAAACTCGGTTATAACGAATTCGGTTATAACGAATTCTTGGTTATTACGTACATATTTTCAAGACCCAACGTTTTAAATACAATTTTCATAGAAAAAAACTTCGTTTATTATAAACTCGTTTATAACGAATTCTCGGTTAAAAGGAACTACTTTAAATGGTCCCAAGTCGCCGTGGTCTAGTAGGTAGTAGGCTGGCTTATTAGACGTAAAGCCAAAATAAAATATAAAAAGTATTTCTTCGACGATTTCCTTTCAGTAGATTTCTGCCAAAAACTCTGAAAGTAAATAAAATTGCCATGAAAAGTTTCTCAAAAAATCTGTCGTTCGGAGTCGACTTTAAACTATAGGTCCTGCCACTTGTGTATAAAATTAACACACACAACATAAGCAGTGTGAGAAACTAGGTCAATAATCCTGACTGAAGGATTGTAATGACCAATTATGTATGTATGTATGTACTTTAGATGGTCCCAATAATTAAATTTCATACATTTTACCTCAGAAAAAACTTTGAAGTGTGGCAATAGTCTTTACTTTTATTTAATATGGCAGCATTAAATTATAACTTAGTATCTTTAATCAGCTGTTGGATAAAAAGTATTAATACATATTTTTGGTTTTTAATAAATGAAAAAAATTATTTGTATTTTATCTTTTCTTCTATGACTTCACCCCGTTTATTACAAATTTTGCCTATAACGAACAATTTTTTTCTGGTCCCAAAGAGTTCGTTATAACCAGGTTTGACTGTACATATATAGTATATTAGAATTAAGCATTTTAATCACTATATTTTGACTATATTTCATTTGTTTACCAGGGTTGAAAAATTCAGTACTTTGGTACTTTTTTCAGTACTTTTTCTTTTCAAAAATACTGCAGTACCCCTGCGCTTCAGTACTTTTTTTTATTATTAAATATTTTATGTCTTGCGGTTTCCAATTATTAACGGAATAGCGTTAATGTGTTCAACGTAATGCTAAAGGTAGAATTAGGCTTTAGTCCTGGTTAGCCAAACGTACACAGGATGTATATTCGCTTTTAGAACACGAAAAGTAATGAAAGCGTTTGCCGAATCGTAATGTTCGTAAATGTGGTAAGCAATTGCATTGCTTTTCATATGATAAAAACGAACGTATGTTATATTATGTTCCATTGACGTTTGAATAAACGGGGCTGTTATGTTTTGTTCCATTCCGAGTGAGCTGTTTTTGTATACATAGTATGTAAGGTTAGTTTTTCTGTTCCGTACCGTATATGTATTAAATGTAAATAAATTTATAGTCTAGTAAGTAATGTGCGGTCTTACCAGATAAGAGCCTACGGTTCCAAAAAACAGCTTCACTCCGTAAACCATTGTACAACAGTATTAAACAGAGTTGTGTGAAGAGTGCAACAAAAATATTGTACTCTTCATAGAGTCACAACGTGGATTTCTTTTTGTGCTCTCGATAACCGAACATCTTCGTCGACGCCAGTAGGTTAGGTTAGGTTAGAGAACGTGCACCTGTCGGTCAAGACAAGCACAGTACCCGGAGGTCGAAATTGACCCATTGTACATTGTCCTTAGGGGAGGAAGGAAATAGAGGATATAGGAATGTAGGGAAGGGGAGGGAGCATTGCCAGTAGGATAGGTTAGGTTAGAGGACGTGTACTTGTCAATTCTGCCAAGTACAGTACTCGGTGGTCGTATTGACCCATTGTACAACGTCCTAGCTTCTCACACCACTTATGTTGTGTGCGTTAATTTTATACATGAGTGGCGGGACCTACAGTTTTAAAGTCGACTCCGAACGACACATTTTTTGAAAAGCATTCCATGGCAATTTTTTACTCTCAGAGTTTCTACCAGAAATCTGCTGAGAGGAAGTCACCGAAAAATTATTTTCAAATTTTCGTTTTGATGTCTGACATGGAATTCGAACTCGGGTCTTTCGTCTAATAAGCCAACACACTACCTACTAGACCACGGCGACTTCTTAGCATTGCCAGTAACTTTTTTAAACTTTTTATTTCTGGAAAAAATCCTTTTTTTAACACTACTGATATTCATATGGCAATACTGAAAATGTACCTTCAGTAGTAAAATATTGTCTTACAATACAAAGCATAGTTCTGTTACTTCACAGGCAAACGAGTGCTGTTGTATACATTGCAGAAATGAGGAATACACAATTTCAGTGCACTCGTAAAATGAAGTGCACTCGTAAACACTAAAGAGTACACTACCGTATTGCATTCGGTGAAGGGTAAGCTAGCAAAATGTTTTGTGCGTACCTCTAGTATGTAAGAATTTTTTTTGTTTTTACAAAAGTACTATTTGATGGAAAAAAGTACTTTTTCAGTACTTGTTCAGTAGCATTTAAAAAATTTCAGTTTTCCAACACTGTTGTTTAGTCTCTCCCTAAATTTTCCCATAAAATTATGTTATAAGCGTTTGTCAAACTTTACAGTTATTTTATCTGTAAGGTCGGTGGAGAAGATCTCTGACGAGTAATTGAAATTGAAATTAAAAGTTCATATCGTGCAATTTTATATAAAAAAAAAACTTGAGAAATTTTTTTTCACCACAACCAGCATTATGAGTTTGTCAACAATAGTTTCTTCTAATGAAAATGAAAATCAATTGGAAGTAAAACTGTTAAATACTGCTGCTAATGAACCGAATATCACAGGTACCGGTGCTGATGCGTCACAAAGTGAAGCTGATAACATTAATCCTCAACTAGAAATTCTGGCTTTCTTGGCTGAATGCAGAAATATTTCATTCTTAGATGCTGTAAAAAAGGATTATTTTCAATTCTTTAATAAAATCTTCAGCAATCAAATGCTTGAGCAATACCATAAAATGTTTAAACAGTGCCTAATCGAATTATACACTTTTCCCAAATCAATTGTAAGCACATTTCTTATGAAATTTATAATTTATTGCAGTGCCGAAGAATTTATCAATTTCAATTGTGTATGTACCGGTTTCAAGCTAACGACCGCAACCATTGTTAATAAATCGCAAAATGAAACTGAAGAGAACAAGGTTAATTGGGATGTTTTGGTCCTGTTATCAGAATGCAAAGATAATAATTTCTTGCAAGAGGTAAAAGCAGATTATCAACAAATATTCCCAATATTGAGGACTCGCTTGCAGTTTAGACAATTCGAAGACATGTTCCGCCGATGCATTCGCGATTTATACATTTTTCCCAAGACAGTTATAACCACATTCCTTATCCGATTCTTTATTAATTGCAGTGCCGAAGATTTTATCAATTTCGATTGTGTTTGTACTGGTTTCAAGCTTATGTTTGATACAATGAGTGTAAATTTTGAGAAGAAATTGGAAAATGATTTGGAATTCATAAATAAAAAATTGTCAGACCATGAAACGCTTATAATGGACTCGTATAAAACGGAAACTTATGAACCAATAAATACAAATGGCGCCCCATTAAAAATGGCTATGATACCAGATAATCGAAGCCACATTAATAGCGGTGAGATTTATTGTTACTTCTGTTCTCCATACTATTTGGCTTTAAATCAGGATCAAAGACTTGACGAGAATTTAACTTTGAAAATCAATCCCCAACTATCCTCAATGGATCGCCCAATTTTACGTGCAATTAAATGCTTCGATCCAAATACGTTATCTATGCTGTCAACATTTGACTGGGAGAGCATTAAAGAAATTTATCCGGAAAGTCTTTATTTGAAAGTAAGCGAAAGAGCAGAAGTAATCCATAGATATTTGGAATATAACTTTACTGGCGATCACTTTCCTCCACCCACAATATATTCCTTTGAGAAAATTATCGTTTAGTTTTAAGTATCTTTGTTTTTAAATGTTAAATGTTTCATGTAGTATGTACACTAGATTATTGATGACCAATTTAAATTAAATGTTTTATGACTAATAGATTATTAAATAATCAATTCACAAAATTTAAATAAAAACATTTCATAATTCATTAAACTCATTGAATATTTAATTACGATAATGAATACTTGCCTTAGGAAGATTTCAATGGTAAATCATTACAGAATGCCATTCAAACATACTCCATTTAGTGTACATAGACATACAATGTACACAGAGTATTACATACATAATTGGTCATTAGAACCCATCAGTCAGGATTATTGATCTAGTTTCTCACACCACTTATGTTGTGTGTGTTAATTTTATGCATGAGTAGCGGGACTTACAGTTTAAAGTCGACTCCAGACTATAGATTTTATGAGAAACTTTTCATGGGAATTTTATTTACTCTTAGAATTTTTTCCAGAAATCTCTTGAGAGGAAATCGCGGAAAAAACACTTTTTTTGTATTTTATTTTGATGTCTGGCCTTGGACTCGAACCCTGACTTTTACGTCTAACAAGCCAACACACTACCTACTAGACCAAGACGACTTCGACTGCTGGACACAGCAGTTTTGAAATTCAACAACCAGGTATGTCGGACCACCCACGGTTTATTGAATTCATTGCTGCTTTTTCCAATTTGGAAAAGCATTCTTGTAGAGCCTCATGTATCTCTTCTATCGCATTGGATTGATATTGGATTTTCGAATTAGTTCAACGTTTAGCTTCAAAGTAAACCATAAATCAACTGTAAGGTTCTGTTTAAGATTTTTTTTTCAATCTTAAATTATATTATAACCCCTAGAACTATAATCTCTTCCGGACAAATACATTAAACATAACTGTTGGTACTTAAAAAATCTGGTGTTGACTTTAAACCTTTGGTCTTAACAGAGCAAAATTTGCTCTTAACAGACCACTGTTAACTGTTTAACAGTTATCCATCTGTACAAGGTTACTTGTTTAGGAGCTAATTTTAGGGCACATACTAGGTCTATAGGCACTGTATCATATTCAAAGGAGTGTTCCAAGATCTCTTAATATAATCCGCAACATAGTCCCATATAGGGATGCCAATCGGGAAATCCTCTGTGATTTTTGAAAACTTGTCCCGGGATTTTTCGGGATAGTGAATTCATCTGTATTTTGACCTTATAAAAGGTCCTGAAAAATAATCTATATCACTTGCCATCGATAATAGCATCTCAGATGAGGAAAACCCTACTTCCAGTGATAAAAAAAATTATTTGATGGCATCGAAGAATGCAAAAGCCCTATAAAACGGATTAATAGGGTAACTGATTTAGATACTCAACTGTCCAAGGAAATAAATTTATTTACATCAGACGGTAGAAGAGGTGAATATTTACAAGCTGCATACAGCTATCTTGGAACTATTTTACCAACAAATGTTGATTGCGAGAAGTGTTTTTCAACTGCAGGGCAGGGATGGAAAAGTTGGTACAATTGTACTTTTTTTTAGCACTATTTGGTAGTCAAAAACACCATAGCACCTCAACGACTTATTTAGCACTATTGAAAAATGTTCTCTACTTTATTACATCACTCAAATATTCTGTCTCATCAGTGTATAAGTTTTTTTTTTTCGTTTCATTTGCATATGCCAACTCGTTGCTAGCTTGACATATCAAGAGTTATAAAAGGAATATTATCCGTTCCACATTCATCTGCAAATGTAGAAAGGATATTTTTATATCAAAATTTAATAAAAATGAAAGGGACAAATGGACTGTTTCCTTTGACTGTTACTAATTTAATCCAAACAAGGGATTTATTGAAGCCATTTGATTAGATCTCATAAACTTTTTTATTCCTTTATACTTAAGTATTAAAATAAGTTGTTAAGCTTACCTATTATAAAGTGCTTTTCATAATTATAGCACCACCAGCATTTCAATAATAACAAACAATGAATTGTCTTCAGGTCATATTCTCTGATGATAAAAAGTGGAACTTAGATAGACCAGATGGCTAATCGATACTACTGTCGTGACCTTAGAAATTCAAATTTTGGGAATATATTGTATTGCTGGGGAGGGTTATTTCTTTAAGTGGTTGCCTCAAATTTCAGTTTCCATCTACGTGAATGTATAGTGCAGAATACATTACTGTTCTTAGCTGTAGTTTGCTACTCTTCTTGAAAGAAAATAATGAAAAATATATTCTACAACAGGACAATGCCAGAATTCATGTCAGCAGACAGAGAATGGAATGGTTCCGTAAACAATCTATTGAGGTTTTATCGTACCCTGATGTGAATATTATTGAAAACGTTTTCCCAAACGAATTCCCCATTCTTGTCCGTAGATTATATTCAAAATAACAGATAATTTACCAGTGCTGAAAATTTGAAATTAAAAATGATCGAAGAGCGGTGAACGGTGGGTAGCCGGAGAAATATTAAATAATCTTTATAAGAATATCAAAGACCGAATATTTACTTTAATAAGGGGGGTTTACCAAGTTTTAAGTATAAATATTTTTGGTAAATTAAGTTTCTTATTGAACAAAAATGAATAATTTTGCAAAGACTAAAAATCTTAATTTTTATACTGAAGTCAAAACTGCGCTAACAATTTGAAAAATTTACTGTTATTTTTGTTCACAATGAAATGAATTGTCATTTATATTTTTATTAATTTATAATAAGAAAAAGTTTAAAAAAGAAAAAAGTGAATTTAGTTCAATCGGTCTGAAAAAAGTACAATTTTTCGTGAACGTTAGTACAATGTGTTAAGACCAATTTCCCATCCCTGCTGCAGGGTATGTTGACAACAAAATTCAATCAGGCCTACCAGATCACATGTTAGATGCTATAAACTTTTTGTTCAAATCCATTTGCATATGTACGTAGGAATATTTTTTATTTTTGTTAATTTACGCTTTTTTTCTTGATCTTTTTATATTTTATTTTCAATGATATGTAATTCTGATATACATAATTGGAATACAAAGGATTTCGTTAACAGAATATTTTTATTATTAAGAGAAAATCGCGATTTTTCTCGTGATTTTTCAGGATTTTTGGATCCCGAATTATCCCAGAATTTCAGGATCGGGATTTACAAAATCTCGAATCCCGGGATTTTTAAAAATTGATCCCGTTTTCGGGAGATTTGGATCCCGAATTATCTCGAAATATCCCGGGACTTCGGGATTGGAATTACAAAATCCCGAATTCCGGGATTTTTAAAAATCGATCCCATTTGGCATCCCTAGTCCCATATAAAGTGATATACAGTGAGTCAAAAAAGTTTACGTACAAATTACCTCGTAATTAAAATTTCAAAAAACATAAATTTATTCTTTTCGTTGCAGTATCTCTCTGCATTAAAAAAACATTAACAAAAAATGACAAAGACTCATTAACTCATATCAAAAAAGTTTACATGCACTAGATAAACTTCAAAAATATTACTGATAAGTAAAATTAATATTTTATAGCACCTCCGTTTCCTATGGCCTTGCGTTATTTTTAGCCATTCATTCGACAAGGCATTTTTTAGCGACTCTTTTGATATTATTTTGTGCTTCTTATTTTTTTGTCCAATAAATCCCAGATGTGCTCTCTTGGATTTATGTTTGGAGATTGTGGAGGTGTATGCAGCTGCTTGCAATTATAAAGAAGCCACTCCTTGACCAAATATGAAGAGTGCTTATGTTGTGTGTGTTAATTTTATACATAAATGGCGGGACCTACAGTTTAAAGTCGACTCCGAACGACAAATTTTTGAGAAACTTTTCATGGCAATTATATTTACTCTCAGAGTTTTTGCCAGAAATATGCAGAGAGGAAGTTGCCGAACAAATATTTTTATTTCATATTTTCGTTTTGTTGTCCGACCTGGGATTTGAATTCTGGCCTTATGTCTAATAAGCTAACACACTACCTACTAGACCACGGCGACTAGTAAATAAAATAAGGTAAATAATAAAAATAAGGGACTTCCCCTAAAAAGTGATTTTTTCAATGATTCCATTTGCATATACACAATATGTCACATACTTTTGGCCATAATATCGATTTTTTTTTTTTTTAATTCAAAATCTCGACTCACAAAACTGTTTCAGCTAAACCACTACCATGGTTGGAAAGAGGACCCTCTGGACTACCGTCTGCATATAGTCTGTATAGTGTACTATTCTTTATATGTATGTTCCCAAATGGCCACAGTCCTTCAAGAAAATTTTCGTATAATTTTTGTCCAAAAATTGATTTTTTTAAAATTCAAAATCTTGACTCGCAAAACTGTTTCAGCTAAATCACTGGCACGGTTGGAAAGAGGACCCTCTGGACTACCATTTGCTTATAGTCTGTATAGTATTCTTTATGTGTTCCCAAATGGTCACTGATGTTCTACAGAATTTTAAAACAAAAAATTTTTTATTTGCAAAGCCAATTTTCACAATACCATATCACTTTATATGAATGGGGCTATTTTACTGATTATGTTTAGAGGCCTTGGAACACTCCTTTGAGTATGAGTACCCATAGACCTAGTATATGCCTTAAAATTAGATCCTTAAACAAGTGATCTTGTTCTGTAGGATACTGTTAAACAGTTAACAGTGTTCTGTTAAGAACAAATTTTGCTCTGTTAAGAGGAAATTTTCCACCGATAACGCTAAATATGCCGCTGCTAAAATACATAGATTTGAGTCTTAGAGTCTAGTGGTGTGAGAAACTAGGTTATAATACGGACTGAAAGCGTTGTACATAGCTGCCAAATAAATAAATCATAAAATCGTCGTATATTAGAAAAAATTTGAAAATGATTCTGAAATTTTGATTATTTTGGATTATTAGACAAATTGCCAGTAATCCTGATTATTTTTTGATTATATTTTAATCGTAATCAATTACTAATTCGAAAAAATTATACATAAAATTATATAATAATTACGATTATTTTTAAAACGTCATGTAATTGATAACTAATCGTAATCGAATTTTAACAAGTATGTTTTATACAATAAACTAGCTAATACCCGATGTGCTTCGCTACTCCTGTCGACATCTATATATATATAAATGAATGTGTGTTTATTTGTTTGAAGTCTATAGACAGCAAAATGGTTAGACCGAATTTCTTTAAATTTTAATAATACTTTCTGCAGCTCTAGATGTTGATGCTTGTAGTCTCTCCTAGGTGTACTTAGCGTCGGTCCGGCGTCTTATCAGTTCTTGATCTTGATGATTAGTACCGTTTTCTTCTAAGACGTGCATCACGTTGGTCACGTAATTCAGTAGCTCTAAATGTTAATGTTCATATCATCTCTTTCCACACGTTCATCACGTTAATCTGGTATATCCGCAGAACTAGATTTTGTTGCTCGTAGTCTCGTCAATCTTAATGCGACGCGCCCCCTTTTTCTATTCAGCCCATTTTAGCCTAAAATATTCGTATTGATATTGAAGTGGATTTGACAAAATTTTAGGACTCTAACTGTAATATTTTCTTAGACATATTAATTTAATATTTTTATTGGAGGTGACACGTTCTTTTTTGTACATATATATGTACGTCAAAGTTGTCCATACAATATTTGATGACTTTAGCTGTTGTATTTTATGAAATATGCGACATTAAATACATGTTAGGTATGTGGGCGTGGCACCTCGTCTACTTGAAATTTTAAAATGAAAAATAGCCTATAGTTCCTTCCGGATGTACAGGAAGGTACTGTTAAAATTTTAAGAAAATCGTTTAGCAATCTATCCCAGGAATAATATTGCATCACATATATCTATGGGTGATGTAAATGTTAGGATGTCAGAAGCTCTTAACGATCTGGGCACGAAAATTCCATGTGATGTTTCACTTACACCACTCATATCCGGCCGAGAATGGAATACAACTATCATGTATAGGCTGATGCCTCAACGTCTATTTTTGACCGCTCACAGTAGAAAGCAAAGGTTTTCGTTTATCGCTATAGGGTATACAACTTCATTGATTCATCAGAGCATCGCTGCAACTACTGAGGGGAATTGGCCGATAAATCATATATATTATTTCAAAAGCACTTTTTTTTGTCGGTTGCAAATATCTCCCATACCACCGCATCAAATTTAATGAAAGATATCTCATTTTAAAGCTTATATCTAGCACTAATGGTGAAAAATAATTAGAAATTGAAAAATTTATATTTTCATTGATAAAAATTATATTTTATATAGAACTGCACGATAATACTGTTGTCATTATGATTATATGTTTTTGTTCAAGTGTACTAATACAGGGTCGCTTAATAGTAATGCAGTTCTACATAATATTGTATGTATTAAAATTCATTCTGGCAATACCGCTATTTACTATAATGCCGTTTATTACTAAGTCAGTTATATATAATATGCATATTAAGTTGTAAAAAGCTGTTTTGGCAATTATTTTTATGTTACAAAAATGACAACTAACGGTGCGAAATATTCGCACGGGTTATCTAGTATATATATATATTTTTTTTGTATTTCTTTTTGCTTGAGAAGTATTAGCAAGGCATTGGATACTAAACTACGTTGGTTGAATATACTTCATTTGATCATATTTTAGGTTATTGAGAGAATATTGTTTAACCTTTCATTTGATTATTTCAGAGTCTTCTAATCACTTCTAATTGAAAATTTTCATTTCTTTTTTGGTAAGTTTTATACGAAGCGAGTATAAACCTATGTATGCTTCAATCCTTGGTATGCTTTTTTTTTAAATATTTTATTACTATCCAAGTAATTCCCCGATAGATTCTCAATAGTGTCCCTGGTTCGCTGCACTTGGTTAAAATTTCCCGATTGTTTTAAAAATGCTTTCTAAGGAAACAAGTTTCAATAATCGGTTAGGGGACATCCACTGAGTAATAATGTAGTATTAAGAAAGATCAAATAAGTGCGTTTAAACCATTATTAACTCAGAAAGCAAAGGATTAAATATTGTGACGCCTTTATATTTAACGTTATGAATGTGCTTACGATGGCTTATTAGACGTGGGGCCTCGGTTAAAATTTTGATTAGTCACCTCCAATAAAACGAAATATGAAAAATTTATCTTCGGAGACTTCTATTTAGCAGTCTTCTGGCAAAAACACTGAGAGTAAGATTATAAAAAATTGCAATCAAAATTTCCTCAAAACTGCTGTCATTCGGAAAAGACATTAAACTGTATGTTCCGACACTCGCATATAAAATTGATTCATACAAGTTGTAATCCTGACTAAAGGATCGTATGTTTGTAAATTTACACTAAAATATCATAAATAATTTTGCAGACATTTTGGCAATTTTTAAAATATTTATTCTTTAACAGTAACATATACTCTTACAAGAGCCTTCCAATCCTTATATGCAGCTACACGGACATTTAATAAATATTCACCACTGGGCAATGGTATCAAACGAAACATGTTGTCGTGTAAAATTAAACGCTTCACTTCAATGTCGTGCTGTTTCGAAGACAAATATTCATGAAGTATTTTATTTTTTATAGCGTGAAAATATTTCTCAAATACTTACATCGTATGGACAAGTATGATTAATATTCGAATCTTTGGCTAATAATGAAGTGACTATATTTAAAATCGGAAATTTAGGGCCATATTTCATTCCGTCACAAAAATTCACCGTGTGATTGTATAGAAATGGCCGATAGCCATTTGCTTTTTTCAAAAGTTCTATATTCACCTGTGAACGAAAGAAACGTGTCAGTTGATTAGATTTTGGAACAGATATTCGATATATATCTTACCGTTACATTATTAACTGGAATTTGATGTAATTTGGCCAGCAAATAAAGTGCTGATACACCACGTTGTACCATTTTCAATCTACAAAGCGGTATCGTGGCAAAGGACTTATCGAACTCCTCACATTTCAGATTTGTAAATTTATAAGATCCTTTTGACAAACTGATGACAGAAAATAAGACACAATAAATAACCAACAAGTTCATGGTACTATGGTACTGGCTCTTATGTTGATTGAATTAAGTTTTCAAACTAATAAAAATCGTTCTGCATAACAAGCGTTAAAAATGTTTCAACAGTGTTGACAAATTCAGTACTTTTTCATTTCAAAAATGCCAGAGTACCTTCGCGACGCTTTTAGTTCTTTTTTCTTATTACATATTTTATGGTTTGCGCTTTTCAACTATCATCATATATATTATTTCTAAAGCACTTTTTTTGTCGGTTGCAAATAACTCCCATACCACCGCATCAAATTTAATGAATGATATCTCATTTTAAAGCTAATATCTAACACTAATTGCGAAAAATAATAAGAAATTGAAAAATTAATATTTTCATTGATAAAAATTATATTTTATATAGAACTACATGATAATACTGTTGTCATTATGATTAGATGTTTTTGTTCAAGTGTGGTTGGTAATACAGGGTCGCTTAATGGTAATGCAGTTCTATATAATATAGTATGTATTAAAATCCTTTCTGGCAATACCGCTATTTACTATAATGCCGTTTATTACTAAGTCAGTTATATATAATATGCCTATTAAGTTGTAAAAAGCTGTTTTGGGATCTAGTGCGATAAATAGGTTCGCTTAATTGTAATGCTATTCCACATAAATAATATATAAAGGTGTAAAAGCAATTTTGGTAATGCCGTTATTGTCATGGCATTGTTTGTTTAGGAAGTGTAGTAATACGGGTTAATAAATGGTACCAGGCTAATCGTAACAAACTTGGGAGAGCACATCATATCCGCAGAAATTGTCATACCGATAAAACTGTACTCATACCCCGAATCAACCTTACACCTACTGATCCAACTGTGCCTTTCCGAATGACACGAAAACAATTCCCTGAGAAAGTTGCCTATTTCCTATGACGATGAAACAAAGCACAAGATCAGACCCTTCAAAAGGTAGGATTGTATTGTATCAGAACCGCTCTTTTCACATGGTCAGTAAGTTATAACGTGGCTTTTTCTCGAGTGCGTACGTTTAAAGATATTTTTGTTGTACTAATGGATTCGTAACGAGCAAAAATTTAACGATGATCATGTCATTACCTCTAATATTGTATCAAGAAGTTAGTATAAAAGCATTAAACATGACACGGGTCATCTAGTTAATAATAAGTAACAACATGATGACCGCAATGCCTAAGGAAGATTAGGGCTTTAAACACCCCAGTTAGCCAAACGTCCCACAGAACGTTGCGTTCGTTGTTAGAAAGCGAAAAGCATTGCGTTACTCACCATATAATAAAAACAACGTGTGTTATATTACGTTTCATCGCCGTTTGACTTAACGAGGCGCTTTTACGGTTTGTTACGTCCCGAAACATCGGTTTCTGTCCTGTATTTGTATTAAATATAAATAAATATATAATAACTACGTTAATCCGATTTGATCAAACGAAGTGTCGATTTATTCACAAGCTAATGCACTTGTAGAATGTCATCACTTATTCCTAATTTTTTTATTAAGAAGTACTACTATGAACGGACAAACTTGAAAAAATATGAAAACAATTCGCATTTGTCAAGTTTACCTCATCAAACCTCATAACATATTAAGGTAAATAATATATAAATAAGAATATCGTTTTAAAGTCCAATGCCTTTCCTTTCCAATAAGGTTTAAATTTTGGACATTGATTCAGAAATGTTTGTGCATAAAGCACAAAAATGGGTTGCTTACTTTGCGGTGTATGCCAAAAGATAGCAATGTTGAGCCAATTCTTGGTTTCATTCATACGAATTGGGCGGTGATATAAATGACACGTGAATACAATTTTGTTCCTTCACCATTGCTGTCATCTAGACTGGTATAGTCTTGTTCCATCACTTTGATAGCTAACAACGGTCGAATGATTGATTTGATTGTTTTTAATTAAAGTTTTGAATAGTTTTTCAATATTATTAAAAACATTCGATTAATGGACAGGAAATGGTCTTAGGGCAGATAATCTTAATTATAACATACGTGAATTCAAATATTTAATTGTTTTATTAGGTCATATCAATTAAATAAATTAATGGCGCGTTTAATGCTTTAAAACCCTACAACAGCACGCATAGCGGCCCGTTGTGACGCCACATTAAAACCTTGCTTCCCATACCACCTAAGTTGTACAATTAATTTTTACCCATAAGTGGCGGAATCTTCCGTTTAAACTGGACTCCGGACGACAGATTTTTTGTGAAACTGTTCGCAATTCTAATTTCTCTCAATGATTTTGCCAGAAGACTACTGGGAAAACAGTGCCCTAAGAAATGTTTTTTCATTTTTCAATTTTTTCAGATGTCTAAGCTTTTATTTGAGCCACGGGCTGGCGTCTAATAAGTCAAAACATAGGTAGAGTAGACAACGGAGACTTAAATTTTATCGAATATCGAAAGAGATTTTTATTAAAAATTTAGATTTTTAAAAAAATGTTTTATTTAAAATATATTGAAAAGGCCTTTTTCTTGTAAGGAATTTAAAATCGATTGTTTTTTCCACTTGGAAGATCATTTCTGTTATGGAATTTTAATTCAACAATTTCAAACAACATTTAATGGGTAATTAAAAGACTTTTTGGCCATTAGATAATAAAAAAAGGTCTTTAAAAATAGTTTTTCATTTAAAGTTCAATTGTTAATAACATTTTAATCGAATAGTATGTGACATCCTTCAAATAGATTTCAATTTAAAATTGTTGAAAGCAAAGAGAAGAAACATCTTCATGTGGAGTAAAATATTTTAACTTTTTAACTTTCAAAACAATCTATTTACGTTCCGCATAAAACTATTTATTAAAACTTTGAACCGAAATTTAAAATTCATTCCGCTTAAGTTTTCTTCTCTTCCCTGTACTTTGCATCAGCCTTCTTGCGCAATTCAAAAAACACTCGTATAGTACGAATATCTTAATCAGTTGCTATGGAAATTTTAAATTCCGCTTTTAACTTTCTAGCACACTTTTGCAGTTACTCAAATCGTTGCTGATGATAATTTGAGTTAGAACTGATGCAGTGCGGCAAGTTATTTAGGAGACCGAATAAATTTTGGGTAATAATTGGACAAGACCGTGAATTTGTCATTCTACCGTTGTAAAATTTTGTACAAACGCATGTATAACAATGTACAGTAATAGGCAACAATATTCATGAATTCTCAAAAATTCACCGCGTGATTGTGTACTCGTAGGAATTGACGATAGCCATTTCATTTCTTTTTTTTTGAACTCTTTATTCACCTGCGAGTGAAGGAATCGTGTCAGTTGATTAGTTTTAGTGAATATACATTCGATATATTTGCTTATGCCACACTCTTACCGTTACATTATTAACGGGAACTTGATATAACTGGAACTTGATGTAATACGACCACATTGTAACAATTTCAATCCACAAACCGATATTGTTCTAAAGGCAGGGACCGAAAATAACTGTTATTTTTAAATTTTTTATTAAAAAAAGCAACCGCAAGGAAATGTCGGAGAACAGAACCAAGTATACCATTTTGATTGTCTTGGACCAAATTTGTATAAAATGCGATGCTTTTTAAAAACCTGATTTTTATTTTTTGGAAAAAAATAAAAGTTATTTTTTGATTTTTATTTTTTCGACCAAATGCAACAGCTATTTTTGACTTTTATTTTTTCAAGCAGAAATTAAAGTTGTTTTTGTTTTAATTCATGATAAATTCATAATATTTATAAATATTTATTGCAAACTTAATTCTAAAAATTTTTAACATAATTTACTTTAATTGTTTAAAAGAATTTTTTAATAAATATTATGAATTCATCATGTATTAAAACAAAGATAACTTTTATTTCTGCTGAAAAAATAAAGGTCAAAAATAACTTTTATTCCCACCCTAAAAATAAAAATCATAAAATAACTTTTATTTTCTGACTTTTACAATAAAACTTATAACAGTTACGGTCCCTGTGTAAAGGTCTTATCGAACTCCTCACATTCGAACTTAAAACTATGGTTTGACAAACTAACAATCGAAAATAATACACGAGAAATTGCTAACAATTTCATAATCTCTGTAAGAGGTAGGTAGTGCACAATGATTTGAAAATTCAAATTCTCGGAAGCATTTAGAAATTATTTGTAATAGCGATAATATGAACTAATTAAACTTTTTGTTAATGTTAATTTAATCGTTTTATTTGTTTGAGTCTATTAATTTTCGTTTGTTACCACTTTCACAATATTAAAATGCAGGAATATTATTTCATTCTTATGGCTGCCGCGTCTGGCCCCAGTCATAGCTGCCAGATAAATAAGGCAGAAAATCGTCGAAAATGTTAGAAAAAAAAATCAATGACGATTTTAGAAAAAATAATTTGATGTATGACACAGCCAAATACATTAAACCGTTCTCGAGATATGGACCGGCAAAGGCGCTAAACTGAAATTCTAAAAATTCCGATTTTTGCACGGGTTAACATCTTCCAATTGTACTCAGTCGTTTGGCTTCTAAGACGGTGTAAGAAATATTTCACTTCATCTGATCTTCATCCTCTTACGCAAAGGTGTTTGTTTATCGCTATAGGGTATCCAACCTCATTGATTCATTATAGCATCATTGCAATGGGGCTTGTGTTTCACTGTTCTATCGCCATTACAACGGCTTTTCCTCGAGCAAAATAAGGGGACTTGTTCCCGAGAATGGTGTTTCCTATATAATACTTGTCTTTCTTCGAGAGCACATCCGTTTGTGATCGATTGGCCAATGGATTGCACTCTACAGTTTCGACAAAATTCGTTCTTTTTTGGGCTATTCGTATGTAAAACTTCCTTCCTGTCCTACTCCCTCCCATAACATATTTTCCTAGTTCGCACATAATGCATAATATGAATAATATTAAAAGCTAGTCTATTGCAGTCTTTAAAAATTGCATGCAACGTCAAATGGTAAATTATGTTCAACTACTTACCATTTTCCTTTAAATCTCTGATCATTTCTTTTTAAGTTTCTTTATTAATTAAAGCTTTTATTTAGATTATTTAACATTTTTTGTTGTAGTATCATCACAGGTCTTCGTATATAATTTAAAAATATAATAATTTAATTATGAAAATTTTTCATTTCTAAAAATCGTCATATCGTCAAAATCATCTAATCTGGCAGCTATGCTCCTCATTCCATCGCAACAATTTCGTGCACTTTTGTAAAGTTAAGGGGTCATCTCTGTTAGTCTGTAAGAAAAGGGTGATACAATAAATAATGGTTAGCTTACATGGGTCCTATATGGTCCCGTTGTATATATTACTCGCACATCCAGTCTGTGATTAAGGCTCTTGCGATCGTAGTCCAAGATTGCTAAGGATTTCTCGGGAAAATTTTAAATCCTTTAAAGATAACATAGGGATGTAATTGAAAATTGCATTATTGATGAGCTAAATAGTACAGAACTCGCAGTTTCCGACACGTTACAGGTCATAGGTATTCCAATTGCTTCAGTTAAATTGGAATTTATTCATTAATTCTACGGGGAGTTTCATTTTCGTTCGCAACACTAAGGTATGTGCAACATGCGGTCTTATGGATAAGAAGAGGGTTCACTTGTGTTGTTAGAACTCATCATCATCCATCGCAGAATAGCAATTCATACGGACCTCTGACTTTTTAGCAAAAAAGTCTGTCTTTCTTCTCATGTGTTACTTGTCTGCTCTTGCCAATATAGAGTGGAAATTTTTGACGTCTCCATTTTTGATATCTGTGGCCAAGCTATCTAATATAAAGATTGCTGCAATAGCAAGATTTATTGTTTATTTATTATATCAAATTGGCTGCTGCAAGTACTGGACAGTGGCAGAGGAGATGTTGTGTGGTTGCAGTTAATAAAATAAGGTCGAAAAACATTAACCCATTTACAGCCATACAAAAACAACAAATTAAATTTTTAACATTTCAATGTATTTTTATTTCAATGTTTATTTATTTATATTTAAATTAAAAAAAAAAATAAAATTCCGGACATTAGAGGGGTGTACCCAAGTTGGTACAATGGCCACTTATGAGTGGAATTTGGCAAAACAATTTTTTTCAACGGAGAGTATTTTTTTTAACTCCAGCAGCTTCTATTGTGGCAGATGACACAACGCACACGCTTAGGAAGCTTTTCTGGAACATGATCTGCGCCGCCTATATGTAGACCCTCAATATTTGATGACGAAGGCCGAGCAGAATATCTTTTGGACGACTGTTTCAGATAAAACCTAGCTATGGGTCAACGAAATTGTAATTGATCCATAGCATTTTCTCCACAAAATCAAAATTCATATAGGCGCCCCGAATTTGATATAGCCATATAAAGTTATAGATTGGTCCATTTCATCAACTCCGCCCATGGTTATGTTGTAAGTTTGGAAACAAGTGATTGCTAAAATTCATTCATATTTCTCTCTTTAAATTTTATTATTTCGTTAAGTACAATTATATAGTCGGTCCGATTCAGTTGTGTTCCTCTGTCCGAATTTTTTATAATTTTTTTTTGCTCTCTATTTCACAATGCATTTGGAATTAATAACTTTAGTTTGTTCTTTACACTTGCCAAATAAGGAAGTTATATGATTAAAGCTAATTCTTTTATTTTCTATTTTATTATAATCAAATTATTTGTATATATTCAATGAATATGATACATTAAATTATTTTATGGGGAAGGATATCTTCGACCAGGATATGAGTGTAGAGGTTGCCTTTGTATCTCTTAATGGAACAGATAAAAAAAACTATGGGTATTCTATCTGTCATAGGTGTTAGATAATACGGGATGGGAAAAGTGTACCCTACGTTGTTGTCAGTCGGTAAAATATTTCTTTTGAAAATCTTTTATTCTTTTATTTATTTTCTTTGCTTTATTTATTTATGCACACTCTGGTGGCATGTAGAGTGTGTTATATGTTAATGCGTCAAATCGGGTTGAGAACCAACGAGACTTATGGTGTTTTCTTTTCTACCAAAAAATACGCATTTTATTAACGCAAAATGCAATTTTGCGTTAGTTTCTTAAAAATCTTTCGCCCTCTAAAAAGGGTGGTATGTTTTATTCTAAATAATTCGCACTTGCCAATGGTGGAGGGCATTGCATTTTATACCCTGTATAAATTGAGAGTTCTGATAATGCCCTGTAAAGCAAATGACTTTTGTTTATTTATAGGGTTACCAGATGATATTTAAAAAAGTCGCCTGGTATTGTTATCCAATTTGAAGTTAATTTTTTCATTGGTTTGTTAAGTAACCTTAAGGAAACATTACATTATTAAACCTACATGGTCGGTAATATAAAAAATTGCATTCAATGTTAGAACAGTGTTAAAATGATTTTTTTTTTTTTGTTTTAAAAAAAGCTCTGAAAAAATAAAGTTGGGAAATTAGCGATCTGGCAACACCTTTTTTATATTTACATTTATTATTGAAAACAAATCAAAAAATACAAATATTTTGAGATGTAAAACCTTTTTTATGAAAAAAAATATAAATATGGATATTGCTGCATCTATTTTATTTGCAAAAAATTGAAATAAATCAGTTATTAGATTCATCTTCGTCATCTGATGAAGAACAATTACTGAATTTATTTCAACATACATAATCAACAGCCGCCGTGGCAAACATAGGGCATACCCTTTTTTAAATTTTTATGTTATGTTATTCTCAAATAAAAAATGACATTACAACAGGGTTGGTCAAAAATTTTTTAATGCACCTTGTAAGAGGGTGACATTTTCTTTGTAGAATAGAAAACACCATTATACTATGTTCAGACATGCACTTATATTGAGAAAATCGCAATAAACGGCATTATTGATCTCAATATCTCATATAAAATTTCAATTAATTATTGGTCAATAAATTCATAAATTGTTATAATATTGATTAAAACTTCAAATACAACACTGTCATAAGTACGTTCAGTGAGCATATTACATTTTCCAAACACTTTTTATTGATATTTGACAACTCAAGTGTAAACAACGACAGTGCCATAAGGAAAAGCTTTCTTTTCTTTTTTGCTATTATTTCTCATCCTTCTGAGGAAAGCCAGTTTGGAGTCACAAGTAGTCCCTATTAATCGCAACAGCTCGGCGTTTCGGTTAATCATTAGCAATATCTTTTCCAAAGTTAAATTGTTTTCCATTTTTTTCTAAAAAATATTTTAGGCACTAATTTTCGCGATTAAATTAAAAGCATTTTTGTTGAAGCAATCAGCTGTGTTGTTTACCAGCTGTCAACTAAATTTTCGTATATTATTGTCTGAACGCTAAAAATATTGTACTCAATAAACCGAATATTGATTTAATAAAAGTGCATGTCTGAACATAGTATTAGTCTAGAGCTAGCGGGTAACCATAAATCATGCCTCTTAACTTTTATATTTGTATTTTTTACATACAGTATATCGGCCTATATGGGTCTAATATTAAATATGTATATAACGCGTGCATGTAGGCGGTCGAACAGTTAAAAAAAAAAAGTAGGATCGTATTACATTTGTGACGTGGCGACGCACAGCAGTTTATATGTTTTATACTTTCGAGAACCGACAGATCATGCCCGAATTGTGCATCAGGGAAAATAAGAATGACTTTGTCAAATCTGAAAAAATTCTGGGTATTGTCTTTAATGGTAGTTTATCGTGGTCTAACCATATAGGTGTCATTGCAGGTAGAATTTATAGTATGCATAGGAACTTGTGGACTGTTATTGATTCGACTCCTTTTATCATTCGTATGCAACTTGCCAGAACGTACTTAATACCGGTACTTTTGTATGGTGGGAAACACGTGGCATTTAATAACATAGCTAGATATGTCTTTCAGAAAGGGCGTCGTGATCACATTTCCCATTTGGCTTGCCGGGTTCTTAACGTAAAATTTGATAATGTCCTGAAAATACGATGCCTTACTCTACTTCGTAAGATAATTTACACGGGACGGCCGGAATATTTATTTTGTAGAATTAAATTTGCTAGATCCTACCGGGGTAGAAACATTATTCAGCAAAGATTTAGGACTCTTTTGTCTCAGAGATAGTTTCTTATACACACCACTAGTCTTTGGAATTCCCTATCAAATTACATCCAGAATCTAGGCAATGCAAATGCGTTCAAAAAGGAGCTTTTCAAATTAATTTCATGAGTAAAATTTTTTACGATTTGCGATTTGTTTTATAGGCCTATATCGGATATATTTTTATTTCCAGTTTTTTTATACTGATTTTTCTAAATGGTAACTTTTTTTAATATTTTCAAATCTCTTATATTTTAATTTCTTTATGTTATATTATTTTTCTTTATATTTTAACTTGATATTAATTTTGCATTCTTTATTTAATTTATTTTGTTTTTTTATAATTTTTAAATCTTAATGATTCCTAACATAGCACTGTCAGTTATAAGATTCATATCTTGTTGTGTTATGTAAATTATAATAAAAAAATAAATAAAATAAAAGACGACAAAAAAAATTAAAATTTTTGTAAATATTCGATATTTAAATAAAAAAAAAAGGTAAGATTTCATTGTTACAGCCTTTTTTATATTTAAATATGAAAACTAAAAAGATACTATTTTAATTCAATCTCTCTTATTTACAGTAGCGAGCACAAAAAATGCAACACTGTGCCATATGCTCTTTAATAAGATCTGTTTCAAAATAACGGTAACTAATTTATCTATTTTCTTTTGCTGTTAAAAATTCAATTATAAGTTTTCAAAGTAACCACAGTTTATTCCAAATTCTGCTTTAAAAAGTTAAATATTTTTAAATTAGTGAAAAAAGTGCAAATTTTTAGCGAGCTAAAAAAAATGCAACATAATAAAAAAATAGTTAAAGTAAGTTATTTATTTAATTATAATTGAAAATTTCTTAAATAAGGTGTACAACATGTGTTTTGTAATAGAAGCAGCTCTCAGCTGACAGCAAAACTGCAATCATTAAAGCCTTAGAAGAAGGAAAATCCATGCGTGAAGTTGAACACCTCTTTGGTGTAAATCAATCAATCGTATGTCGGATTAAATCTCGATTTTCCTTGAGAAATAGTGTGGAAAGGAAACCAGGTAGTGGTAATCCTCGAAAAACTACCTCTCGCCAAGACCGCCAGATGATTGCACTGGTTAAAAAAGATCCACGAAAGACCGCAGTGGACGTTGCTAATTTCGCAAATGAGCAAACGGGAGTCTCTATAGGCGTTCACACTGTTCGCCGTAGGTTGAAAGAGGCTAATTTGCATGCGAGACGACCCTCAAAGAAACCTCTCATCAGTGCAATCAATAAAAAGAAGCGCCTGGAATTTGCAAAACGTTACAAGGATTGGTCAAATGAACAATGGGCTAAAGTCTTGTGAAGCGATAAAAGCAAATTTAATCCGATGGGATAAATTTTGTTCGAAGACCGCCTGGACAGAGATATTCTCCAAGACATCAACTTCCAACCGTAAAACATGGCGGTGGATCAATAATGGTGTGGGGTAAGGAACGATATGTTTGAAAAAAATTATTGATTTTACGTCACGTATTTACAGGTGCGTTTTCCCGTGATGGGGTAGGTCCCTTAACTCAAATCGAAGAAAAAATGGATGCCAAGAAGTACTGTGAAATCCTTGGAGAACTCATGCTTCCTCATCTGCGGAAAAAATGCCTCCTATAGCATATTCCAACAGGATAACGATCCAAAGCACTCAAGTCGCTTAGCTCGAAACTTTTTAAGCGACAATGATGTCAATGTTTTGGATTGGCCATCACAGTCTCCGGTTTTAAACCTCCATCTAGCCGATAATGGAGAGGATCATTGCTTATAGATGATGTAAAATTAAAAGAAGAAATTCCAATAAAATACTTAGGAATTATTTTGCAAAATAACTTAATCTGGCAAATCACATCAAATAAGTTATTGAAACTAAAATATAAACTTGATGTAACAATTTAATATTTAATTTTCCAGGATCTCATTCAGAGTCATTTTAATTACCCCTACATTTACATAAGAATTTAGATGAAATGCTGATCTTAAAAGTCTACAAGTTATACAAAATAAATCACTGAAAGCTGTATTTGATTTACCGCCATTATACCCTACTTTGATGCTTTATAAGGATACAATTATTGATATTGTATATTTACAAAACCATACATAAAATTGAACCATCACTCGATCAGATTCTCTATCAACCAAATGAACTATAATACAAGAAACAATACCGATTTAAGGATTCCTAGATGTCGACTAGAAATCACAAAATAAAGAATAGAACACTTTGGTAGTTTAGAATACAATAATTTGCCTCAATCTCTAAAAAATTGTGCATCAATATCACTGTTTAAAAAAAGATTGAAAGAATTTTATCTAAATAATATTGAAATGCTTCCAATATAGTACAGTTTGTTACTTTTATTATTTATTATTACATATATCTTCCATTATTTCATATATATATTTATATATATATATATATATATATATACAAATATGTATACCTTTCTTTTAATATAACTTTTTTTATATTTAATTTATATGTTGCCAGCGTAGTCTCAACAATGCTCAATAGGCGCTGAGACCATATTACAATCCATGTTTGTAATTACGATTTAAAAAAAAAAAAAACTTTGCAGACATTTTGGCAATTTTTGAAAAATTTATTCTTTAACTTCAAAATAAACTCTTACAAGAGCCTTCCAATGATTGTATGCAGCTACACGGACATTAAATAAATATTCACCACTGGGCAATGGTATCAAAACGAAACATGTTGTCGTTTAAAATTAAACGTTTCACTTCAATGTCGTGCTGCTTCGAAGACAAATATTCGTGAATTATTTTATTTAAGTGTTAAAATATTTCTCAAAATACTTACATCGTATGGACAAGTGTGATTAATATTCGAATCTTTAGCTAATAATGAAGTGAATATATAAAAAAACGGAAATTTTTTGCCATATTTCATTACATCGCAAAAGTTCGCCGTGTGATTGTATAGAAATGACCGATAGCCATTTGCTTTTTTCAAAAGTTCTATATTCACCTGTGAGCGAAAGAAACGTGTCAGTTGATTAGTTTTTGGAATAGATATTCGATATATATCTTACCGTTACATTATTAACTGGAATTTGATGTAATTTGGCCAGCAAATAAAGTGCTGATACACCACGTTGTACCATTTTCAATCTACAAAGCGGTATCGTGGCAAAGGACTTATCGAACTCCTCACATTTCAGATTTGTAAATTTAAAAGATCCTTTTGACAAACTGATGACAGAAAATAAGACACAATAAATAACCAACAAGTTCATGGTACTATGGTACTGGCTCTTATGTTGATTGAATTAAGTTTTCAAACTAATAAAAATCGTTCTGCATAACAAGCGTTAAAAATGTTTCAACAGTGTTGACAAATTCAGTACTTTTTCATTTCAAAAATGCCAGAGTACCTTCGCGACGCTTTTAGTACTTTTTTATTATTAAATATTTAATGGTTTGCGCTTTTCAATTATTAATCTAATGAAAACATGTTCATAGCAATTCCAAATGAACAATTAGGCTTTAGCCCCAGTTAGCCAAACGTCCACGGAACGTGCGTTCTTTTAAGAATAGGAAAAGCATTTGCGTTACTCACCATATGTTAAAAATAACGTGTGTTATATTACGTTCCATCGACGTTTGACTTAAAGAGGCGCTTTTACGGTTTGTTACGTCCCGAAACATCTGTTTTGTCCTGTATGTGTATTAAATATAAATAAATAAATAATAACTACGTTAATCCGATTAAATCAAACGAAGTGTCAATTTATTCACAAGCTAATGCACTTGGAGAATGTCATCACTTATTCCATATTTTTAATAAAAATTGCTACTATGAACGGATAAACTTGAAAAATATGAAAAAAATTCGCATTTGTCAAGTTTATCTCATCAAACCGCATAACATATTAAGGCAAATAATATATAAATAAGAATATCGTTTTAAAATCCAATGCCTTTCCTTTCTAATGAGGTTTAAATTTTGGACATTGATTCAGAAATGTTTGTGCATAAAGTCCAAAAATGGGTTGCTTACTTTGCGGTTTATGCCAAGAGATGGCAATGTTCAGCCATTTCTTGGTTGCATTTATACGAACTGGGCAGTGATATAAATGACACGTGAATACATTTTTGTTCCTTCACCATTGCTGTCATCTAGACTGGTATAGTCTTGTTCCATCACTCTGATAGCTAATAACGGTCGAATGATTGATTTGATTGTTTTTAATTAAAGTTTTGAATAGTTTTTCAATATTATTAAAAACATTCGATTAATGGACAGGAAATGGTCTTAGGGCAGATAATCTTATTTATAACATACGTGAATTCAAATATTTAATTGTATTATTAGGTCATATCAATTAAATAAATTAATGGCGCGTTTAATGCTTTAAAACCCTACAACAGCACGCATAACGGCCCATTGTGACGCCACATTAAAACCTTGCTTCCCACACCACCTAAGTTGTGTATGTTAATTTTTACCCATAAGTGGCGGGATCCTTCGTTTAAGCTGGAGTCCGAACGACAGATTTTTTGAGAAGCTTTTCGCAATTTTAATTTCTCTCAGAGATTTTGCCAGAAGACTACTGGGAAAACAGTGCCCTAAGAAATGTTTTTTCATTTTTCAATTTTTTCAGATGTCTAAGCTTTTATTTGAACCACGGGCTGGCGTCTAATAAGTCAACACATAGGTAGAGTAGACAACGGAGACTTAAATTTTATCGAATATCGAAAGAGATTTTTATTAAAAATTTAGATATTAAAAAAAATGTTTTATTTTAAATATATTGAAAAGGACTTTTTTGGTAAGGAATTTAAATCGGTTGTTTTTTTCCACTTGGAAGATCATTTCTCTTATGGAATTTTAAATCAACAATTTCAAACTCACATATAATGGGTAATTAAAAGACTATGGCCATTAGATAATAAAAAAAAGGTCTTTAAAAATAGTTTTTCATTTAAAGTTCAATCGTTAATAACATTTTAATCGAATAGTATGTGACATCCAACAAAGAGATTTCAATTTTAAATTGTTTAAAGTAAAGAGAAGAAACATCTTCATTCGGAGTAAAATATTTTAACTTTTCAACTTTCAAAACAATCTATTTACGTTCCGCATAAGAATACTTATTAAAACTTTGAACCGAAATTTAAAATTCACTCCACTTGAGTTTTCTTCTTCCCTGTACTTTGCATCAGCCTTTTTTCGCAATTCAGAAACACTCATATTCGTACCTTAATCGGTTCCTATGGAAATTTTAAATTCCACTTTTAACTTTTTAACACACTTTTGCAGTTACTCAACTCGTTGCTGATGGTAATTTGAATCAGAACTGATGCAGTCCCGCAAGTTATTTAGGAAACCGAATAAATTTTGGGTAATAATTGGACAAAACCGTGAATATGTCGTCCTACCGTTGTAAAATTTTGTACAAACGCATGTATAACAACGTACAATAATAGGAAACAATATTCATGACATTTCACAAATTCACCGAGTGATTGTGTACTCGGAGAAATGAGCGTCAGCCATTTCCTTTCTTTTTTTTACTCTCTATTCACCTGCGAGTGAAGGAATCGTGTCAGTTGATTATTTTTTTGAATATACATTCGATATATTTGCTTATGCCACACTCTTGCCGTTACATTATTAACGGGAACTTGTTATAACTGGAACTAGATGTAATACGGCCACATTGTTTCAATTTCAATCTACAAACCGATATTGTTGCAAAGGTCTTATCGAACTCTTCACATTCGAACTTAAAACTATGGTCTGACAAACTAACAATCGAAAATAGTACACGAGAAATTGCTAACAACTTCATAATCTCTGTACGAGGGAAGTTAATCGGAAGCAATTAACGATGTGTTAACAATGATACGAAATATTTAAACAATGTGTTAATGTTGATTTAATCGCTTTATTTGTTTGAGTCTTTTATTACTAATTTTCGTTTGTTACCAGTTTCCCAATATTATTTCATTGTTATGGCTACCACGGTTGACCTCACAGTCATACCTGCCACATAAATAAAGCAGAAAATTGTTGTCAAAATTGTGAAACACGTTCATTGAAATCGTTAGAAAAAATTAGTACATAAAAGCGTTTTAAAAAATTTCTATTTTTCTTTTTTTTATTGTATTACAACATATGAATGTAATTCTGCACATAATTTCCATCTAAAATGAAATATAAAAAACCATTTGACAAGTCTTTTTAACGCTTTAATTATACAAATAAACTTAATAAGCGAGTGTTTTATATAATAAACTAGCTGATTATATAATAAACGTCCATTGTTGGTAAGTTTGTCGATATCAACTCTACGAACTTAGCCACCAAATTGCATTCGTCTACGATTACTATATTCCTAAATATTCAATTTTAATGATTTGCCACGCCTACTTTTTGCTAAATCGAATTTTTTTTAAACCATCTAAACCTGTTAAGTTTTCGAACAAAAAAAGAATGGTTAAAAACGATTCAGTAGTTTAAGAGTTACAGGTATCACTTGTAGGAGGAGGGTTGTCACGCCCATTTTTCAATTTTAAATGTTTGCCACGTCCTCTTAACATTTAGCGATACGAAAAATAGATGTTGTCCAATATGAACAGAAAATTTCATGAAAATCGAACGATCCATTTCGGACGAGTTTAACCACAAAAACCGTGACACGAGAATTTTATATATTAGATTGTATATTAAATACATATACATACATAGGTATAACAAGTTTAAAAATACATATATTAGCATGTATGTATATTAGAATTAATTTAATTAATTAATTTTATATCGTTTTCTGGAAGATATAAATAATCTATCCCAGGAATAATATTGCATCACCTATATCTATGGGTTAATATTAGGGTGCCAGAAGCTCTTCACGATATGGACACGAAAATTCCGTGTGATGTTTGCAGGAACCGACATATTTTCCAGTCGTTTGGCTTCTAAGACGGTGTAATAAATTTTTCACTTAATCTGATCTTCATCCTCTTTACACCACTTATATCCGGCCGATAATGGAATACAGCCTTAAAACTGTTTTCAGACTTCTCGTTTATCGTTTTTCGCGATAGAGTATCCAACTTCATTGATTCATTAGAGCATCATTGCTATGGGGCTTGTGTTTCATTGTTCTATCGCTATTACAACGACTTTTTCTCCGGCAAAATAAGGGGACTTGTTCCCGAAAATTGTCTTTCCTATGTAATACTTGCCTTTCTCCGAGAACACATCCGTTCGTGGTCGATTCGACAATGGATTGCACTCTGCATTTCAAACAAAATTCGTTCTTTTTCTTTTGGCTATTCCCCTGATTTTGTTCATAAACAACAGAGGCAACGTAAATCGAATGACGACGCAAATCGAAGTTGAAGGGAACAAAATTTTTGACGACGTTAATCGAAACAACGTACATTGAGACGACGTAAATCGAGGGAATACTGTAATATCGGAATATAGATTTACTTCAACCTTTTGAAATTCCTGAACATAGAGCATGGAAAACATGGAAAGTTATTTCATTAATATTAGCAGCCATTGTTTTCGAATTTATCCAGCTTTCGAAATCACCGTAGTCTAGAAGGTAGTGAGCTCGCTTATTAGACAAGAGGCCACGATTCAGAGCTCAGGTTAGACATTTCAACAAAATAAAATCCGAAAAGAAAATTTCTTCGGCGACCGCCTTTCTGCAAATTTCTGGCAACAACTCTGAGAGTAGAAATAAAATTGCCATGAAAAGTTGCTCGAAAATCGAGGAAATACTGTAATTTAAAAATATAATACTTTCATTATGTCAATTTTTCATTTCCAAAAATCGCCAAAAAAAAGAGCATAAATCGTCATATAGTCAAAATGAAGCAAAAATGCAATTTTATTCGTTGGAGCAGTTCCACAATAGAAGAAAACAGCATTAAATTCTCTGTGATTTTCTTCAGAGTCAATAGGGAAAAATTCCATAAGATTTGAAGCAATTTCATTTTGTTTAAAAATTTTGTCCAACATACCAATTTTTTATCTTCTCACGCAAAACTATATTTTGAAAAATCAATTTTAGACGACTCAGAATATTCAGGCCCCACAAAAATTTCACAATCCACACTTGGACCTATAATTTTGTCTCATTTTCCCTACTTTTATTTTTATATAACATTGATTGTTATTTTTTCCTTAAACGTTTATAATTTCTTGACAATTTTTTTCTCATCAAAAACAAATTAAATAACTGTTGACGATCCGATCACAACGTCAGCATAAAGTCACCAATATAATCGACATAACTGGTGACTTGGAGACACTTGTCAACACATTTCCTTCAAGGTTGTTATACCTACGTATGTATATGTTTTTAATATACAATCTAATAGATAAAATTCTCGTGTTACGATGTTTGTGGTTAAACTCCTCCGAAATGGATCGTTCGATTTTCATGACATTTTGTGTGTATATCGGGTAGGCCTGAGAATCAGGCTTCTTATCGCTAAATGTTAAGAAAATGTCACGCCCATTTAGCGATAAATGGGCGTGACAAACATTTAAAATTGAAAAATGGGCGTGACAACCCTGCCCCTACAAGTGATACCTATAACTCTTAAACTACTCAATCAATTTTAACCATACATTTTTTTTGTTCGAAAACTTTTCTCGTTTAGATGGTTTAAAAAAAAATTCGATTTACCAAAAAGTAGGCGTGGCAAATCATTAAAATTGAATATTTAGAAATATAGTAATCGTAGACGAATGCAATTTGGTGGGTTAATTCGTAGAGTTGATATCGACAAACTCACCAAAAATGAACGTCTATTATATAATCAGCTAGTTTATTATATAACACACTCGTTTATTAAGTTTATTTGTATTATTAAAGCGTTAAAAAGACTTGTCAAATGGTTTTTTGTATTTCATTTAGATAGAAATTATGTATAGACTTACATTCATATATTGTAATACAATAAACAAAAAAATAGAAATTTTTTAAAACGCTTTTTTTGACAATTTTGACGACAATCTGCTTTATTTATGTGGCAGCCATGACTGTGAGGCCAACCGTGGTAGCCATAACAATGAAATAATATTGGGAAACTGGTAACAAACGAAAATTACTACTAAAAGACTCAAACAAATAAAGCGATTAAAGCAACATTAACACATTGTTTAAATATTACGTATCATCGTTAACACATCGTTAATTGCTTCCGATTAACTTCCCTCGTACAGAGATTATGAAGTTGTTAGCAATTTCACGTGTATTATTTTCGATTATTAGTTGGTCAGATCATAGTTTTAAGTTCGAATGTGAAGAGTTCGATAAGACCTTTGGAACAATGTGGTCGTATTACATCAAGTTCCAGTTATATCAAGTTCCCGTTAATCATGTAACGGTAAGAGTGTGGCATAAGCAAATATATCGAATGTATATTCAAAAAAATTAATCAACTGATACGATTCCTTCACTCGCAGGTGAATAGAGTTAAAAAAATTAAAGGCAATGGCTATCGTCCATTTCTCCGAGTACACAATCACGCGGTGATTTTTTGAAATATCACGACTATTGTTGCCTATTATTGTACGTTGTTATACATGCGTTTGCACAAATATTACAACGGTAGGACGACATATTCACGGTCTTGTCCAATTATTACCCAAAATTTATTCGGTTTCCTAAAGAACTTGCGGCACTGCATCAGTTCTAATTCAAATTATCATCAGCAACGATTTGAGTAACTGCAAAAGTGTGCTAGAAAGTTAAACGCAGAATTTAAAAATTGCATAGCAACCGATTAAGATACTCGTACTAATACGAGTGTTTTTGAATTGCGCAAGAAGGCTGATGCAAAGTACAGGGAAGAAGAAAACTTAAGCGGAATGAATTTTAAATTTCGGTTCAAAGTTTTAATAAACAGTCTTATGCGGAACGTAAATAGATTGTTTTGTTGAAAGTTGAAAAGTTAAAATATTTTACGCCACATGAAGATGTTTCTTCTCTTTACTTTCAACAATTTTAAATTGAAATCTATTTGATGGATGTCACATACTATTCGATTAAAATGTTATTAACAATTGAACTTTAAATGAAAAACTATTTTTAAAGACCTTTTTTTCATTATCTAATGGCCATAAAGTCTTTTAATTACCCATTAAATGTTATTTAAAATTGTTGAATTAAAATTCCATAAGAGAAATGATCTTCCAAGTGGAAAAAACAACCGATTTAAATTCCTTACAAGAAAAAGGCCTTCTCAATATATTTTAAATAAAACATTTTTTTAAAAATCTAAATTTTTAATAAAAATCTCTTTCGATATTCGATAAAATTTAAGTCTCCGTTGTCTACTCTATCTATGTAGTGACTTATTAGACGCCAGCCCGTGATTCAAATAAAAGCTTAGACAGCTGAAAAAATTGAAAAATGAAAAAACATTTCTTAGGGCACTGTTTTCCCAGTAGTCTTCTGGCAAAATCTCTGAGAGAAATTAAAATTGCGAAAAGTTTCTCAAAAAATCTGACGTCCGAAGTCCAGTTTAAACGAAAGATTCCGCCACTTATGGGTAAAAATTAATTGTACAACTTAGGTGGTATGGGAAGCATGGTTTTAATGTTTTAATGTGGCATCACAACGGGCCGCTACGCGTGCTGTTGTAGGGTTTTAAAGCATTAAACGCGCCATTAATTTATTTAATTGATATGACCTAATAATACAATTAAATATTTGAATTCACGTATGTTATAATTAAGATTCTCTGTCCTAAGACCATTTCCGGTCCATTAATCGAATGTTTTTAATTGTAAAACTATTCAAAACTTTAATTATAAACAATCAAATCAATCATTCGACCGTTATTAGTGATGGAACAAGACTATACCAGTCTAGATGACAGCAATGGTGAAGGAACAAAATTGTATTCACGTATCACATATATCACTGCCCAGTTCGTATGAATGCTACCAAGAAGTGGCTCAACATTGCTGTCTCTTGACGTATACAGCATTTTTGGACTTTATGCAGAAACATTTCTGAATCAATGCCCCAATCTAAACGTCATTAGAAAGGAGAAGCGTTTGACTGTAAAACGATATAACTATCAAACATCAGCAATAAGTATTCAAAACGATGAGTAGGTTCGCCTCATACTTATAATTTCAGATACTTATACGCATTCATACTTATTTTGATATCATACTCATACCACTCATGCTCAAAGTTGGAAGTACTCGTCGTATTCATACTTAACAATACGCATAATGTTATTGACTTCGACTCGTCTCTACTTAACATTTACACGAAGCACAAAATAAGTATGATTCGCATACGAACACAGCAATACTCACAAGAAGATTGTGTGTATGCATTGCTGGTTGTATTTGTCTTTGCTTTCTTCTTTGCTTGTATATGCAACAACAACAAATGCTTTAAATTTTGATGAATGGTTCGAGCCACTCGAATCACTTATAAGTGTTTTTCTAAATTTATGAATCTGAATATATTTTCAATGTTGTGAGTTAGATGTGAACGTTGTACTCATACTCATTGTAACTCGTACTTATAAATCAATGTTATAGCGAGTATGAATGAATGAGAGTAGTTGAATTTCAATTCTGTTGATTCATTCATACTCAAAATTGCATGAGTACTTATGAGTAGCGGAAAAACAATTCATTGCTGATCTCTGATGCATATATACATTACAGGTATCCCTCCTACAACATGGTCGATGGGGGACTCGAAGCTGGTACAAAAACAAGGGTTAAGTTCCAAAGAAATATTTTAATGCCAACTTATTTCCATTTAATATATAACAAAATGAATAAAAATCCAATTAAATATATAAAAAACAAACAAAAATCGGCATATATATATATGAACGTATATTATGAATTTAGTTTAGTAATTTTCTTCATCATCGCTGCTCAATTTGATTAAATGGGAACGTTTTTTCGTAATCTTGCTTTGTTTCCTTGTCCGTCCAAGGTTGTTTTAAATTTCTTGATATGGTGATAGGCAATTTTGTAATTCCGTTTTGAATTTTCGGCTTCTTTCAGCACAAGGGTCTGCATCCAAGAAAAATAATTCCAATTTTTTGGCTAAGTCTAATTCTTCCTGTAATTTTTTGCGTGTCAAATTAATAACTTCAGTATTTTCATCAGAGCTAAAATCGATTTCATTCAGTTGGGGTTCGGATGAGATTACCACCAAATCTGATTTCACAACTTCTTGTTCCGCTAATAAGTCTTACACATTTTCAATAGCTATATACACACACCCTTCTTCTCCTGTGATCGACCTAGCAAGTTCTAAAATGCCACCAATTTCATTTTCTCCGGATTCATGCACGTTTTCTATCTGAATTACTGCTCGCCATATCTTTCTCTAACATCGATTTAATGTCGTAATTTTCAGTTCTTTCACCGATACAATCTTTAATTGACAATTACTTCCAAGCTTCCTTTACATCAATAGATTTTGAATCAGTTATGTCTTAAATCCATTGTAATGATCTTCTTATGCAATAAGTTCTTAAAAATAAAAATAGTGTTGCATTAGTACCGTATTATAAGAGGTTTTCGGAAATAGTTTTAATCGTGTTATGGGTGGGATACCTGTATTTGACTAAATATGCTTTGCGGTTTGATGAGGTAAACTTGAGAAATGCGAATTTTTTTCAAGTTTGTCCGTTCATAGTAGCACTTCCTAATTAAAAAATTCGGAATAAGTGATGACATTCTGAAAGTGCATTAGCTTGTGAATAAATTGACACTTCATTTGATCAAATCGGATTAACGTAGTTATTATTTATTAATATTTAATACACTTACAGGACAAAAACAGATGTTTCGGGACGTAGCAAACCGTAAAAGCGCCTCTTTAAGTCAAACGTCGATGGAACGTAATATAACACACGTTATTTTTAACATATGGTGAGTAACGCAAATGCTTGTAGATTGAAAATGGTACAACGTGGAGTATCAGCACTTTATTTGCTGGTCAAATTACATCAACTTCCAGTTGATAATGTAACGGTAAGAGGTATATCAAATATCTGTTCCAAAATCTAATCAACTGACACGTTTCTTTCGCTCACAGGCGCATAATGAACTTATGAAAAAAGCAAATGGCTATCGGCCATTTCTATACAATTACACGGTGAACTTTTGTGATGCAATGAAACATGGTGCAAAATTTCCGATTTTTTATATATTCACTTCATTATTAGCCAAAGATTCGAATATTAATCATACCTGTCCGTACGATGTAAGTATTTGAGAAATATTTTAACACTTAAATCAAATACTTCACGAATATTTGTCTTCGAAGCAGCACGACATTGAAGTGAAACGTTTAATTTTAAACGACAACATGTTTCGTTTGATACCATTGCCCAGTGGTGAATATTTACTAAACGTCCGTGTAGCTGCATATAATGATTGGAAGGCTCTTGTAAGAGTTTATTTTGAAGTTAAAGAATAAATATTTCAAAAATTACCAAAATGTTTCCAAAGTTTTTTTTTAATTCGAAATTACAAACATGGATTATAATATGGTCTCAGCGCCTCTTGAGCATTGCGGAGACTTCGCTGGCAACATATAAATTAAATATAAAAAAAGTTATATTAAGAGAAAGGTATACATATTTGTATATATATATATATATATATATATAAATATATATATGAAATAATGGAAGATATATGTAATAATAAATAATAAAAGTAACAAACTGTACTATATTGGAAGCATTTCAATATTATTTAGATAAAATTCTTTTAATCTTTTTTAAACTGATACTGATTCACAATTTTTTAGAGATTGATGCAAATTATTGTATTCTAAACTATTAAAGTGTTCTATTCTTTGTTTTGTGATGTCTAGTCGACATCTAGGAATCCTAGAAATCTGATCGAGTGATGTTCAATTTTATGTATGGTTTTGTAAATATACAATATCAATAATTGTATCCTTATAAAGCATCAAAGTAGGGTATAATGGCGGTAAATCAAATACAGCTTTCAGTGATTTATTTTGTATAACTTGTAGACTTTTAAGATCAGCATTTCATCTAAATCCTTATGTAAATGTAAGGTAATTAAAATGACTCTGAATGAAAGTCTGTAAAATTAAATATTTAGTTTTTTCATCAAGTTTATATTTCAGTTTGAATAACTTATTTGATGTAATTTTGCCAGATTAAGTTATTTTGCAAAATAATTTCTTAGTATTTTATTGAAATTTCTTCTTTAATTTCTACATCATCCTCTCCTTTAAATCGGCTAGGTTGTGGTTTAAAACGTACAAGTTCTATTTTATTGTGATTTAAAACTATTTTATTTATTTTTGAAAATTCAGCTATTTGTGATGCATCTCTTTCTCCAAAAGTTTTAAAAACAAAATTTTCCTTATAGGGATAAAGTAGAAATAAGTCATCAGCATACATCATAAATATTAAATAGTCAAAAACCCAACACATTTCCCTGTGGAACTCCGTAACTAAAAGTAACCATTGAACTTATACATACATAATTGGTCATTACAACCCTTCAGTCAGGATTATTGACCTAGCCTCTCACACTACTTATGTATGCGTTAATACATATACACTGCAGAGACCTGCGCCGAGCAAATTTGTCGGCGGCGGCGGCTAAAATTGAAAAGCTTCGGCGGCGGCTTTAAGTCGGCTGTCAGCCGAAATATGGTAAAGTTTCGGCGGCGCCTTTATTTCGGCTGTGATCCGAAAAATGGCTTTCATATATCCCATAAATCTTGGTTGCTCCACTATGTTAAAGGGCCTTAGATCTCTGCAGCACATTTGCACAAGCAGACGCGCGTTAGCAAATTTTTCGGAATCTGCATTTTTAGAATATCTTGGCAATATGAATTTTGATTTGGCATTCGAATTTTCAAATTTTTTCGATTTTACATCAATACCATGAGCACGTAAATGGTAACAGAGGTTTGATGTCGATGTAGAAACTCCAAACCTGAAATTATTTCGCATTTTATAACACTTACAAAAAACAAGTTTCAGAAATGAATATTTCAAATAAAATTTCCCAAAAAATTTGGCAAAAAGCTAATTGAAATAGGATTTTCATTATTGTTTTGGGAAAATCTCCTGTCAATTTTCTTTAAATTTAATTCCTGGATAGAAATAATATATGTACCTACCCCTTCAAACGCATGGGGGGCTCATCAAAGCAAACTTTACACATGTGATACTTTTTAGCACAGGATTATTTCCAATAACCATTTGACAAAAATGGTGCCAAAACTATTGACCCTGCTGAAGATTTTTTATTTAAAAGGATTTGGGCTTTTTAATTTTAGTTTGGGTGGCTAGTAATTTTTCGTATTCGTTTATATCATCGTCTATACCATTAAAAATTTAATTTAATGAATTTAACTCATTTAAATTATTATTTAAATTTTGAAAGAAATTTTTAATTTTTTGTTTCTCCATTTTAATTTTTTATGTCTTTAACGTTAAGTTAAAAGTGTTGCCACATTCACCAAAAAACAAGAAAAGATGTTCAAAATTACCATATCAAGAAATTAAATATTTTTACTATTAACATATAAAAAAAGGAAGAAAAAAATTCAATAATGTATTTAAGTCAAGTGAAACGAAATATATAAATATCATATTTTATGTATATTAAAAATTTATTGTATACAATATTAAAAACATATTTTCATATATTCTTAAATACAAAAAACAGCGGCTGAATTTAAGACGACTTAAGCCGAATAAATCTTCGGCGGCATAGCCGGCTGTCAGCCGATCGGCGCAGGTCTCTGATACACTGCTGTGCGTCGCCACGTCACAAATGTAATACGATCCTACTTTTTTTTAACTGTTCGACCCGCCTACATGCAAAACGTTATATACATACATATTTAATATTATACTCATATAGGCCGATATACCGTATGTATAAAATACAAATACAAAAGTTAAAAGGCATGATTTTATGGTTACCCGCTAGCTCTAGACTAATGGTGTTTTCTTTTCTACAAAGAAAATGTTACCCTCGTACAAGGTGCATTAAAAAAATTTTTGACCAACCCTATTGTCATGTCATTTTTTATTTGAGCATAACATAACATAAATATTTAAAAAAGGGTATGCCCTGTTTTTGCCACGGTGGCTGTTGATTATATATGTAATAAATTCAGTAATTCTTCTTCATCCGATGACGAAGGTGAATCTAATAACTGATTTATTTCAATTTTTGCAAATAAAATAGAAGCAGCAATATCCATATTTATATTTTTTTCATATCTAAAAATATTTTGTATTTTTTGATTTGTTTTCAATAATAAATATAAATATGAAAAAGGTGTTGCCGGATCGATTATTTCTCAAGTTTATTTTTTGAGAGCTTTTTTTATACCAAAAAAAAAAAAAAATATATTTAAACACTGTTCTAACATTGAATGCAATTTTTTATATTACCGACCATGAAGGTTTAATAATGTAATGTTTCCTTAAGGTTACTCAACAAAACAATGAGAAAATTAACTTCAAATTGGAAAACAATACCAGGCGATTTTTTTTTTAATATTATCTGGTAACCCTATGAACAAACAAAAGTAATTTGCTTTACAGGACATTATCAGCACTCTCGATGTCTACAGGGCATAAAATGGATTGGCAAGTGCGAATTATTTAGAATAAAACATACCACCCTTTTAGAGGGCAACACATTTTTAAGAAACAAACGCACAATTGCATTTTGCCTTAATAAAATGCACATTTTTTGGTACAAAAGCAAACACCGATTTGACGCATTAATAGAACACACTCTACATGCCACCAGAGTGTGCTAAAATAAATAAAGCAAAGAAAATAAATAAGAGAATAAAAGATTTTCAAAAGAAATATTTATACCAAAGAAACAATTATACCGAAATAAAATTATAAAGCAATAATTTTAATTTAAGCATTTTTAATTTTAATTAGGTTATAGAGGAACTAGGTATAGATCAGGGATGAGAAATTGGTCTTAACAAATTGTACTAACGTTCACAAAAAATTGTACTTTTTTGCAAACCGATTGAACTAAATTCACTTTTTTTTTAAACTTTTTTTTTATTATAAAAGAACAAAAATAACAGTAAATTTTTCAAATTGTTAGCACAGTTTTGACTTCAGCATAAAAATTGAGGTTTTTAGTCTTTGCAAAATTATAGCACCAGTCTCATTTTTGTTCAATAAGAAGCTTTATTTACCAAAAATATTTATACTTAAAACTAAGTAAACCCACCTTGTTAAAGTAAATATTCGGTCTATGATATTCTTATAAAGATTATTTAATATTTCTCCGTCTATTTTCACCCACTCTTCGATCATTTTTAATTTAAAGTTTTCAGCACTGGTAAATTGTTTGTTATTTTAAATATATAATCTTCGGACAAGAATGGGGAATTCGTTTGGGAAAACGTTTTCAATAATATTCATATCAGGAGAGCAAGCTGGCCACGATAAAAACTCAATAGATTGTTTACGGAAACAGTCCATCCTCTGTCTGCTAACACGAATTCTGACATTGTCCTATTGTAAAATATATTTTTTCATTATTTCCTCTCAAGAAGAGGAGCAAACTACAGCTAAGAACAGTAAAGTTCTCTGCACTATACATTCGCGTAGATGCAAACTGAAATTCGAGGCAACCACTTGAAGAAATAACCCCCCAGCAATAAACTACATCACCAAAATTTGAATTTCTAAGATCACAACAGTAGTATCGATAGCCACTTGGTCTATCTAAGTTCCACTTTTTTTCATCAGAGAATATAACCTGAAGACAATTCATTGTGTGTTATTATTGAAATGCTGGCGGCGCTATAATTAAGAAAAGCACTTTAAAATAGGTAAACTTAACAACTTACTACTTAACTAAAAAGGAATAAAAAAAGTTTTAAATCACTATTTATGATAAATTTTGTACCAGCAAACTATTTGTTATTTCAAAATTGTGAGCAACACTAATTAAATGTCTTCCATAAATGACTTGTTTGGATTAAATTAGAGACAGTCAAAGGAAACAATCCATTTATCCCTTTGATTTGTAAGAGCAAACAAATATTTGCTAAAAAATTATGAAAATATTTGTCACAGGATGGTTACATTAAAAACATTTTTGTTTGCCGGCAAATAATTTTATTTGCCAAAAATGGAAGATTTTTCTGTTTGCCATGCAAAATTATTTTGTGGCCATATTATGGCAAACAAATATTTTATGTTTTGTGGCAAATATTTTTTAAAGATGACCATACTTTTACACGTGGGGCCTCGGTTCAAATTTCGACTAGTCATCTCCAATAAAATGAAATATGAAAAATTTATCTTCGGAGACTTCTACTTTGCAGTCTTCTGGCAAAAACACTAAAAGTAAGATTAAAAACAAATGCAATGAAAATTTCCTCAAAACATCTGTCATTCGGAATGGACATTAAACTGTAGGTTGCGACACTCGTGTATAAAATTGACTCACAGAAGTTGTAATCCTGACTAAAGGATCGTATGTTTGTAAATTTACACTAAAACACAATTAATAACTTTGCAGACATTTTGGCAATTTTTGAAATATTTATTCTTTAACTTCAAAATAAACTCTTACAAGAGCCTTCCAATCATTATATGCAGCTACACGGACGTTTAATAAATATTCACCACTGGGCAATGGCAACAATCGAAACATGTTGTCGTTTAAAATTAAACGTTTCACTTCAATATCGTGCTGCATAGAAGACAAATATTCGTGAAGTATTTTATTTAATCGTGAAAATATTTCTCAAATACTTACATTGTATGGACAAGTATGATTAATATTCGAATCTTTGGCTAATAATGAAATGACTATATTTAAAATCGGAACTTTAGGGCCATATTTCATTGCATCACAAAAATTCATCGTCTGATTGTATAGAAATGGCCGATAGCCATTTGCTTTTTTCAAAAGTTCTATATTCGCCTGGGGGCCAAAGAAATGTGTCAGTTGATTAGATTTTGGAACAGATATTCGATGTATCTCTTACCGTTACATTATTCACTGGAATTTGATGTAATTTGACCAGCAAATAAAGTGCTGATACACCACGTTGTACCATTTTCAATCTACAAAGCGGTATTGTGGCAAAGGATTTATCGAACTCCTCACATTTCAGATTTGTAAATTTAAAAGATCCTTTTGACAAACTGATGACAGAAAACAAGACGCAACAAATAACCAACAATTTCATGGTACTACGGTACTGGCTCTTATGTTGATTGAATTAAGTTTTCAGACAAATAAATATCGTTCTGCATAACAAGCGTTAAAAATCTCTCAATAGTGTTGGCAAATTCAGTACTTTTTCATTTCAAAAATGCCATAGTACCCCGGCGATGCTTTTAGTACTTATTTATTATTAAACATTTTATGATTTGCCCTTTTCAACTATTAGCCCCAGTTAGACAAACGTCCACGGAACGTGCGTTCGTTTTAAGAATGGGAAAAGCATTTGCGTTACTCACCATATGCTAAAAACAACGTGTTTTATATTACGTTCCATCGACATTTGACTTAAAGAGGCGCTTTTACGGTTTGTTACGTCCCGAAACATATGTTTTTGCCCTGTAAGTGTATTAAATATTAATAAATAATAACTACGTTAATCCGATTTGATCAAAGGAAGTGTCAGTTTATTCACAAGCTAATGCACTTTCAGAATGTCATCACTTATTCCGAATTTTTTAATTAGGAAGTGCTACTATGAACGGACAAACTTGAAAAAATATGAAAAAAATTCGCATTTCTCAAGTTTACCTCATCAAACCGCATAGCATATTTAGTCAAATACAGGTATCCCACCCATAACACGATTAAAAAAATTTCCGAAAACCTCTTATAATACGGTACTAATGCAACACTATTTTTATTTTTAAAGACTTATTACATAAGAAGATCATTACAATGGATTTAAGACATAACTGATTCAAAATCTATTGATGTAAAGGAAGCTTGGAAGTAATTGTCAATTAAAGATTGCATCGGTGAAAGAACTGAAAATTACGACATTAAATCGATGTTGGAAAAAGATATGGCCAGCAGTAATTGAGATAGAAAACGTACATGAATCAGGAGAAAATGAAATTGGTGGCATATGAGAACTTGCAAGTTCGATCGGAGGAAAAGGGTTTATGGGTATGGCTACTGAAGATGTCCAAGATTTATTAGTGGAACAATAAGTTGTGAAAGTAGATTTGGTGGTAATCGCATCCGAACCCCTAACTGAATGAAATCGATTTTAGCTCTGGTTTAGATTTTGCGATGTATGCCAAGAGATAGGAATATTGAGCCACTTCTTGGTTGCATTCATACGAACTGTGATATATGTGACTCGTGTTTTGTTCCTTCACCATTGCTGTCATCTAGACTAGTATAGTCTTGTTCCATCACTTTGATAGCTAATAACGGTCGATTGATTGATTTGATTGGTTATAATTAAAGTTTTGAATAGTTTTTCAATTAAAAACATTCGATTAATGGACAGGAAATGGTCTTAGGGCAGACAATCATAATTATAACATACGTGTATTCAAATATTTAATTGTATTTTAAGGTCATATCAATTAAATAAATTAATGGCGCGTTTAATGCTTTAAAACCCTACAACAGCACGCATAGCGGCCTTTTATGATGCCAGATTAAAACATTAAAACCTTGCTTTTCATACCACCTAAGTTGTACGAGTTAATTTTTATCTATAAGTGGAGGGATCTTCCGTTTATATTCGACTCCTGACGACAGATTTTCTGATAAGGTTTTCGCAATTTTAATTTCTCTCATAGATTTTTCCAGAAGACTACTGGGAAAACAGTGCCCAAGGATATGTTTTTTTCATTTTTTCAGATGTCTAAGCTTTTATTTGAATAACGGGCTGGCGTCTAATAAGACTTAAATTTTATCGGAGACTTAAATTTTATCGAATATCGAAAAAGATTTTTATTAAAAGTTTAGATTTTTAAAAAAATGTTTTATTTAAAATATATTGAAAAGGCATTTTTCTCGTAAGGAATTTAAATCGGTTGTTTTTTCCACTTGGAAGATCATTTCTCTTATGAATTTTTAAATCAACAATTTTAAATAACATTTAATGGGTAATTTAAAGACGTTATGACCATTAGATAATAAAAAAAGGACTTTAAAAATTGTTTTTCATTTAAAGTTCAATCGTTAATAGCATTTTAATCGAATAGTATGTGACATCCAACAAAGAGATTTCAATTTTAAATTGTTTAAAGTAAAGAGAAGAAACATCTTCATGTGGCGTAAAATATCTTAACCTTTCAACTTTCGGCCTTCAATAGAACAATCAATTTACGTTCCGCATAAGACTATTTATTAAAAATTGGATCCGAAATTTAAAATTCATTCCACTTAAGCTTACTTCTTTCCTGTACTTTGTATCAGCCTTCTTGCGCAATTCAAAAACACTCGTATTAGTACGAGTATCTTAATCGGTTGCTATGGAAATTTTAAATTTCTAACACACTTTTTCAGTTACTCAACTCGTTACTGATGGTAATTTGAGTTAGGACTGATGCAGTGCCGCAAGTTGTTTAGGAAACCGAATAAATTTTGGGTAATAATTGGAAAAAACCGTGAATATGTCGTCCTACCGTTGTAAAATTTTGTACAGACGCATGTATAACAACGTACAATAATAGGCAACAATATTCATGAGATTTCAAAAATTCACCGCGTGATTGTATGCTCGTAGAAATGGACGATAGCCATTTCCTTTCTTCTTTTCTAACTCTTTATTCACCTGCGAGTGAAGGAATCGTGTCAGTTGATTAATTTTTTTTTTGAATATACTTTCGATATATTTGCTTATGCCACACTCTTACCGTTACATTATTAACGGGAACTTGATATAACTGGAACTTGATGTAATACGACCACATTGTTGCAAAGGTCTTACCGAACTCTTCACATTCGAACTTAAAACTATGGTTTGACAAACTAATAATCGAAAATAATACACGAGAAATTGCTAACACTTTCATAATCTCTGCACGAGGGAAGTTAATCGGAAGCAATTAACGATGTGTTAACGATGATAAGAAATATTTAAACGATGTGTCAATGTTGCTTTAATCGCTTTATTTGTTTGAGTCTATTAGTGGTAATTTTCGTTTGTTACCAGTTTCCCAATGTTATTTCATTGTTATGGCTACCACGGTCGCGGCCTCACAGTCATAGCTGCCACATAAATAAACCAGAAAATTGTCATCAAAATTATCAAACACGTTCATTGAAATCGTTAGAAAAAAATTAGTACATAAAAGCGTTTTAATGAATGTAATTCTGTACATAATTTCTATCTAAACTGAAATACAAAAAACCATTTAACAAGTCTTTTTAACGCTTTAATTATACAAATAAACTTAATAAAGGAGTGTTTTATATAAGAAACTAGCTGATTATATAATAAACGTTCATTTTTGGTGAGTTTATCAACTCTACGAACTAAGCCACCAAACTGCATTTGTCTACGTTTACTATATTCCTAAATATTCAATTTTAATGATTTGCCACGCCTACTTTTTGCTAAATTGAATTTTTTTTAAATCATCTAAACATGATAAGATTTCGAACAAAAAAAAGTATGGTTAAAATCGATTGAGTAGTTTAAGAGTTTTAGGTATCACTTGTAGGAGGAGGGTTGTCACGCCCATTTTTCAATTTTAAATGTTTATCTCGCCCAATTTTAGTGTTATTGTCGATATCGACTTTACGAACTTACCCACCCAATTGCATTCGTCTACGATTACTATATTTCTAAATATTCAATTTTATTGATTTGCCACGCCCTCTTAACATTTTGGGATAAGAAAAAATAAATGCTGTCCGATTCTCAGGCCTACCCAATATGCACACAAAATTTCATGAAAATCGAACGATCCATTCGAGTTTAACCACAAACACCGTAACACGAGAATTTTATATATTAGACTAGCAGATTGTACTCGGCGTTGCGCGGGTTATAAAAATAACAATAAATAAAAATCCGGTTTCGAAACCGGCTTCTTAAAAAATGTAATTTTTCATGCCCGGTTTGCGCCCCTTTCCGCCTTTTTGGACCCCTTTAGGTCCAACTTTATAAACGGAACAGCTCCAATAACTATTTGGGAAACTTAACCAAGCTAAATCGTAAAAAAATACCTTTAAAACAGATAAAATACAGCATATATGCATAAAAGCATAAAAAACAGACTTACAGAAAGATTTATAATATAATTAAATAAAAAGAGTTTTCGAGCTTGAGGTCAATTTGACGAAAAGTTCGAATAAAACTATTGGATAGATTTATAATATATATTGGGATAACCAACACTCAATCTGCTCGTTTTCGACCCCTTTTCCCCTTATTGCACCTCTTTTGGTTCAACTTTAGAAACGCGATTTGGAAAACTTAACCAAGCTTAATCGTAAAAAACTACCTACTACCATTCTTTTTTCCATTGGTCTCTTATTTTCTTTCCTTTCGGTCAAAATATTGAAAAGATTTTCAGCCTATAACCTGCACCGACAAAAGCCCGATCTATATATTCAAGAAAATCGGTCTAAGCGTTCAGGCGTGATCGGCTAACAATTAAACCAACAAACAAACAAAAAAACAGACTTACAGAAATATTTATAATATATAACCTTATTATATAATATATACAGTGACGAGCAGAAGTGAGTGCATGTTCACAATACTGAGTTTCGTCATCCACAAAAACAAAACCATACAAGCAAATACCAAAAAGAAAATTAATTTTAATACATACATACATACATACATAATTGGCCATTACAAACCCTTCAGTCAAGTCAGGATTACGACCTAGCTTCTCACATCTATGGTGAAATGGTTGGTCTTCACATCCCTTAATTGTGTGCCATTATACTCATTTGAGTCTTTCAAAAGTGCAGGTGAATTAATTTTAATTCTTTATTTTATTCTTAACAAATAGTAGTAAAAAAACAATAATTAATGGAATGAATTCAATGAGTTTGAATGAAAAAACGAAAATAACCCACATAAACTCAATTTTGCACGTTTCAAGAAAATTCAAGAAACTAACCCAATTTCAATATTTTGTCCATAGACCCTTATTAGAAATAGCTTGATTTACGCGGTTTGAGATGCTTTCTACCAAATGATCAATAATATCTTTCGGAATTCGATTCCATTTCGTATTTATACGATCCCAAAATTTAACTATGTTTGTTAGGGCTGTTTCGTACAGTCCGAGCCGGATTTTCACGAATGGCCAAAAATTTTCAATCGGATTGAGGTTGGCACTTTGTGTCGGCCACTCCATCAATTGAAAATTTTATTTCCCACTCCATATCTTTAGAATTTTTGCTGTGTGCTTCGGATCACCATACTGTTGGAAAATAATTTCTTATTCGGGATGCGTACATTTGTCAATAAAACTCGGAAGATGGGTTTAAGGAATCTTTAGATAGTCTTTTTTCGCATGATACCATCTACCAAATATAGAGAGCCAACATGTCACATTATTAAGCATCCCCAAACCATTACATTTTCACTGCTATGTTTAACAGTTTGCTTCACATGGTATCTTTGAACACGTTCCCTGGATCTGCGCTAGCAGTACTGCTCTCCATCTTACTGAAAGTGGTTACATTTGGACTCTTCCGACTAGATAACACGTTTCCAATCAGATGGAAAGCAGTGCTATTATCAAAGACCCGGGGAACGTGTTCAAGGATTCTATGTGAAGCAAACTGTTAAACATGGCAGCGAAAACATAATTAGTTGTGGATGCTTAACATGGTGACTATCTACGGATTCTGCAAACCCATCTTCCGAATTTTATGGACACATGTACTCATCCCGAATAAGAAATTGTTTTCCAACAGGATGGTGATCCGAAACACACAGCAAAAATTGTAAAGATATGTGGTGGGAAACAAAATTTTCAATTGATGGAATGGCCGATATAAAGTCTCGACCTCAATCCGATTGAAAATTTTTGACCATTTGTGAAAATCTGGCTCGGACAATACGAAACAGCCCTAATAAACATTGTCAAACTTTGGGATCGTATAAATGCAAAATGGAATCGAATTCTGAAAGATATTATTGATCATTTGGTAGAAAGCATCTCAAACCGCGTAAATCAAGCTATTTCTAATAAGGGTCTATGGACAAAATATTGAAATTGAATTTCTTGAATTTTCTTGAAACGTGCAAAATTGAGTTTATGTGGGTTGTTTTCGTTTTTTCATTCAAACTCATTAAATTCATTTCATTAATTTCTGTTTTTTACTGCTTTTGTTAAGCATAAAATAAAAAATGTAATTTATTTTTTTTTTTTTTTTGGTATTTGCTTGTATGGTTTTGTTTTTGTGGATGACGAAACTGAGTATTGTGAACATGCACTCACTTCTGCTCGTCACTGTATATAATAGATAACCTGCACTTAATTTATATCAAAATTTTGAAAAGATTTGTTGCATATAACTTGCACCGACAAAAACTTGATTAATATCCCAAATTTCAAGAAAATCGGTCTAGGCTTGATTGGCTAACGAACAAACCAACAAACATTTGGGAAACTTAACTAAGCTAAATCGTAAAAAATTACCTATTACCATTTTTTCCCCATTTTTCTCCCCTTTTGGTCAAAATTTTGAAAAGATTTATAGCCTATAACCGCCACGGACAAAAGCCCGATCTATATCCCAAATTTCAAGAAAATCGGTCCAAGCGTGATTGGCTAACAAACAAACAAACAAAAAAACAGACTTACAGAAAGATTTATAATACATATATATTAGGATTAGGATTGTATATTAAAAACATATACATACATATGTATAAAAGGTATAAAAATACATACATAAGCATGTCACCCTGTGAATTGTGTTGCCAAGACAATTTCAAATCACTTTTTGTGTAGACACGAATTTTTAAGGGCGTAATCATTTTAACGTCACTAATGACGTTCCGCCATAATATCATGTCTCTTCCCTTTTCGAAGCTCTCATCGACTGCAGGTGCAGTTTATTAAGTCTTGCGCCAATCTATTGAGAAATTTGTAATCTTTAATTTAAATCAATAAATTACTTAGTTAGTAAATTATTAGTGGATATAAAAACCCACAAATATTTATCAATCCACTAAATATAGTATATTAAAATTAATTTAATGAATTAATTTTATATCGTTTTCTGGAAGATATAAATAATCTATCCCAGGAATAATATTGTATCACCTATCTGGACACGAATATTCCGTGTGATGTTTGCTGGAACCGACATATTTTTCAGTCGTTTGGCTTCTAAGACGGTGTAATAAATTTTTCACTTCATCTGATCTTTATCCTCTTTACACCACTTACATCCGGCCAATAATGGAATACAGCTATCATGTATGGGCCGATGCCTTAAAGGCTGTTTTCAGACTTCTCGTTTATCATTTATCGCGATAGAGTATCAAACTTCCTTGATTCATTAGAGCATCATTGCAATGGGGCTTGTATTTCACTGTTCTATCTCGCTACTACTAAGGCTGTTGCTCTAGCAAACTAACGGGACTTGTTCCCGAGAATCGTGTTTCCTGTGTAATACTTGTCTTTCTCGGAAAGTATATCGGTTCGTGGTCGATTCGGTAATGGATTGGACTCTGCACTTCAAGCAAAATTTGTTCTTTTTGTTTTGGCTATTTCCATAAAATATTTTCCTAGTTCTAACATAAGGCACTGCATGAGGAGGGGGCCATCCCCTGAGAGCTGGTCGCACAAAAAAAAAAAACACAATGGCACTTGTCTTCTTAGAGTAATATTAAAAGCTAGTATATTACAATCTTTAAAAATGGTATGCAACGTCAAATGTGCTCAACTACTTACCATTTTTCTTTAAATATCTGATCATTACTTTTTAAGTTTCTTTATTAATTGACGCCTTTATTTAGCATTTATGTTGTAATATCATCACAGGTCATCATATATACAGTATTCCCTCGATTTACGTCGTAGAATATTCCGGAAAAAAGCGACGTAAATCGATTTTCAAAGAACTCACACAATTAAATGCATTTTTTATGTACATTTTACAAAAAAACAAAAATATTAACATTTTTATTCTATGTATTGAATTTTTGTTGTAAATACTTGAATAATCTATTTATACAAAGTAATCACTGAGTTTATATCAATATGTCATGTTATGTATTATTAGAAGCAAGGCAGATTTATATAAGGTAGGAACATGTCTACAACAAATACAACAATACAAAAAGAACAGGGATTTTGTTATTGTAAAGAGTATGCCTAATGTCAAAAACAGCTGACCAAGTGTATTCATCACTGACTGACGAATAACAATAGAAAGAAAAATGTTAAAAAATTTATAAAATGGTTACAACAAACACTAAAAAAACAACAACATTTTGACATTTTAGACCTCATCAGCTGTTGACTTGAGGCTACCGTATATAAATCTACCGTGATTAGAAGTTTTTAATAAAAATTCTATTCGTTTGTAATATTCAATACAACAATGTTATTATATGCGGGAATTCCCCTGATTTTGTTTATAAACAACAGAGGCAACTTAAATCGATTGACGACGCAAATTATTAGTGGAAAGTACTTCTTACTTACGTAATTAGTTACTTATTGTCTTACTGAATTATAGTCAGTATTACAACCTAACTTCTCACACCACTTATGGTGTGGGTGTTAATTTTATCCATGAGTAATGTGACCTACAACAGCTTTGAAAATTTCTTCATGACATCTTTTACTGTCGGAGTTTTTGTTAAAAGACTGCTGAGAGGAATTTGCCGAAAGATCTTGTTATGCGAATGGAAATGGTGTAATATCATTTCACATTAAAACGTTAAACGAAAGCTACATCAACAACTACAACAAACTTGTTTCCAATTTAACCAACAATACCAGGAATGAGTATGAAAAAAAAGTCTTAGCAAAGCGTTGAATACCAGACTACCGTGATAGAATATGCTTCATTTGATTATTGAGATTATTGTGTATTCTAACCACTTCTAATTGAAAATTTTATTTTCATTTTCGGAAAGGTTTGTGTGAAAGGTTTGTTTTTTTTTTGGACTCTGGAAATATAACCAAGACTAGCTGCTGCAACAAGTTGATGTTTCTCATGCAAATTAAGAGCCTACATATAGTATTGGCCAAATGTGTGTAGTTCAACTGAGTGATCTACTCAGCCAATTGCATACGATGTACCAAAGGATTAAATATTGGGATGCGTTTGCTTATGAGATGACTTTGCTTATGATGGCTTATTCGACGTGGGCGTCTTCCATTTAACAGTCTCTTGGCAAAAACAATGAGAGTAAGATTAAAAAAATTATAATGAAAATTTCCTCAAAACTGCTGTCATTTGGAATGGACATTAAACTGTAGGTTCCGCCACTCGTACATAAAATTGATTCACTAATGTTGTAATTCTGACTAAAGGATCGTATGTTTGTAAATTTACACTAAAACACAATTAATAACTTTGCAAACATATTGGCAATTTTTGAAATATTTATTCTTTAACTTCAAAATAAATTCTTACAAGAGCCTTCCAATCATTATATGCAGCTACACGGATATTTAATAAATATTCATCATTGGGCAATGGTATCAAACGAAACATATTGTCGTGTAAAATTAAACGTTTCACTTCAATGTCGTGCTGTTTCGAAGATAAATATTCATGAAGTATTTTATTTAAGCGTGAAAATATTTCTCAAATACTTACATTGTATGGACAAGTATGATTAATATTCGAGTCTTTGGCTAATAATGAAGTGATTATATTTAAAACCGGAAATTTATTGCCATATTTCATTGCATTACAAAAATTCACCGTATAATTGTACAGAAATGGCCGATAGCCATTTGATTTTTTCAAAAGTTCAGTATTCACCTGTGAGCGAAAGAAACGTGTCAGTTGATTAGTTTTTGGAATAGATGTTCGATGTATCTCTTACCGTTACATTATTAACTGGAATTTGATGTAATTTGACCAGCAAATAAAATGCTGATACACCACGTTGTACCATTTTCAATCTACAAAGCGGTATTGTGGCAAAGGATTTATCGAACTCCTCACATTTCAAATTTGTAAATTTAAAAGATCCTTTTGACAAACTGATGACAGAAAACAATACGCAATAAATAACTAACAATTTCATAGTACTACGGTACTGGCTCTTATGTTGATTGAATTAAGATTTCAAGCTAATAAATATTGTTCTGCATAACAAGCATTAAAAATCTCTCAATAGTGTTGGTAAATTCAGTACTTTTTCATTTCAAAAATGCCAGAGTACCTTCGCGAAGCTTTTAGTACTTTTTTCTTATTAAATATTTTATGATTTGCACTTTTCAACTATTAATCTAATGAAAACATGTTCATCGCAGTGCTAAAGGAAGAATTAGACTTCAGCCCCAGTTATCCAAACGTCTACGGAACGTGCGTTCGTTTTAAGAATGGGAAAAGCATTTGCGTTACTTACCATATGCTAAAAACAACGTGTGTTATATTACGATCCATCGACATTTGACTTAACGAGGCGCCTTTACGGTTTGCTACGTCCCGAAACATCTGTCTTTGTCCTGTAGGTGTATTAAATATAAATAAATAATATCTACGTTAATCCGATTTAATCAAATGAAGTGTCAATTTATTCACAAGCTAATACACTCTCAGAATATCATCACTTATTTCGAATCTTTTAATTAGGAAGTGCTACTATGAACGGACAAACTTGAAAAAATATGAAAAAAATTCGCATTTCTCTAGTTATTGCTGTGTATGCCAAGAGACAGCAATGTTGAGCCACTTCTTGGTTGCATTCATACGAACTGGGCAGTGATATATGTGACTCGTGAATACAATTTTGTTCATTCACCATTGCTGTCAACTGGACTGATATAGTCTTGTTCCATCACTTTAATGCTTTAAAACCCTACAACAGCACGCGTAGCGGCCCATTGTGACGCCATATTAAAACATTAAAACCTTGCTTCCCATACCACCTAAGTTGTACAATTAATTTTAACCCATAAGTGGCGGGATCTTTCGTTTAAACTGGACTTCGGACGTCAGATTTTTTGAGAAACCTTTCGCAATTTTAATTTCTCTCAGAGATTTTGCCAGAAGACTATTGGGAAAATAGTGCCCTAAGAAATGTTTTTTCATTTTTCAATTTTTTCAGATGTCTAAGCTTTTATTTGAACCACGGGCTTGCGTCTAATAAGTCACTACATGGGTAGAGTAGACAACGGAGACTTAAATTTTATAGAATATCGAAAGAGATTTTTAATAAAAAATTTAAATTTTTAAAAAAATGTTTTATTTAAAATATATTGAGAAGGCGTTTTTCTTGTATGGAATTTAAATCGGTTATTTTTTCCACTTGGACGATCATTTCTCTTATGAATTTTTAAATCAACAGTGTTAAATAACATTTAATGCGTAATTAAAAGACTTTATGGCCATTAGATAATCAAAAAAAGGTCTTTAAAAGTAATTTTTCATTTAAAGTTTAATCGTTAATAACATTTTAATCGAATAGTATGTGACATCCATCAAATTGATTTCAATTTAAAATTGTTGAAAGCAAAGAGGAGAAACATCTTCATGGGGCGTAAAACATTTTGATTTTCAACAAAACAATCAATTTATGTTTCGCAAAAGACTATTTATTAAAACTGTGATCCGAAATTTAAAATTCATTCCGCTTAAGCTTACTTCTTGCCTGCACTTTGTATCAGCCTTCTTGCGCAATTCAAAAACACTCGTATTAGTACGAGTATCTTAATCGGTTGCTACAGAAATTTTAAATTCCGCGTTTAACCTTCTAACACAATATTGCAGTTACTCAACTCGTTGCTGATGGTAATTTGAATTAGAACTGATGCAGTGCCGCAAGTTATTTAGGAAACCGAATAAATTTTAGGTAATAATTGAACAAGACCGCGAATCTGTCGTCCTACCGTTGTAATATTTGTGAAAACGCATGTATAACAACGTTCAATAATAGGCAACAATATTCATGAGATTTCAAAAATTCACCGCGTGACTGTGTGCTCGTAGAAATGGACGATAGCCATTTCCTTTCTTTTTTTTTTTTGAACTCTTTATTCACCTGCGAGTGAAGGAATCGCGCCCGTTGATTAATTTTTTTTAATATACTTTCGATATATTTGCTTATGCCACACTCTTACCGTTACATTATTAACGGGAACTTGATATAACTGGAACTTGATGTAATACGACCACATTGTTGCAAAGGTCTTATCGAACTCTTCACATTCGAACTTAAAACTATGGTCTGACCAACTAACAATCGAAATTAATACACGAGAAATTGCTAACAACTTCATAATCTCTGTACTAGGGAAGTTAATCGGAAGCAATTAACGATGTGTTAACGATGATACGAAATATTTAAACAATGTGTTAATGTTGCTTTAATCGCTTTATTTGTTTGAGTCTTTTAGTACTAATTTTCGTTTGTTACCAGTTTCCCAATATTATTTCATTGTTATGGCTACCACGGTTGGCCTCACAGTCATAGCTGCCACATAAATAAACCAGAAAATTGTCGTCAAAATTGTCAAACACGTTCATTGAAATCGATAGAAAAAAATTAGTACATAAAGCGTTTTAATGAATGTAATTCTGTACATAATTTCTATTTAAAATGAAATACAAAAAAACATTTAACAAGTCTTTTTAACGCTTTAATTATACAAATAAACTTAATAAACGAGTGTTTTATATAATAAACTAGGCTGATTATATAATAAACGTTCATTTTTGCTGAGTTTGTCGATATCAACTCTACGAACTAACCCACCATATTGCGTTCGTCTACGATTACTACGATTCAATTTTAATTATTTGCCACGCCTACTTTTTGTTAAATCGAATTTTTTTTTAAATCATCTAAACGTGATAAGATTTCGAATAAAAAAAAGTATGGTTAAAATCGATTCAGTAGTTTAAGAATTATAGATATCACATGTAGGAGGAGGGTTGTCACGCCCATTTTTCAATTTTAAATGTTTATCATCGCTCATTTTTAGTGGGATTGTCGATATCGACTTTACGAACTTACCCACAAAATTGCATTTGCCTACGATTACTATATTCCTAAATATTCAATTTTAATGATTTGCAAAGCCCTCTCAACATTTTGGGATAAGAAAAATAGATGCTGTCCGATTCTCAGGCCTACCCGATATGCACACAAAATTTCATGAAAATCGAACGATCCAGGCACAATATTAAAGGCGAAGCAGATACAATTTCCAAGGTTTATACAATCTTTTTATAATAATATTGCTTCTACGCAATTTAGTTTAATTTAAATTAACTTGACTTATAGCACCCTCTACATTAGCTGAATAATGTGATAGTACTTGTACTAATATTCCTTAATAAATATAGTCCAGACAGGAAATTAAAAGCTATCATCTCTGATTTTGATTTCTGATATTTTTTCCAAAAAAAAAAAATGAGACGTTTTATATCGTTTTCTGGAAGATATAAATAATCTATCCCAGGAATAATATTGTATCACCTATATCTATGGGTGAACATTAGGGTGTAAGAAGCTTTTCACGATCTGGACACGAAAACTCCGTGTGATGTTTGCTGGAACCGACATATTTTTCAGTTGTTTGGCTTCTAAGACGGTGAAATAAATTTTTCATTTCATCTTATCTTCATCCTTCCTACACCACTTATATCCGGCCGATAATGGAATACAGCTATCATGTATGGGCCGATCCCTTAACGACTGTTTTCAGACTTCTCGTTTATCATTTATCGCGATAGAGTATCAAACTTCATTGATTCATTACAGCTTCATTGCAATGGGGCTTGTGTTTCACTGTTCTATCTCGCTACTACTAAGGCGGTTGCTCTAGCAAACTAACGGGACTTGTTTCCGAGAATCATGTTTCCTGTCTAATACTTGTCTTTCTCGGAAAATATATCCGTTCGTGGTCGATTCGGCAATGGATTGGACTCTGCACTTCTAGCAAAATTTGTTATTTTTCTTTTGGCTATATCCATAACATATTTTCCTAGTTCCAACATAAGGCACTGCATGAGGAGGGGGCCATCCCCTGCCACTTGTCTTCTTAGAATAATATTAAAAGCTTATCTATTGCAATCTTTAGAAATGGTATGCAAAGTTGAGCACATTTGACGTTGCATACCATTTACTTACCATTTTACTTTAAATATCTGATCATTTCTTTTTAAGTTTCTTTATTAATTGACGCTTTTATTTAGATTATTCAGCATTTTTTGTTGTAGTATCATCATAGGTGTTCGTATATACAGTATTCCCTCGATTTACGTCGTAGAAGGTTCCGGAAAAAGGCACCGTAAATCGAAACGACGTAAATCGAATTTCAAAGAACTAACACTATTAAATGCATTTTTTTATGTACATTTCACAATAAAAAAACTAAAATAAAAATATTTTTATTCTATGTATTGAATTTTATTTAAAGAGGGGATTCCCCTGATTTTGTTTATAAACAACAGAGGTAATGTAAATCGAATGACGACGCAAATCGAAGTTGAAGGGAACACAATTTTTAACGACGTTAATAGAAACAATGTAAATCGAGGGAATACTGTAATTTAAAAATATTAAACTTTAATTATAGAAATTTTTCATCATTTTCCAAAAAAAAGGCATAAATCGTCATATCGTCAATATGATGATATTTTTGAAGCAATATAATCATAAAATCTGGCAGCTATGCTCCTCATTCTATCGGAACAATTTCGTGCACTTTTGCAAATGTAAGGGGTCATCTCTGTTAGTCTGTAAGAAAAGGATGATACAATAAATAATGGTTAGCTTACATGGGTCCTATATGGTCCCGTTGTATATATTACTCGCACATCCAGTCTGTGATTAAGGTTCTTACGATCGTAGTCCAAGATTGCTAAGAATTTCTCGGGAAAATTTTGTTTCCTTTATAGATAACCTAGGGATGTAATTGAAAATTCCATTATTGATGAGCTAGATAGTACAGAACTCGCAATTTCCGACACGTTACAGGTCATAGATATTTCAATTGCTTCAGTTAAATAAGATTAATTCTACGAGAACTCTCATTTTCGTTGGCAACACTAAGGTATGTTCAACTTACTGAATCACTTGTGTTGTTAGAACTCATGATCATCCATCGCACAATACCAATTCTTACGGACCTTTGTCTTTTTAGCAAAAAAAGTCTGTCTTTCATCTCATGTGTTACTTGTCTGCTCTTGTCAAAATAGAGTGACGATTTTTGAAATCTCCATTTTTGATATCTGTAGCCGAGCTCTCTAATATAAAGATTGTTGCAATAGCAAGATTTATTGTTTATTTATTATATCAAATTGACTGCTGCAAGTACTGGACAGTATACAAAGGAGATGTTGTGTGGTTGCAATTAATAAAATAAGGCCGACAAAAATTAATTTTTTAAAGCTCTATAATGTTTTGAACACTGTATTTCAGAAGTTACTATGTGAGGTGGATTTGCGTTAAATATATTTGTGTATGTGATTATTTTTTAAATGATGTTTAATGTCTAATGTAATTTGGCCAGCCAAGATGAAGACTTTTATAACACACTCTACATTTACATGTATAGGTAAAGCACAAGAATGATAAACTAAAGATTACGCCTTGCCTAAGATTTCCCGTTAAATGACATAGTTGGGCTATTTTAAATGTTTCCAAGTCTTTTTCATATGTGAAAATTAACATTAACGTGAAAGTAGTTGGCAGCCCTGCAATATAACTTACATTATCATTAGCCAATAGGAACACAATTTGCGTGACGTCATTGATTCAACATGCGCAGAAAGTTTTAATTTTGTGTGCGTGATGGCGTAATCTTTAGTTTATCATTCTTGGGTAAGGCATACTAATGCATTGTATATACATTTTAAATATTTTGTTTTGCTTTTCATTCATTTTGATTTTCCCCAACATTTCGAAATTGCTTACTTCCGATTAAGATTTGATTTTATGTTCCTTAGTGAGAATTTATAAAATTATTCAGAAAAAAATGCCAGATAACACAATAAAAAATTTTTATTATAATTTTTGATAAGATTTTCTTAAATTTTTTTCCTTTTTATTTGGAAATTTTAAAGAAAATTCTTTCATTCTAATATTTAATAAAATTTTAATAAATCATACAACAAAGAAGAACAAAGAGAAAAGCCGAAATGCAAATTATAAAAAACCATTATTAGTGAAAAGTACCTCTAACTTACTTAATTACTGACTTATAGTCCGGATTATAAGCCAACTTCTCTCACCACTTATGGTGTGTGTATTAATTTTATCCATGAGTAATGTGACCTACAACAGCTTTGAAAATTTCTTCATCACATCTTTTACTGTCGGAATTTTTGCCAGAAAATTGCGGAGAGGAATTTCGCCGAAAGATTTTATTACGCAAATGGAAATGGTGTAATATCATTTCACATTAAAACGTTAAACAAAAGCTACACCACCAACTACAACGAACTTATTACCAAGTTAACCAATAACATCATGAATGAGTATGAAAGAAAAGTGGATAGACAAGTAACCGAACGCAGGAACAAGGAATGTTTTCGCGATAGAGTTCTCGACAAGGCGAAACTCCGAACATTCTACTTGAAGAATTTTCATCAGACAAGTAAGCGAACGCAACAACAAGTAATGAAGTCGCGATAGAGCTCTCGACAAGGCGAAACCCCTTGAAAAATTTTCATCAGTCTGAATGCGTGGGCATGTAAAAAGACGAGACAAAGCAAGCAACCAGTAGTAAGAATTCAGGCAGCCTTGTGTGATGTCGCGTTGCATGTGAAGGAAAACAGTTGTGGTTTGAAGATCTCAGTTGTAAAGATCTGCGATGTTAGTGCTTACACAATAAGAGTAGAAAGTAGAATAATACTATGTTCAGACATGCACTTATATTGGGAAAATCGCAATAAACGGCATTATTTCATATAAAATTTCAATTAATTATTGGTCAATAAATTCATAAATTGTTTAAAACTTTAAATACAACACTGTCATAAGTACGTTCAGTGAGCATATTATAATTTTCCGAACACTTTCTATTGATATTTGACCACTCAAATGTAAACAACGATAGTGCCATAAGAAAAAGCTTTCTTTGCTGCTAGCTATCTAATATTATCAAATTTTTATTTCTCATCCTTCTGAGGACAGCCATTTTGGAGTCACAAGTAGTCTCTATTAACCGCAACAGCTCGGCGTTTCAGTTAATTATTAGCAATACCTTTTCCAATGTTGAGTTGTTTTCCATTTTTTCTAAAAAAACATTTTTGGCACTAATTTTCGCGATTAAATTAAAAGCAATTTTGTTGAAGCAATCAGCTGTTTTATTTACCAGAGCTGTAAAATAAATTTTCGTAGATTATATGTCTGAACGCTAAAAATATTGTTCTCAATAAACTGAATATTGATTTAATAAAAGTGCATGTCTGAACATAGTATAACGAACAAAATTTTTGTTATATGTTCACTTATTTCGCTTAAACAATTATTTACTCAGAAATCATTGATGATATAATTATTTATCTGTGCCTCGTTTAAGCTGATGAAACAAAAAGGTGGACTCTGGAAATATAACCAAGACTAGCTGCTGTAACAAGTTGATATTTCTCATGCAAATTAAGAACCTACAGATAGTATTGGCCAAATGTTTGTAGTTCAACTGGGTGATCTTTTGCGTGCTACTCAGCCAATTGCATACTATATAGCCAAGGATTAAATATTGGAATACTTTTACTTACGATGGCTTATTAGACGTGGGTCCTCGGTTCAAAAATTCGACTAGTCATCTCCAATAAAATGAAATATGAAAAATTTATCTTCGGAAACTTCTACTTCGCAGTCTTCTGGCAAAAACACTAAAAGTAAGATTAGAAAAAATTGCAATGAAAATTTCCTCAAAATATCTGTCATTAAATTGTAGGTTCCGATACTCGTATATAAATTGATTCACCAAGGTTGTAATTCTGACTAAAGGATCGTATATTTGTAAATTTACACTAAAACATCATAAATAACTTTGCAATAATTTTAACAATTTTTAAAATATTTATTCTTTAACTTCAAAATAAGCTCTTACAAGAGCCTTCCAATCATTATATGCAGCTACACGGACATTTAATAAATAATCACCGCTGGGCAATGGCAACAATCGAAACATGCTGTCGTTTAAAATTAAACGTTTCACTTCAATGTCGTGCTGCTTCGAAAACAAATATTCGTGAAGTATTTTATTTAAGCGTGAAAATATTTCTCAAATACTTACATCGTATGGACAAGTATGATTAATATTCGAATCTTTGGCTAATAATGAAGTGATTATATTTAAAACCGGAAATTTAGGGCCACGTTTCATTGCATCACAAAAATTCACCGTGTGATTGTATAGAAATGGCCGATAGCCATTTGCTTTTTTCAAAAATTCTATATTCGCCTGTGAGCGAAAGAAACGTGTAAATTGATTAGTTTTTGGAATATATAAACTCGATAAATTTCCTTGTGTCTTCCTCTTACCGTTATGTTATTCACTGGAATTTGATGTAATTTAACCAGCAAATAAAGTGCTGATACACCACGTTGTACCATTTTCAGTCTACAAATCGGAATTGTGGCAAAGGCTTCATCGAACTCCTCACATTTCAGATTTGTAAATTTAAAAGATCCTTTTGACAAACTGATGACAGAAAATAAGACACAATAAATAACCAACAAGTTCATCGTACTGACTGTTATGTTGATTGAATTTAGTTTTCAAACTAATGAAAATCGTTCTGCATAACAAGCGTTAAAAATCTCTCAATAGTGTTGACAAATTCAGTACTTTTTCATTTCAAAAATGCCATAGTACCTCTGCGACACTTTTAGTACTTTTTTATTATTAAATATTTTATGATTTGCCCTTTTCAACTATTACTCAAATGACAACATGTTTATAGCAATGCTAAAGGAAGAATTAGTCTTTAGCCCCAGTTAGCCAAACGGGCACGGGACGTGCGTTCGTTTTAAGAATGGGAAAAGCATTTGCGTTACTCACCATATGCTAAAAACAACGTGTGTTATATTACGTTCCATCGACGTTTGACTTAACGAAGCGCTTTTACGGTTTGTTACGTCCCGAAACATCTGTTTTTATCCTGTAGGTGTATTAAATATTAATAAATAATAAATACGTTAATCCGATTTGATCAAATGAAGTGTCAATTTATTCACAAGCTAATGCACTTTCAGAATGTCATCACTTAGTCCAAATTTTTTAATTAAAAATTGCTACTATGAACGGACAAACCTGAAAAAATATGAAAACAATTCGAATTTGTCAAGTTTACCTCATCAAACCTTAGAACATATTACGGCAAATAATATATAATGTTAATATAAGGATATCGTCTTAAAGTCCAATTCCTTTCCTATCTAATGTGGTTTAAATTTTGCGGTATATGCCAAGAGATAGCAATGTTGAGCCACTTCTTGGTTGCATCCATACGAACTGGGCAGTGATATAAATAACACGTGAATACAATTTTGGCCCTTTGTCATTGCTGTCATCTAGACTGATATAGTCTTGTTCCATCACTTTAATAGCAAACAACGGTCGAATGAACAACGGTTGAATAGCTTTTCAATATTATTAAACACATTCGATTAATGGACAGGAAATGGTCTTAGGGCAGACAATTTTAATTATAACATACGTGAATTCAAATATTTAATTGTATTTTAAGGTCACATCAATTAAATCAGTTAATGGCGCGTTTAATGCTTTAAACCGCTACAACAGGCGCTTCCGAACTTTCACGGACATTTTGTTAAAGCATCATCTAACAAATTAGTTGTCATTTGTTTAGTCTGTTCTGTCAATTCACCACCTCATATGGAATTTTGAATTAACAGAAATTGTGGAAAACAAATAACATTTAATGGGTAATTAAAAGATTTGTTAGAGTGCAGTTAAGCTGCTTTATGGCGATTAGATAATAAAAATGATCTTCAAATTGATTTCAATTTTAAATTGTTGAGAGTAAAGGGAAGAATCATCTTCATGTGTCGTAAAATATTTTAACTTTTCAACTTTCCACTCAACTATATCTATTAAAACTTTGAACCGTAATTTAAAATTCGTTCCGTTCAAGCTTTCTTCTTCCCTGGACTTTGCATCAGGCTTCTTGCGCAATTCAAAAACACTCGTATTAGTACGAGTATCTTAATCGGTTGCTATGGAAATTTTAAATTCTGCGTTTAACTTTCTAACACACGTTTGCAGTTACTCAACTCGTTGCTGAAGGTAATTTGACTGAGAACTGATGCAGTGCCGCAAGTTATTTAGAAAACCGAATAAGTTTTGGGTAATAGTTGGACAAAACCGTGAATATGTCGTCCTACCGTTGTAATATTTGTACCAACGCATGTATAACAACGTACAATAATAGGCAACAATATTCATGAGATTTCAAAAATTCACCGCGTGATTGTGTACTCGTAGCAATGGGCGATAGCCATTCCCTTTCTTTTTTTTTAATCTTTATTCACTTGCGAGTGAAGGAATCGTGTCAGTTGATTAATTTTTTTTAAATATACTTTATATATATTTGCTTATGCCACACTCTTACCGTTACATTATTAACGGGAACTTGATATAACTGGAACTTGATGTAATACGACCACATTGTTGCAAAGGTCTTATCGAACTCTTCACATTCGAAGTTAAAACTATGGTCTGACCAACTAACAATCGAAAATAATTCACAAGAAATTGCCAACAATTTCATAATCTCTGTAAGAGGGGACGATTAACTGCACAATGATTTGAAAATTTAAATTCTCGGAAGCAATTAGAAATTATTTGTGACAGCGAGAATACGAACTAATTAAGCTTTTTGTTAATGTAATTTTAATCGTTTTATTTGTTTGAGTCTATTGATATTAATTTTCGTTTGTTACCAGTTTCACAATATTAAAATACAGGAATTTTATTTCATTCTTATGGCTGCCGCGGCTGGCCCCACAGTCATAGCTGCTAGATATAAAAAAAAAATTCGTTAAAAATGTTAGAAAAAAAACTCAATGGCGATTTTAGAAAAAATAATTTGATGTATGACACAGCCAAATACATTAAACCGTTCTTGAGATATGGGTCGGCAAAGTCGCTAAACTGCCAAGCAAATCGTGATTTTTACAAGTTTGAGGCCCCAGTGGCACTGGGTAATATCTTTTAATTGTTCTCAAACTTGGCAATCCTTAAATCTGACAGAAAGAAACATTTTAAGGGGGTACCCTTAAAAAAATTCGGACATTTCTTTTCACCCTATGAAATAAAACCACCCTAATGCATATACATAGCTGCCAGATTTGACGATTTATCGTCATTTTGACGATTTTGTAGTCCAACAATATCATGTTGACAATTTATGCTTCTCTCGTGTCACGGTGTTAGTCTCTCTCTACATTAGCTGAAGAATGTGAATATTTCTTAATAAATTTAGTCAAGGCAGGAAATTAAAAGCTACCATCTTTGATTTTGATTTCTGATATTTTTACCAAAAAAAACGATAAGTTTTATATCAATTTTCTGGAAGATATAAACAATCTATCCCAGGAATAATATTTCATCATCTCAGATCATCAGATTGCACTCTGCCTTTCAAACAAAATTCATTCTTTTTCTTTTGGCTATTCCCATAAAATATTTTCCTAGTTCCCACTTAATGCACTTTATTAGGAGGGGGCCATGCCCTGAGAGTTGGTCGTACAAAAAAAAAAATTAATAAAATAATGGCATTTGTCTTCTTAGAGCAATATTAAAATCTAGTATATTGCAATCTCTAAAAATGGTATGCAACGTCAAATTGTAAATTATGCTCAACTACTTACCATTTTCCTTTAAATATCTGATCATTACTTTCTAAGTTTCTTTATTAATTGACGCTTTTATTTAGATTATTTAACATTTTTTGTTGTAGTATCATTACAGGTGTTCGTATATAATTTAAAAATATTATACTTTAACTAAGAAAATTTTTCATTTCCATTTTCATCGCCAAAAAAAGAGCACAAATCGTCATATCGTCAATATGATATTTTTGAAGCAATAAAATCATAAAATCTGGCAGCTATGCTCCTCATTCTATCAGAACCATTTCTCTGTTAGTCTGTAAGAAAAGGGTGATACAATAAATAATGATTACCTTACATGGGTCCTATATGGTCCCGTTGTATACGTTACTCGCACATCCAGTCTATAATTAAGGCTCTTGCGAAGGTAGTCCAAGATTGCTAAGGATTTCTCGGGAAAATTTTGAATCCTTTAAAGATAACATAGGAATGTAATTGAAAATTGCATTAATGATGAGCTAAATAGTACAGAACTCGTAGTTTTCGACACGTTACAGGTCACAGGTGCTTCAGTTAAATTGGAATTTATTCACTAATTCTGCGGGGAGTTTTATTTTCGTTGGCAACACTAGGCTATATGCGAAATGCGGTCTTATGGATAAGTAGAGTACTGACTCACTTGTGTTGTTAAAACTCATGATCATCCATCGCACAAAAGCAATTCATACGGACCTCTGTCTTTTTAGCAAAAAAAGTCTCTCTTTATTCTCATGTGTTACTTGTCCACTCTTGTCAATATAGAGTGGAGAGTTTTGACGTCTCCATTTTTGATATCTTGTGGCCGAACTCTCTAGTACAAAGATTGTTGCAATAGCAAGATTTATTGTTTATTTATTATAGCAAATTGACTGCTGCAAGTACTGTACAGTGTACAGAGGAGATGTTGTGTGGTTGCAATTAATCAAATAAGGCCGGCAAAAATTATTTTGCCAAAGCCCTATAAATTTTCAAAACTGTATTAGAAAATTTACCATGTGAGGTGGTCATTTGGTTAGCCAAGACGAAGACTTTTATAACACACTGTACATTTATATGTATAGGTAAAGCATACTAATGCATTGTACATACATTTCAAATATTTTGTTTACTTTTCACTCATTTTGTTTTTACTCAAAATTTTGAAATTGATTACTTCCTATTAGATTTTGATTTTGTGTTCCTTAGTGAGTATTTATAAAATTATTCAGTATTTATTAAAAAAAAAAAAAAAATGCCAGATAACACAATAAAAAAAAATTTTTTCATATTTTTTTTCCTTTTTATTTGGAAATTTTAAAGAAAATTATTTCATTTCATAATATTTAATAAAATTTTAACAAAGAAGCACAAAAAGGAAAGTCGAAATGTAAATGCAGGTTATAAAAAAACAATTATTAGTGGAAAGTACCTCTTACTTACGTAATTACTTACTTATTGTCTTACTGAATTATTATAGTCAGGATTATAACCTAACTTCTCACACCAATTAATTTTATCCATGAGTAATGGGACCTACAATAGCTTTACAAATTTCTTCATGGCTTCTTTTTCTGTCGGAGTTTTTGCCAGAAAACTGCGGAGAGGAATTTGCCGAAAGATATTGTTGTTAAAATGGAAACGGTGTAATATTATTTCATATTAAAATGTTAAACAAAAGCTACATCAACAACTGCAACAAACTTGTTTCCAATTTAACCAACAATATTATGAATGAGTATGAAAGGGAAGGAGATAGACAAGTAAGCGAACGCAACAACAAGTAATGAAGTTGCGATAGAGCTCTCGACAAGGCGTAACCCCTTGAAGAATTTTCATCAGGCTGAAGACGTGGGCATGTAAAAAGACGAGACAAAGCAAGCAACCAGTAGTAAGAATTCAGACAACCTTGTGTGATGTTGCGTTGCGTGTGAAGAAAACAGTCGTGGTTGAAGATCTCAGTTGTAAAGAGAGTTGTAAGAGTGGAAAGTAACATAGCATAACAAGCACATATTAATTTTTATTTTGTTTGCAATCAACGAACTCATATTTGAAACGTTTCTAAAATGGTAAATATGTGCAGTTTTTTTGTTCGTTTTTGTATTTGGTTTCGCTTCAGAAGTCTTAGCAAGGCGTTGAATATTAGGCTACGGTGATAGAATAATCTTTATTTGATTATTGAGAATATTGTGTATTCTAACCACTTCTAATTGAAAATTTTATTTTCATTATCGGCAAGGTTTAAACTTTCCAAAAAATTCCCCGATAGATTCTCATTAGTGACCCTGGTCTGCTGCACTTGGTTAATATTTTTCGATTATTTTAAAAATGCTTTCTAAGAAACAGTATTCAATATTCGGTTAGGCGACATCCTCAGAGTAATAACTTAGTATTAAGCAAGATCAAATAAGTGTGTTTATGTTGAAGAGTTGATTTTTTTTTTTTAGTTTATTAATAGTCGATCCTGTGTTTTTTGTAGTAATCCCATGCCGTTTATGTGACTCTGCAATTGCGAAATATGCCTGCCTTAATACATCATAGATGACACAATTGCTTAGATGTTATAACATATGGACGGCTTTCTGCAGTTTCTTTTGGAGATGATCGATATGCATATTGCATTTAAATTTATTATCAACCTAGACTCCCAGATATTTGCAATATCTCACAAGTTCTATTTGCGTGACGCATGTATCTTAGTTGCTGTTGCTATTATGCAAACAATTTGTGTCATGAAACTTAATCAGTAACATTTGGTGGTTTTATATGCATAAGTTTCGGTTTTTGGGCGTTTATGATAAGACCGTTATCGTGACGCCATTTGGATGCAATATTTAATTGGTTCTGCATTACCTCTGTAGGATCTGGGATAGACTCACTCGATACCACAATTGTTGTATCATCGGCGTATGCAAATTCAGCAAAGCGTTGAGCACGTCATTAGCGTACAATATATAAAGAATTGAACTGAGTTTGGATCCTTGTGGCGCTCCATAATCTATTCTAGTTCATTATTTGTTTTAACTCGATATGATCTACTTTCATGATAATTCTTAAACCATAGTAAAGTATTACCTCTAATACGGTTTCTTTCAAGAATTTGAAGAAGTTTGATATGTGACAAGGTATCGAAGGCTTTACTAAATTGAATGAACAGTACCAGGCAATGATTTTTTTTATTACTTAAACACTTATTCATATAATTTGCAAAATTTCCCAATAGATTGTTTAAATTCTTTCCCTTTTGGAAGCCGAATTGATTTCTATTAATTTACTTGAATTTTTCTAAGAAATTATTTAGTCTTCTAACCACTACTTCCTGAAGAATCTTATCTAACATAGGTAAAATTGAAATTGGCCTATAGTCATTATATGTAGTCTGATTTCGTTCCACTTTTATTTATTGATCTTATTATAGCTGTTTTTAATATTTTTGGCACCACAGCATACATAATTCAGGCTTGAATTTATCAGTTTTGCTATTGTAGGAGTTAAGATTACTGGATTATTCTTGATGTCTTTTGTTCGTATTCATCATCAAGCTCAGAACTTTTTTTAATGTTTAAATTTTTCAATATTTTAAATAGTTCCTGGTCATTAGTGTATTCGATAAAAATTGAATTTTGTGTTGTAATTTCGACATTGCATAAAGTTTTATGGTGTTTTCTTTTCTACCAAAAAATGTGCATTTTATTAAGGCAAAATGCAATTTTACGTTTATTTCTTAAAAATGTTTCACCCTCTAAGAGGATGGTACGTTTTATTCTAAATAATTCGAACTTGCCAATGGTGGAGGGCATTGCATTTTATGCCCTGTATAAATAGAGATTGCTGCTAATGCCCTGTAAAGCAAATGACTTTTGTTTATTTATAGGGCTACCAGATGATATTTAAAAATAAGTCGCCTGGTATTGTTATCCAATTTGAAGTTAATTTTCTCATTGTTTTGTTGAGTAACCTTAAGGAAACATTACATTCTTAAAGCTACATCGTCAGTAATATAAAAAATTGCATTCAATGTTAGAACAGTGTTAAAATAATTTTTTTTTTTGTATTTCAACATACATAGTCAACAGCCGCCGTGGCAAACACAGGGCATACATTCTTTTAAACGTTTGTGTTATGTTGTTCTCAAATAAAAAATGACATTTCCTTTGTAGAAAAGAAAACACCATTAATGTTACATTTGTGAATTATTTTATTTACATTTTCTTTGATATTTTTCGCAAAGTTATTTACAATACTTTTAATATTATCATTTTTAAAATTTTGTAAGATGTTGTCGTCTATACTTTTTGATTTTTTTCCAATTATTTCATTTATAATTTGCCATGTAAAGAGTAACGATCGATTAGTCATCGCCAACATAGCAGTCTTCTGGCAAAAACACTGAGAGTAAGATGAAAACAAAAAAATTGCAATGAAAATTTCTTCAAAACATCTGCCATTCGTAATGGACATTAAACTGTAGGTTCCGCCACTCGTATATAAAATGGATCCACACAGGTTGTAATTCTGACTAAAGGATCGTATGATTGTAAATTTACACTAAAATATCATAAATAACTTTGCAATAATTTTATCAAATTTTTTAAATATTTAGTCTGTAATTGTAAAATAAGTTTTTATAGAAGCCTTCCAATCATTATATGCAGCTACACGGATATTTGCTAAATAATCACCACTGGCCAATGGCATAAAACGAAGCATCCCGCCTTTTACTAATAAACCTTTCACTTCAATGTCGTGCTGTTTCGAAGATAAATATTCGTGAAGTATTTTATTTAAGCGTGAAAATATTTCTCAAATACTTACATCGTATGGACAAGTATGATTAATATTCGAGTTTTTGGCAAATAAAGAAAACATTAATTTCAAAATCGGAAATTTAGGGCCACGTTTCATTGCATCACAAAAATTCACCGTGTGATTGTATAGAAATGACCGATAGACATTTGCTTTTTTAAAAAGTTCCAAATTCGCCTGTGAGCGAAAGATTAGTCAGTCAGATTAGACAGTTGATTAGTTTTTGGAATAGATATTCGATATACATATATCTTACCGTTACATTATTAACTGGAATTTGATGTAATTTGACCAGCAAATCAAATGCTGATACATCACGTTGTACCGATTTCAATCTACAAATCGATATTGTGGCAAAGGATTTATCGAACTCCTCACATTTCAGATTTGTAAATTTAAAAGTTCCTTTTGACAAACTGATGACAGAAAACAAGACGCAATAAATAACCAACAAGTTCATGGTACTATGGTACTGACTGTTATGTTGATTGAATTAAGTTTCCAAACTAATAACAATCGTTCCGCATAACAAGCGTTAACAATTTCTCAATAGTGTTGGCAGATTCAATACTTTTTCATTTGAAAAATGCCATGAATGAAAAAATGGTTTGCCCTTTTCAATTATTAATTTAATGAAAATATGTTCGTCGCAATGCTAATGGAAGAATTAGTCTTTAGCCCCAGTTAGCCAAATGGGCACGGGACGTGCGTTCGTTTTAAGAATGGGAAAAGCATTTGCGTTATACTCCATATGCTAAAAACAACGTTTGTTATATTACGATCCATCGACATTTGACTTAACGAGTCGCTTTTACGGTTTGTTACGTCCCGAAACATCTGTTTTTGTCCTGTAAGTGTATTAAATATTAATAAATAATAACTACGTGAATCCGATTTAATCAATCGAAGTGTCAATTTGTTCACAAGCTAATGCACTTTCAGAGTGTCATCACTTAGTCCATATTCTTAAATTAAAAATTGCTATTATGAACGGACAAACCTGAAAAACTATGAAAACAATTCGAATTTGTCAAGTTTACCTCATCAAACCTTAGAACATATTAAGGCAAATAACATATAATATTAATATAAGGATATCGTTTTAAAGTCCAATTCCTTTCCTATCTAATGTGGTTTAAATTTTGCGGTGTATGCCAAGATAGCAATGTTGAGCCACTTCATGGTTTCATTCATACGAACTGGGCAGTGATATAAATGACACGTGAATTCATTTTTGTCCATTCACCATTGCTGTCGTCTAGACTGGTATAGTCTGTTCCATCACTTTGATAGCTAATAACGGTCGAATGATTGATTTGATTGTTTTTAATTAAAGTTTTGAATAGTTTTACAATTTTATTAAAAACATTCGATTAATGAACAGGAAATGGTTTAAGGGCAGATAATCTTAATTATAACATACGTGATTTGATTGTATTATTAGGTCATATCAATTAAATAAATTAATGGCGCGTTTAATGCTTTAAAACCCTACAACAGCACCCATAGCCGCCCGTTGTGACACCACATTGAAACATTAAGACCTTGGTTCCCATACCACCTGGGTTGTACGAGTTAATTTTTACCCATAAGTGGCAGGATCTTCCGTTTAAACTGGACTTCGAACGACAGATTTTTTGAGAAACTTTTCACAATTTTAATTTCTCTCAGAGATTTTGCCACAAGACTACTGGGAAATCAGTGCCCAAAGAAATGTTTTTTTCATTTTTTCAATTTTTTCAGATGCTTAAGCTTTTATTTGAATAACGGGCTGGCGTCTAATAAGTCACTACATAGTTAGAGTAGACAACGCAGACTTATCGAATATCGAAAGAGATTTTTATTAAAAATTTAGATTTTTAAAAAAATGTTTTATTTAAAATATATTGAGAAGGCGTTTTTCTTGTAAGGAATTTAAATCGGTTGTTTTTTCCACTTGGAAGATCATTTCTCTTAATGGTAATTAAAGACTTCATGGCCATTAGATAATAAAAAAAAGGTCTTTAAAAATAGTTTTGCCTTTAAAGTTCAATTGTTAATAACATTTTAATCGAATAGTATGTGACATCCATCAAATTGATTTCAATTTTAAATTGTTGAAAGTAAAGAGAAGAAACATCTTCATGTGGCGTAAAATATTTTAACTTTTCAACTTTCGGCCTTCAATAAAACAATCGATTTACGTTCCGCATAAGACTATTTATTAAAACTTTGATCCGAAATTTAAAATTCATTCCGCTTAAGCTTACTTCTTCCCTGTACTTTGCATCAGGCTTCTTGTGCAATTCAAAAACACTCGTATTAGTACGAGTATCTTAATCTGTTTCTATGGAAATTTTAAATTCTACTTTAAACTTTCTAACAAACTCAACTCGTTACTGATGGTAATTTGAGTTAGAACTGATGCAGTGCCGCAAGTTATTTAGGAAACCGAATAAGTTTTGGGTAATAATTGGACAAGACCTTGAATATAGTGTCCTACCGTTGTAAAATTTTGTACAAACGCATATATAACAACGTACAACAATAGGCAACAATAGTCATGATACTTCAAAAATTCACCACGTGATTGTGTGCTCCTAGAAATGGACTATAGCCATTCCCTTTCTTTTTTTTTTGAACTCTTTATTCACCTGCGAGTGATGGAATCGTATCGGTTGTTTAATTTTTTTGAATATACATTCGATATATTTGCTTATGCCACACTCTTACCGTTACATTATTAACGGGAACTTGATATAACTGGAAATTGATGTAATACGACCACATTGTTGCAAAGGTCTTATCGAACTCTTCACATTCGAACTTAAAACTATGGTTTGACAAACTAACAATCGGAAATAATACACGAGAAATTGCTAACAATTTCATAATCTCTGTAAGAGGGGACGATTAACTGCACAATGATTTGAAAATTTAAATTCTCGGAAGCAATTAGAAATTTTTTGTGATAAGCGATAATACGAACTAATTAAACGATTTTGCTTAATGTTAATTTAATCGTTTTATTTGTTTGAGTCTATTGAGATTAATTTTCGTTTGTTACCAGTTTCACAATATTAAAATACAGGAATTTTATTTCATTCTTATGGCTGCCGCGGCTGGCCACACAGTCATAGCTGCTAGATATAAAAGAAGAAATTCGTTAAAAATGTTAGAAAAAAAAACTCAATGACGATTTTAGAAAAAATAATTTGATGTATGACACAGCCAAATACATTAAACCGTTCTTGAGATATGGGTCGGCAAAGTCGCTAAACTGCTAAACAAATCGCGATTTTTACACGTTTGAGGCCCCAGTGGCACTGGGTAATATCTTTTAATTGTTCTCAAACTTGGCAATCCTTAAATCTGGCAGAAAGAAACATTTTAAGGGGGTACCCCCAAAAAAATTCGGACATTTTTTTTTACGCTATGAGATAAAACCACCCTAATGCATATACACTGAGCGCCAAAAGTGAGTAAACACCACTGAAATAATTTATTTTCTTAGACGAATGAATTTCCAAAAACGTTTATTTATTACTTATAAAATATTAAAACAAAAACAACAATTCATGATAACGAAGAATTTTTTTATACTTAAAATTAGAAATATCTCAAAATTTTCGCACCAAAAGTTAGTATACACTTTCATGATTATTAAAGATAAATAAAGAAAATTAAAAAAAAAATAACTCTTAATACTTAGTTGGACCTCCCTTAGCCTTTTTTACACATTTTAGCCTATTTGGCATAGATTCTGCTAATTTTCTGGTATATTCGGGTGGAATTTTGACCCATTCATCTAGTAATGCTTCCTTTAATGTTTCTTTGCTTGTAATCTTTCTTTTTCGGATCTGGCGGTCCAAATGATTGATGATTGATGGGATTAAGATCCGGGGATTGTGGAGGGTGATCCAGCATGTTTGGTATGTTTTATTGCAACCACTCCTTCGCCAAACGGGAGGTATGCTTGGTATCATTGTCTTGTTGAAAGATCCAATGTCCAGGCAAATTCAATTTGGAAACACTTGGTGCAAGATTTTTTTCGAAAGTGTTACGTAGCATTGAGCATTCATTGTCGTGTCAATAAAGTCAAGCTCTCCAACTTCAGATGCTGAAAAACACCTCCAAACCATTACTGAGCCTCCTCCGTGCTTAACTGTACACTGGATATTTTGCTCGGCCAGCTCCTCATTCTTTTTTCTCCAAATTTTTTTCATTTTTTTACCTCCAAAGATCTCGAACTTACTCTCATCCGTGAACAGGACATTTTCCCAAAAGTTAATGTCCTTGTTTTCATATTTTTTGGCGTAATTTATCCGTTTTGCTTTATTTACCTTGGAAATAAAGGGTTTTTTTCTGGGACGTCTGCCATGAAATCCGGTTTTATGCAATATACGCCGTATTGTACTTCCACTTACAGATTTTTCCAACTCTTCACTAATCTCTTTGGCAATCTGGACTGCGCTAGAAGCAGGATTATTTTTTACTGTGGCAACAATCTTCCTTTCTTCCCTTTCATTTAATATTCTCGGCCGACCTGTTCGATCAAAATTTTCTATTCTTTTAAAGTTTTTATATTTATCGATGATTTTTTTCACTGAAGTGTGGTGCCTTCCGACAATTGACGCAATTTCACGATAAGATTTTCCTTTTTCCCTTAGTTCTACAATAATTTTTCGAGTTTCTATTGTAATTTCAGTTCTCATCTTTATAAAACCTTCTTGTCTGATTATTACACAGCAAATGATTAGTTCTAATAAATTTAAAGAATGCTTAAATTGTACTTTCTTACAAAAAATTTAAGAAAACTAGCAGTAAATCTAACGGGTTTAGCAAAAAATGTAATTGTTTTAAACTAGTAAAAAAATTGTGGTGAGAGTTGGTTATGAAGGAAGCTTTTAATTTTCATCATAGAAATTATTGTTGTGCTACAAGTATATTTGTTATAATGGAAAATCTAAAATTTTAGTGGGTGTTGACTTACTTATGGAGCTCAGTGTACATAGCTGGCTGATTTGACAATTTATCGTCATTTTGACGATTTTGTAGTCCAACAATATCATATTGACAATTTGACAATTTATGCTCCTCTCGTGTCACGGTGTTAGTCTCTCTCTACATTAGCTGAAGAATGTGAATATTTCTTAATAAATTTAGTCAAGGCAGGAAATTAAAAGCTACCATCATTGATTTTCATTTCTGATATTTTTTCCAAAAGTCGAGAAGTTTTATAGCAATTTTCTGGAAGACATAAACAATTTATCCCAGGAATAATATTTCATCATCTATATCTATGAATGATGTAAATGATAGGGTGTCAGAAGCTCTTGATACTCAGGGGCACGAAAATTCTGTGTGATTTTTACTGCAACCGACATATTTTTTAGTCGTTTGGCATCTGATCTTCATCCTCTTTACACCACTTATATCTGGCCGAGAATGCATCCGGAATACAATTATCATGTAAGGGCCGATGCCGCAACATTCTCTGACCACTCACAGAAGAGAATAAAAGTGTTCATTTATCGCTATAGGGTATTCAACTTCATTGATTCATTAGAGCATCATTGCAATGGGGCTTGTGTTTCACTGTTCTACCGCTACTACAACGGCTTTTTCTCCGGCAAAATAAGGGGACTTGTTCCCGAGAACCGCGTTTCCTATGTAATACTTGTCTTTCTCCGAGAGCACATCCGTTCGTGGTCGATTCGCCAATGGATTGCACTCTGCATTTCAAACAAAATTAGTTCTTTGTTTTTGGCTATTCCCATAACATATTTTCCTAGTTCTCACATAATGCACTGCATGAGGAGGGGGCCATCACCTGAGAGTTGATCGCACAAAAAAAAATAAAATAAAATAAAATAATGGCATTTGTCTTCTGTCTGCAATCTCTAAAAATGGTATGCAACGTCAAATGGTAAATTATGCTCAACTACTTACCATTTTCCTTTAAATATTTGATCATTTCTTTTTAAGTTTCTTTAATAATTGACGCTTTTATTTAGATTATTTAACGTTTTTTGTTGTAGTATCATCACAGGTTTTCGTATATACAGTATTTCAAAGATCTCACACTATCAGATGCAAAAAAAAAACACTAAAATAATGAAATTTTTATTCTATGTATTGAATTTTATTTAAAGAGGGAATTCCCCTGATTTTGTTTGTAAACAACAGAGGCAACGTAAATCGAATAACGACGCAAATCGAAATTGAAGGGAACAAAATTCTTGACGACGTTAACCGAAACAACGTAAATCGAGGGAATACTGTAATTTAAAAATATTATACTCTAACTATGGAAATTTTTCATTCCTAAAAATCGCAAAAAAAAAGAGCATAAATCATCATATCGTCAAAATCATCAAATCTGTCCGCTATGCTCCTCATTCTATCGGAACAATTTCGTGTACTTTTGCAAATGTAAGGGGTCGTCTCTGTTAGTCTGTAAGAAAAGGGTGATGCAATAAATAATGGTTAGCTTACATGGGTCCTATATGGTCCCGTTGTATATATTACTCACACATCCAGTCTGTGATTAAGGCTCTTACGAACGTAGTCCAAGATTGTTAAGGATTTTTCAGGAAAATTTTGTTTCCTTTATAGATAACATAGGGAAGTAATAGAAAATTCCATTATTGATGAGCTAAATAGTACAGAACACGCTGTAACGTGTCAGCTCATAGATACTTCAATTGCTTCAGTTAAATAAGATTAATTCTACGGCGACTCTCATTTTCGTTGGCAACACTAAGGTATGTTCAACTTACTGACTCACTTGTGTTGTTAGAACTCATGATCATCCATCGCACAATAGCAATTCGTACGGACCTCTGTCTTTTTAGCAAAAAAAGTCTGTCCTTCTTCACATGTGTTACTTGTCTGCTCTTGTCAAAATAGAGTGACGATTTTTGACATCTCCATTTTTGATATTTGTAGCCGAGCTCTCTAATATAAAGATTGTTGCAATACCTCTAATACCGTATCTTTCAAGAATTTGAAGATGTTTGATGTGCGACAAAGTATCAATGAACAATACCAGGCAATTTGATTTTTTTTATTACTTGAACACTTATTCATATAATTTGCCAAATTTCCCAATAGATTGATTTCTATTAATTAGTTGGAATTTTTCTAAGAAATTATTTAGTCTTCTAACCACTACTTCCGCCAGAATCTTATCTAACATAGGTAAAATTGAAATTGGCCTAAAGTTATTATATGTAGTCTGATTTCGTTCCACTTTTATATATTGGTCTTATTATAGCTGTTTTTAATATTTTTGACACCACAGCATTATTCAGGCTTGAATTTATCAATTTTGCTATTGTAGGAGTTAAGATTACAGGATTATTCTTGATGTCTTTTGTTCGTATTCATCATCAAGCCCAGAACTTTTTTTAATGTTTAAATTTTTCAATATTTTAAATAGTTCCTGGTCATTAGTGTATTCGATAAAAATTGAATTTTGTGTTGTAATTTCGACATTGCATAAAGTTTTATGGTGTTTTCTTTTCTACCAAAAAATGTGCATTTTATTAAGGCAAAATGCAATTTTACGTTTATTTCTTAAAAATGTTTCACCCTCTAAGAGGATGGTACGTTTTATTCTAAATAATTCGAACTTGCCAATGGTGGAGGGCATTGCATTTTATGCCCTATATAAATCGAGAGCGCTAACGCCCTGTAAAGCAGATGACTTTTGTTTCTTTATAGGGCTACCAGATTATATTTAGAAAAAGTCGCCTGCTATTGTTATCCAATTTGCAGTTAATTTTCTCATTGTTTTGTTGAGTAACCTTAAGGAAACATTACATTATTAAAGCTACATCGTCAGTAATATATAAAATTGTATTCAATGTTAGAACAGTGTTAAAATATTTTCATTTGGTTATAAAAAATAAAGTTGAAAAATTAGAGATCTGGCAACACCTTCAACAAAACAAAAAATACAACAAATTTTTAGATCTTAAACCTTTTTTTTATGAAAAAAATATAAATATGGATATGGCTGCATCTATTTTATTTGCAAAAATTTAAATAAATCAGCTATTAGATTCACCTTCGTCATCTGATGAAGAAGAATTACTGAATTTATTTCAACATAGATAGTCAACAGCCGCCGTGGTAAACACAGGGCATACCCTCTATTAAACATTTGTGTTATGTTCTTCTCAAATAAAAAATGACGTTACGACAGGGTTGGTCAAAAATTTTTTTATTGCACCTTGTAAGAGGGTGACATTTTCTTTGCAGAAAAGAAAACACCATTAATGTTACATTTGTGAATTATTTTATTTACATTTTCTTTGATATTTTTCGCAAAGTTATTTACAATACTTTTAATATTATCATTTTTAAAATTTTGTAAGATGTTGTCATCTATACATTTTGATTTTTTTCCAATTATTTCGTTTATAATTTGCCATGTAACGAGTAACGATCGATCAGTCATCGCCAACAAAATGAAATATGAAAAATATATCTTCGGCGACTTCCATTTACCAGTCTTCTGGCAAAAACACTGAGACTAAGATTAAAACAAAAAAAATTCCAATGAAAAGTTCCTCAAAACATCTGTCATGCGGAATGGATATTAAACTGTAGATTCCGCCACTCGCATATAAAATTGATTCACACAAGTTCCAATCCTGACTAAACGATCGTACGTTTGTAAATTTACACTAAAATATCATAAATAACTTTGCAATAATTTTATCAAATTTTTTAAATATTTAGTCTGTAATTGTAAAATAAGATTTTACAGAACCCTTCCAATCATTATATGCAGCTACACGGATATTTGCTAAATAATCACCCTTGGGCAATGGCGTAAAACGAAGCATCCCGCCTTTCATTTGTAAACCTTTCACTTCAATGTCGTGCTGTTTCGAAGATAAATATTCGTGAAGTATTTTATTTAGGCGTGAAAATATTTCTCAAATACTTACATCGTATGGACAAGTATGATTAATATTCGAAAATTTGGCTAATAAAGAAAACATTGCTTTTAAAATCGAAAATCTAGGGCCACGTTTCATTGCATCACAAAAGTTCACCGTGTGATTGTATAGAAATGGCCGATAGACATTTGCTTTTTTAAAAAGTTCTATATGCACCTGTAAGCGAAAGAAACGTGTAAGTTGATTAGATTTTGGAATACATATTCGATATATCTCTTACCGTTACATTATTAACTGGAATTTGATGTAATTTGACCAGAAAAGAAAGTTCTGTTACACCACGTTGTACCAATTTCACTCTACAAATCGGTATTGTGGCAAATGATTTATCGAACTCCTCACATTTCATATTTGTAAATTTAAAAGCTCCTTTTGAGAAACTGATGACAGAAAAAAAGACACAATAAATAAACAACAAGTTCATCGTACTGACTGTTATGTTGATTGAATTAAGTTTTCAGACTAATGAAAATCGTTCTGCATAACAAGCCTTAAAAATCTCTCAATAGTGTTGACAAATTCAGTACTTTTTCATTTGAAAAATGCCATAGTACCTCTGCGATGTTTTTAGTACTTTTTTCTTATTAAATATTTTATGATTAGCCCTTTCAAATTATTAATCTAATGAAAATATGTTCATAGCAATTCCGAAGAAAGAATTAGACTTAGCCCCAGGTTAGCCAAATGTCCACGAAACGTGCATTCGTTTTTAGAAAGCGAAAAGCATTTCATATGCTAAGAACAACGTTTGTTATGTTACGTTCCATCGACGTATGACTTAACGAGGCTTTTGCGGTTTGTTACGTCCCGAAACATCTTATTTTGTCCTGCATGGGTCTTGGATGCAGATCCTTGTGCTTAAAAAAGCCGAAAATCAAAAACGGAGAAATTTAAAACAACCTTGGACGGACAGGGAAACAAAGCAAGATTATGGATTTTTTTTGAAGATATTATTTAGCCGAAAAAACGTTCCCATTTAATCAAATTGAGCAGCAATGATGAAGAAAATTACTAAACAAAATTCATAATATACGTTCATATATATAATATATGCCGATATTTGTTTGTTTTTTATCTATTTAATTGGATTTTTATTCATTTTGTTATATTTAATGGAAATAAAGTTTCTTCTGTGGCATTGAAATATTTTTTTGGAACTTAATTCCTGTTTTTGTAGCAGCTTCTAGTCCCCTATAGCACAGTTTCACATAACACGTCATAATCAATCTATCGACCGTGTTGTAGGAGAGATACTTTTAATGTATATACATATGTATGTATATCGTTTTAAAGTCCAACGTCTTTCCTTTCTAATAAGGTTTAAATTTTGGACATTGATGGGTTGCTTACTTTGCGGTTAATGCCAAGAGATATTAATGTTGACCCACTTCTTGGATGCACTCATACGAACTGAGCAGTGATATAAATGACACGTGAATTCATTTTTGTCCATTCACCATTGCAGTCATCTAGACTGATATAGTCTTGTTCCATCACTTTGATAGCTAATAACGGTCGAATGATTGATTTGATTGTTTATAATTAAAGTTTTGAATAGTTTTTCAATATTATTAAAAACATTCGATTAATGAACAGGAAATGATCTTAGGGCAGATAATGTTAATTGTAACATACGTGAATTCAAATATTTAATTGTACTATAAGGTCATATCAATTAAATAAAATAATGGCGCGTTTAATGCTTTAAAACCCTACAACAGAACGCATAGCGGCCTGTTGTGATGCAACATTAAAACATTAAAACCTTGCTTCCCATACCACCTAAGTTGTACAATTAATTTTAACCCATAAGTGGCGGGATATTTCGTTTAAACTGGACTTCGAACGACAGATTTTTTGAGAAACTTTTCACAATTTTAATTTCTCTCAGAGATTTTGCCACAAGACTACTGGGAAATCAGTGCCCAAAGAAATGTTTTTCCTTTTTGTAATTTTTTCAGATGTCTAAGCTAGGCTGGCGTCTAATAAGTCAAAACATAGTTAGAGTAGACAACGGCGACTTAAATTTTACGAATATCGAAAGAGATTTTTATTAAAAATTTATATTTTTAAAAAAATGTTTTATTTAAAATATATTGAACAGGCCTTTTTATTGTAAGGAATTTAAATCCACTTGGAAGATCATTTCTCTTATGGAATTTTAAATCAAAAATTTTGAATAACATTTAATGAGTAATTAAAAGACTTTATGGCCATTAGATAATGAAAAAAGGTCTCTAAAAATAATTTTTCCTTTAAAGTTCAATTGTTAATAACATTTTAATCGAATAGTATGTGACATCCATCATATAGATTTAAATTTAAAATTGTTAAAAGTAAAGAGAAGAAACATCTTCATGTGGCGTAAAATATTTTAACTTTTCAACTTTCAACAAAATAATCAAAAAACTTTGAACCGAAATTTTAAATTCATTCCGCTTAAGTTTTCTTCTTCCCTGTACTTTGCATCAGGCTTCTTGAGCAATTCAAAAACACTCATATTAGTACGAGTATCTTAATCGCTTGCTATGGAAATTTTAAATTCCGCTTTTAACTTTCTAACACACTTTTGCAGTTACTCTACTCGTTGCTGATGGCAATTTGAGTTAGAACTGATGCAGTGCCGCAAGTTATTTAGGAAACCGAATAAGTTTTGGGTAATAATTGGACAAGACCTTGAATATATTGTCCTACCGTTGTAAAATTTTGTACAAACGCATATATAACAACGTACAATAGTAGGCAACAATAGTCATGATACTTCAAAAATTCACCGCGTGATTGTGTACTGGTAGAAATGGACGATAGCCATTCCCTTTCTTTTTTTCTCTTTATTTACCCGCGAGTGAAGGAATCGTGTCAGTTGTTTAATTTTTTTGAATATACTTTCGATATATTTGCTTATGCCACACTCTTACCGTTACATTATTAACGGGAACTTGATGTAACTGGAACTTGATGTAATACGATCCACATTGTTGCAAAGGTCTTATCGAACTCTTCACATTCGAACTTAAAACTATGGTTTGACCAACTAACAATCGGAAATAATACACGAGAAATTGCTAACAATTTCATAATCTCTGTAAGAGGGCACGATTAACTGCACAATGATTTGAAAATTTAAATTCTCGGAAGCAATTAGAAATTATTTGTGATAACGATAATACGAACTAATTAAACGTTTTTGCTAATGTTAATTTAATCGTTTTATTTGTTTCGAGTCTATTAATTTTCGTTTGTTACCAGTTTCACAATATTAAAATGCAGAAATTTTATTTCATTCTTGTGGCTGCCGCGGCTGGCCACACAGTCATAGCTGCTAGATATAAAAGAAGAAATTCGTTAAAAATGTTAGAAAAAAAAAACTCAATGACGATTTTAGAAAAAATAATTTGATGTATGACACAGCCAAATACATTAAACCGTTCTTGAGATATGGGTCGGCAAAGTCGCTAAACTGCTAAACAAATCGCGATTTTTACACGTTTGAGGCCCCAGTGGCACTGGGTAATATCTTTTAATTGTTCTCAAACTTGGCAATCCTTAAATCTGGCAGAAAGAAACATTTTAAGGGGGTACCCCTAAAAAAATACTGACATTTTTTTTTACGCTATGAGATAAAACCACCCTAATGCATATACACTGAGCGCCAAAAGTGAGTAAACACCACTGAAATAATTTATTTTCTTAGACGAATGAATTTCCAAAAATAAAAACGTTTATTTATTACTTATAAAATATTAAAACAAAAACAACAATTCATGATAACGAAGAATTTTTTTATACTTAAAATTAGAAATATCTCAAAATTTTCGCACCAAAAGTTAGTATACACTTTCATGATTATTAAAGATAAATAAAGAAAATTAAAAAAAAATTATCTCTTAATACTTAGTTGGACCTCCCTTAGCCTTTTTTACACATTTTTGCCTATTTGGCATAGATTCTGCTAATTTTCTGGTATATTCGGGTGGAATTTTGACCCATTCATCTAGTAATGCTTCCTTTAATGTTTCTTTGCTTGTAATCTTTCTTTTTCGGATCTGGCGGTCCAAATGATTCCAAAGATGGGATTAAGATCCGGGGATTGTGGAGGGTGATCCAGCATGTTTGGTATGTTTTGTTGCAACCACTCCTTCGCCAAACGGGAGGTATGCTTGGTATCATTGTCTTGTTGAAAGATCCAATGTCCAGGCAAATTCAATTTGGAAACACTTGGTGCAAGATTTTTTTCGAAAGTGTTACGTAGCATTGAGCATTCATTGTCGTGTCAATAAAGTCAAGCTCTCCAACTTCAGATGCTGAAAAACACCTCCAAACCATTACTGAGCCTCCTCCGTGCTTAACTGTACACTGGATATTTTGCTCGGCCAGCTCCTCATTCTTTTTTCTCCAAATTTTTTTCATTTTTTTACCTCCAAAGATCTCGAACTTACTCTCATCCGTGAACAGGACATTTTCCCAAAAGTTAATGTCCTTGTTTTCATATTTTTTGGCGTAATTTATCCGTTTTGCTTTATTTACCTTGGAAATAAAGGGTTTTTTTCTGGGACGTCTGCCATGAAATCCGGATTTATGCAATATACGCCGTATTGTACTTCCACTTACAGATTTTTCCAACTCTTCACTAATCTCTTTGGCAATCTGGACTGCGCTAGAAGCAGGATTATTTTTTACTGTGGCAACAATCTTCCTTTCTTCCCTTTCATTTAATATTCTCGGCCGACCTGTTCGATCAAAATTTTCTATTCTTTTAAAGTTTTTATATTTATCGATGATTTTTTTCACTGAAGTGTGGTGCCTTCCGACAATTGACGCAATTTCACGATAAGATTTTCCTTTTTCCCTTAGTTCTACAATAATTTTTCGAGTTTCTATTGAAATTTCAGTTCTCATCTTTATAAAACCTTCTTGTCTGATTATTACACAGCAAATGATTAGTTCTAATAAATTTAAAGAATGCTTAAATTGTACTTTCTTACAAAAAATTTAAGAAAACTAGCAGTAAATCTAACGGGTTTAACAAAAAATGTAATGAGAGGAAAAGTGTATACTCACTTTTGCTGCGAAATATTTTGAGTTTTTTGTTTTAAACTAGTAAAAAAATTGTGGTGAGAGTTAGTTATGAAGGAAGCTTTTAATTTTCATCATAGAAATTATTGTTGTGCTACAAGTATATTTGTTATAATGGAAAATCTAAAATTTTAGTGGGTGTTGACTCACTTATGGCGCTCAGTGTACATAGCTGGCTGATTTGACAATTTATCGTCATTTTGACGATTTTGTAGTCCAACAATATCATATTGACAATTTGACAATTTATGCTCCTCTCGTGTCACGGTGTTAGTCTCTCTCTACATTAGCTGAAGAATGTGAATATTTCTTAATAAATTTAGTCAAGGCAGGAAATTAAAAGCTACCATCATTGATTTTCATTTCTGGTATTTTTTCCAAAAAATAAACGAGAAGTTTTATATCAATTTTCTGGAAGATATAAACAATCTATCCCAGGAATAATATTAAATAATAATAAAGTGTAAACGTACTAACGTTCCTTTCATTTTTATTTGTAGTCACTTCAGTGAAAAGTAATGTTAATTTGTTTTTTAAATTAATGTACGCCTTTAAAATGCTTTACAAAAATAACAAAAAAAGAAAAAGTATTGAACTTCATGTTCTTAAAAATAACCTACAATATAAGGCTAACCTAATATTTCTCCACGACAGAATAAACTATAAAATTTAAATCATGAAGAAAAACAATATTTTGTTGCACCACTTTTATTTAAAATGACCTGCTTAAACCCATGGGGCATACTTTGAACCAATTTTTTAAAAATATTTTGCGAAATCGCTCGCCATTCAACTTGCATTTTTTCCCAAAATACCGGAATATTTTATCGCGATTCCATTGTAATTTTTTCATCCAAAATAGTCCAGACATGCTCAATTGGATACAAATCGGGGCTTTAAGGAGGCCAATCTAATTTCTCTATGTTATTTTCTTCAAAAAAATTTATTGCCACCCTGCTCGTATGCTTGGGGTCATTATGCTGGGAGATAAATTCCCGTAAGCCCATTTCCTCTGCACTGCTATGAAGGTTTTCTCACAATAAGCCAACGTAATGTTGTCCGGTCATTTTAGAATTTATTTTAACCAGACGGCCCGCTCCCGCTGCAGAGAAACAATCCCAGACCATCAGGCTTCCTCCACCATGTTTGACGCTACGTATAACATTCTTAGATTTAAGCCTATGTGATTGTTCGCACCAGACTCGTTTGCAGCGTTTCGCATTTTTTAACTCATATTTAGACTTGTCGGACCAAATAATACGATTCCAAAACGTTTCTGGCATGTTTACATATTTTTTTTTTGTGAAGTCCAGTCGTTTTTTAATATTTGCTGCACGAAGCAAGGGAGTTTTTAGGCCACTGTGATTTAAACTTCTTTGGATAGTACGAGTTGAAATGTCTAATTTTAGTTCCTGTTTTATTTTTCTAGCTGAAGTAAATCGATCTTTTTTGGGTAGAATAGCGATATGATGATTATCTTTTGCTGAAGTCCTAGATTTTCTTCCACAAATTTAAACTTTCGTTTGAATTTCTCTTTTTAAAAAGTTCAAATATTTTCTGGCTCCATTTATCGAAATATATTTTGTCGCCAAATATAAAGATATTTCATACCGTTTTCACGATCTTTCACCCATAAATCCTTGACATCTTTTGACAATGGCTTCATTTTGGCTTTCCTTAGTTTAAGTGATAAGGAAGCAATTGTTTTTATGTTTTTTGAAATTTCAATGCATTTAAAATTAAATTTACTTTAAGTTTTTGTAAAAAATTTAAATGCAAATTTGTTTAAAATTCTCAATACAAAAAGTACATTTTATTTTGACGCATTGAAAACTGGAATCAAATAGATTCAATGTTGCTTAGAGCAGAAAGAGAGTGAATAATATGGAAATTTTTTACTTCTAGATTAATAACCACATGTTTCTTTATACATACATACATAATTGGCCATTACAACCCTTCAGTCAGGATAACGACCTAGCTTCTCACACCACTTTATGTTGTGTGCGTTCATTTTTTTTTACATGAGAGGCGGGACCTACAGTTTAAAGTCGACTCCGAACGACAGATTTTTTTTGAGAAGCTTTTCATGGCAATTTTTACTCTCAGAGTCTTTGCCAGAAATCTGCTGAGAGGAAGTCGCCGAAGAAATATTTTTCGTTTCTGATGTCTGACCTGGGATAAGAACCCGGGCCTTTCGTCTAATAAGCCAACACACTACCCACTAGACCACGGCTACTTCCATGTTTATTTATAACGGGACATTAATTATTTTTATTAATATTGCCATATGTAAAAATTTTGTACACATTTTTGAAGATTTTACTCTTTTACATTTTATTTTGTCCGATAGTGTATGTCTATGAATGATATAAATGTTAGGGTATCAGAAGTTCTTGACACTCAGGGAACACACGAAAATTCTGTGTGATGTTTACTGCAACCGACATATTTTTCAGTCGTTTGGCTTCTAAGACGGTGTAAGAAATATTTCATTTCATCTGATCTTCATCCTCTTTACACCACTTACATCCGGCCGAGAATGCATCCGGAATACAACTATGTAATGGCCGATGCCGCAACGTTTTTTGACCACTCACAGAAGTCAGTAAAAGTGTTCATTTATACCCTATATCCAACTTCATTGATTCATTATACCATCATTGCAATGGGGCTTGTTGTCTTTCTCGGAAAGCATGTCTGTTCGTGGTCGATTCACCAATGGATTGAACTCTGCATTTCAAACAAAATTAGTTCTTTTTTTTTGGCTATTCCCATAACATATTTTCCTAGTTCCGACATAATACACTGCATGAGGAGGGGGCCATGCCCTGAGAGTTGGTCACACAAAAAAAAACACAATGGCACTTGTCTTAGAGCAATATTCAAAGCTAGGATATTGCAATCTTTAAAACTGGCAAATTATGCTCAACTACTTACCATTTTTCTTTAAATCTCTGATCATTTCTTCTTAAGTTTCTTTATTAATTGACGCTTTTATTTAGATTATTTAACGTTTTTTGTTGTAGTATCATCACAGGTGTTCATATATACAGTATTCCCTCGATTTACGTCGTAGAATGTTCCGGAAAACGGCGAAGTAAATCGAATTTCAAAGATCTCACACTATCAGATGCAAAAAAAAAACACTAAAATAATGAAATTTTTATTCTATGTATTGAATTTTATTTAAAGAGGGAATTCCCCTGATTTTGTTTATAAACAACAGAGGCAACGTAAATCGAATGGCGACGCAAATCGAAGTTGAAGGGAACACAATTTTTGGCGACGTTAATCGAAACAACGTAAATCGAGGGAATACTGTAATTTAATATGATATTGAAATTTTGCATTTCTAAAAATTCCCAAAAAAAAAGAGCATAAATCATCATATCGTCAAAATCATCAAATCTGTCAGCTATGCTCCTCATTCTATCGGAACAATTTCGTGCACTTTCGCAAATGTAAGGGGTCATCTCTGTTAGTCTGTAAGAAAAGGGTGATACAATAAATAATGGTTAGCTTACGTGGATCCTATATGGTCCCATTGTATATATTACTCACACATCCAGTCTGTGATTAAGGCTCTTACGAACGTAGTCCAAGATTGTTAAGGATTTCTCGGAAAAATTTTGAATCCTTTAAAGATAACATAAGGATGTAATTGAAAATTCCATTATTGATGAGCTAGATAGTACAGAACTCGCAATTTCCGACACGTTACAGCTCATAGGTATTTCAATTGCTTCAGTTAAATAAGATTAATTCAACGGCGACTCTCATTTTCGTTGGCAACACTAAGGTATGTTCAACTTACTGACTCACTTGTGTTGTTAGAACTCATGATCATCCATCGCACAATAGCAATTCATACGGACCTCTGTCTTTTTAGCAAAAAAAGTCTGTCTTTCTTCTCATGTGTTACTTGTCTGCTCTTGTCAAAATAGAGTGACGATTTTTGACATCTCCATTTTTGATATTTGTAGCCGAGCTCTCTAATATAAAGATTGTTGCAATACCTCTAATACCGTATCTTTCAAGAATTTGAAGATGTTTGATGTGCGACAAAGTATCAATGAACAATACCAGGCAATTTGATTTTTTTATTACTTAAACACTTATTCATATAATTTGCAAAATTTCCCAATAGATTGATTTCTATTAATTAGTTGGAATTTTTCTAAGAAATTATTTAGTCTTCTAACCACTACTTCCTCCAGAATCTTATCTATCATAGGTAAAATTGAAATTGGCCTATAGTTATTATAGTCTGATATCGTTCCGCTTTTATATATTGGTCTTATAGCATTATTCAGGCTTGAATTTATCAGTTTTGCTATTGTAGGATTTAAGTCGGAGGTCCACACCACGCGTTCTACGCATTCTCGCATTTTACGCGGCTGTCAAAAAAGTAGAATTAATGTATTTATTTGGTGCAAGTTACACGCACAAAAGTGTAGGATGCCATGACGCATAGAACGCGTAAAGTAAATCTACTTTCTACTTTTGTAAGCATCACAAGCGGCGCGCGTACAAAACAGCTGACTTTGACAAGTTGTTTTGTTTTAATTTATTTAAATTTTTCAAAGAACAATGGGGGAAAAACTAATCGAAGCTGTGAAAAAACATGAAGTCCTATATAAAAAAAGCTCGTTTGTTTATTGGAATTAATTTAAAAGAGCAGCTGCTTGGAAGTTCATTGCCGAGGAGGTATTGAGGACGGTATTTTGTATTGCTTTTTTTTAGAGAACGTTTGCCAATCTCGTTGGAAAACTTTAAGGGACCGATTCTTAAAAAATCCACGGAGAGCAAACATGCCTCTGGTAGTGCTGAAGAATTCCATGAAAAGTAGTGGGCATATCAGCAAAATTGTCATTTGTTCTTTTGGAGCTTGTTGTACACACTTGTTGCACAAAATACTACATTCACAAACTCAATTAATTTTATAAATTCTTTAAAAATTTCAATTTCATTTGCCATTTTTGTATGAAATGTTTTATTCAAATATTTTCAATCAAATGTTTTTATTTTGTTAACAGCTAATCAAAACAAACATTGCCGCGTAAAAGCGTTACATGTAACTTGAAGCGTAGAACGCGAAGAACGTATGAAATGCACGCAACGCTTTGACGTGAAAACGCATGGTGTGGACCTCCAGCTTTAAGATTACAGCATTATTCTTGATGTCTTTAGTTCGTATTCATCATCAAGCTCAGAAATTTTTTTAATGTTTAAATTTTTCAATATTTTAAATAGTTCCTGGTCATTAGTGTATTCGATAAAAATTGAATTTTGTGTTGTAATTTCGACATTGCATGAAGTTTTATGGTGTTTTCTTTTCTACCAAAAAAATGTGCATTTTATTAAGGCAAAATGCAATTTTGCGTTTGTTTCTTAAAAATGTTTTGCCCTCTAAGAGGGTGGTATGTTTTATTTTAAATAATTCGTAGTTGCCAATGGTGGAGGGCATTGCATTTTATGCCCTATATAAATCGACAGTGCTGAATAGTCGCCTGGTATTGTTATCCAATTTGAAGTTAATTTTTTCATTGTTTTGTTAAGTTACCTTAAGGAAACATTACATTATTAAAGCTACATGGTCCGTAATATAAAAAATTGCATTCAACGTACATAGTCAAAAGCCGCCGTGGTAAAAACAGGGCATATCCTTTTTTAAATATTTATGTTATGTTCTTCTCAAATAAAAAATGACATTACGACAGGGTTGAACAAAAATTTTTTTATTGCACCTTGTAAGAGGGTGACATTTTCTTTGTAGAAAAGAAAACACCATTAATGTTACATTTGTGAATTATTTTATTTACATTTTCTTTGATATTTTTCGCAAAGTTATTTACAATACTTTTAATATTATCATTTTTAAAATTTTGTAAGATGTTGTCATCTATACTTTTTGATTTTTTTTCCCATTATTTCGTTTATAATTTGCCATGTAACGAGTAATGATCGATTAGTCATCGCCAACAAAACGAAATATAAAAAATATATCTTCGGCGACTTCCATTTACCAGTCTTCTGGCAAAAATACTGAGCCTAAGATTAAAACAAAAAAATTCCATGAAAAGTTCCTCAAAATATCTGTCATGCGGAATGGACATTAAACTGTAGATTCCGCCGCTCGCATATAAAATTGATCCACACAGGATGTATTTCTGACTAAAAGATCGTATGTTTGTAAATTTACACTAAAATACCATAAATAACTTTGCAATAATTTTAACAAATTTTTTAAATATTTAGTCTGTAATTGTAAAATAAGATTTTACAGAACCCTTCCAATCATTATATACAGCTACACGGATATTTATTAAATAATCACCACTGGCCAATGGCGTAAAACGAAGCACCCCGCCTTTTATTAATAAACCTTTCACTTCAATGTCGTGCTGTTTCGAAGATAAATATTCGTGAAGTATTTTATTTAAGCGTGAAAATATTTCTCAAATACTTACATCGTATGGACAAGTATGATTAATATTCGAAACTTTGGCTAATGAAGATAACATTGCTTTTAAAAACGGAAATTTAGGGCCACGTTTCATTGCATCACAAAAGTTCACCGTGTGATTGTATAGAAATGACCGATAGACATTTGCTTTTTTCAAAAGTTCTACATGCACCTGTGAGCGAAAGAAACGTGTAAGTTGATTAGGGTTTTGGAATAGATATTCGATATATCTCTTACCGTTACATTATTAACTGGAATTTGATGTAATTTGACCAGAAAAGAAAGTTCTGATGCACCACGTTGTACCAATTTCATTCTACAAATCGGTATTGTGGCAAATGATTTATCGAACTCCTCACATTTCAGATTTGTAAATTTAAAAGATCCTTTTGACAAACTGATGACAGAAAATAAGACACAATAAATAACCAACAAGTTCATCGTACTGACTGTTATGTTGATTGAATTAAGTTTTCAAACTAATAAATATCGTTCCGCATAACAAGCGTTAAAAATTTCTCAATAGTGTTGACAAATTCAGTACTTTTTCATTTGAAAAATGCCATAGTACCTCTGCGATGTTTTTAGTACTTTTTTATTATTAAATATTTTATGATTTGCACTTTTCAATTATTAATCTAATGAAAATATGTTCATAGCAATGCTAATGGAAGAATTAGTCTTTAGCCCCAGTTAGCCAAACGGGCACGAGACGTGTGTTCGTTTTAAGAATGGGAAAAGCATTTGCGTTACTCACCATATGCTAAAAACAACGTGTTTTATATTACGTTCCATCGACATTCGTCTTAACGAGTCGCTTTTACGGTTTGCTACGTCCCGAAACATATGTTTTTGTCCTGTAAGTGTATTAAATATTAATAAATAATAACTACGTGAATCCGATTTGATCAAATGAAGTGTCAATTTATTCACAAGCTAATGCACTTTCAGAATGTCATCACTTATTCCGAATTTTTTAATTAAAAATTGCTACAATGAACGGACAAACTTGGAAAAAATTCGCATTTCTCAAGTTTACCTCATCAAACCGCATAGCATATTTAGTCAATTACAGGTATCCCACCCATAACACGATTAAAACTATTTCCGAAAACATTTTATAATACGGTACTAATACCTTTTATAACACGGTACTGGTATGAAGTCGCCGTGGTCTAGTGGGTAGTGTGTTGGCTTATTAGACAAAAGGCCCGGGTTCGAATCCCAGGTCAGACATCAAAACGAAAAATATTTCTTCGGCGACTTCCTCTCAGCAGATTTCTGGCAAAGACTCTGAGAGTAAAAATTGCCATGAAAAGCTTCTCAAAAATCTGTCGTTCGGAGTCGACTTTAAACTGTAGGTCCCGCCACTCATGTATAAAATTAACGTATACAACATAAGTGGTGTGAGAAGCTAGGTCGTAATCCTGACTGAAGGGTTGTAATGGCCAATTATGTATATATGTATGTAATACGGTACTAATGCAACACTATTTTTATTTTTAAAGACTTATTACATAAGAAGATCATTACAATGAATTTAATCTATAACTGATTCAAAATCTATTGATGGATAGGAAGCTTGGAAGTAATTGTCAATTAAAGATAGCATCGGTGAAAGAACTGAAAATTACGAGATTAAATCGATGTTAAAGAAAGATATGGCCAGCAGTAATTGATATAGAAAACGTACATGAATCAGGAGAAAATGAAATTGGTGGCATTTTAGAACTTGCTAGGTCGATCACAGGAGAAGAAAAGTGTGTGTATATAGCTATTGACAATGTGTAAGACTTATTAGCGGAACAAGACGTTGTGAAAGCAGATTTATTGGTAATCGCATCCGAACCCCAACTGAAGAAAATCGATTTTAGCTCTGATGAAAATACTGAAGTTATTAATTTGACACGCAAAAAATTACAGGAAGAATTAGACTTAGCCAAAAAAATTGGAATCATTGTTCTTGGATGCAGACCCTTGTGCTGAAAGAAGCCGAAAATTCAAAACGGAATTACAAAATTATCTATCACCATATCAAGAAATTTAAAACAACCTTGGACGGCCAAGGAAACAAAGCATGATTACGGATTTTTTTTTTGAAGATATTATTTAGCCGAAAAAACGTTCCCATTTAATCAAATTGAGCAGCGATGATGAAGAAAACTATTGAACTAAATTCATAATATACGTTCATATCTATATATATATGCCGATTTTTGTTTGCTTTTTATATATTTAATTGGATTTTTATTCATTTTGTTATATTTAATGGAAATAAAGTTTCTTCTGTGGCATTAAAATATTTTTTTGGAATTTAATCCCTGTTTTTCACATAACACCTTATAATATAGGAACCTATCGACCGTTTTGAAGGAGGGATACCTGCAATGAATACCTGGCCATCAGCGATCAGCAAAGAATCGTTTTTCCACTTCTCATAAGCACTTATGCAATTTTAGGTATGAATGAATCAACAGAATTGAAATTCAACTACTCTGATTCATTCGTACTCGCTACAACATTGATTTATAGGTATAAATAGCAATGAGTATGAGTACAACGTTGATATCAAACTCACAACATTGGAAATATGTTCTAATTCATAAATTTAGAAAAATATTTGTAAGTGATTCGAGCGGCGCGAATCATTCATCAAAATTTAAAGCCTTTGTTGTTGTTGCATATACAAACAAAGAAGAAAGCAAAGACAAATACAATAAGCAATGCATACACACAATCTTCCTGTGAGTATTGCAGTGTTCGTATACGAATCAGAGCAGAGACGAGTCGAAGTCAATAACATCATGCGTATTGTTAAGTATGAATATGACGAGTACATCCAAATTTGTGTACGAGTAGTATGAGTATGATATCAAAACAAGTATCAATGCGTATAAGTGTCTGAAATTTTAAGTATGACTCGAATCTACTCATCGCTTTGAATACTTATTGCTGATCTCTGATATGTATATCGTTTTACAGTCAACTTTCGCTTCTCCTTTCTAATGACGTTTAAATTTGGGACATTGATTCAAAAATGTTTGTGCATAAAGTCCAAAAATTTCTTGCTTACTTTGCGGTATATGCCAAGAGACAGCAATGTTGAGTCACTTCTTGGTTGCATTCATACGAACTGGACACGTGAATACAATTTTGTTCCTTCACCATTGCTGTCATCTATCTAGACAGTCTTGTTCCATCACTTTGATACCTAATAACGGTCGATTGATTGATTTGATTGTTTATAATTAAAGTTATGAATAGTTTTGCAATATTATTAAAAGCATTCGATTAATGGACAGGAAATGGTTTGAGGACATATAATCTTAATTGTAACATACGTGAATTCAAATATTTAATTGTATTATTAGGTCATATCAATTAAATAAATTAATGGCGCGTTTAATGCTTTAAAACCCTACAACAGCACGCATAACGGCCCGTTGTGATGCCACATTAAAACCTTGCTTCCCATACCACCTAAGTTGTACAATTAATTTTTACCCATCAGTGGCGAAATCTTTCATTTAAGCTGGACTCCGGATGACAGATTTTTTGAGAAACTTTTCGCAATTTTAATTTCTCCCCAAGATTTTGCTAGAAGACTACTGGGAAATCAGTGCCCAAAGAAAAGTTTTTTCATTTTTGTAATTTTTTAGATGTCTAAGCTAGGCTGGCGTCTAATAAATCAATACTTAGGTAGTGTAGACAACGAAGACTTAAATTTGATCGAATATTGCTTACATACAGTGAACGCGAGCAAATGTGAACACCGCAGGATATGACCACAACTTAATTTGACCATTTTTTTCCTTAATTGACTTACTCTAAAAGATGAAAAAATGCAAAAAGCCCTATAAATTCTGTGTTTATTGGATGCGGGTATCCCCGTTTTAGGTGTTTAGATGGGTTAGTACATCTGCTTGCATATTTATTCATCGTTTGCTATTTAAATACTGTGAAGAAAGTCTTTGAAGGTTAAATTATAAAAAAAATTCATAAATAATTTTCGGTATTCGGAAATGTGAACAATTAGCAAATGCGAACAATACCAGTTTTAATTAGTTCATATTAGCGCGCGTGTACTGTATTAGAGGAGATTTTTACTAAAAATTTCGATTTTTTATTTAAAATGCAAAGAAAAGCGACTTTTTTTTGGTAAGGAATTTAAATCGATTGTTTTTTCCACTTAGAAGATCATTTCTCTTAAGGAATTTTGAATAAACAGAAATTGTGGAAAACAAATAACATTTAATGGGTAATTAAAAGACTTGTTAGAGTGCAGTTAAGCTGCTTTATAGCCATTAGATAATAAAAATGATCTTCAAATTGATTTCAATTTTAAATTGTTGAAAGTAAAGAGAAGAAACATCTTCAATCGACGTAAAATATTTTAACTTTTCAACTTTCAAGAAAACAATCTATTTACGCTCCGCATAAGTTTTCTTCTTCCCTGTACTTTGCATCAGTCTTCCTTCGCAATTCAAAAACACTCGTATTAGTACGAGTATGTTAATCGCTTGCTATGGAAATTTTATATTCTGCGTTTAACTTTCTAACACACTTTTGCAGTTACTCAACTCGTTACTGATGATAATTTGAATTAGAATTGATGCAGTGCCGCAAGCTGTTTAGAAAACCGAATAAATTTTGGGTAATAATTGGACAAAAACCGTGAATATGTCGTCCTACCGTTTTAAAATTTTGTACAAACGCATATATAACAACGTACAATAGTAGGCAACAATATTCATGAGATTTCAAAAATTCACCGCGTGATTGTGTCTCGTAGAAATGGACAATAGCCATTCCCTTTCTTTTTTTTGATCTCTTTATTCACCCGCGAGTGAAAGAATCGTATCGGTTGATTAATTTTTTTGAATATACTTTCGATATATTTGCTTATGCCTCACTCTTACCATTACATTATTAACGGGAACTTGATGTAATACGACCACATTGTTGCAAAGGCCTTATCGAACTCTTCACATTCGAAGTTAAAACTATGGTTTGACCAACTAACAACCGAAAATAATTCACAAGAAATTGCTAACAATTTCATAATCTCTGTAAGAGGGGACGATTAACTGCACAATGATTTGAAAATTTAAATTCTCGAAAGCAATTAGAAATTATTTGCGATAACGATGCTACAAACTCATTAAACGTTTTGTTAATGCAATTTTAATCGTTTTATTTGTTTGAGTCTATTGATATTAATTTTCGTGGGTTACCAGTGTCACAATATTAAAATGCAGGAATTTTATTTCATTCTTATGGCCCCACAGTTATAGCCGTCAGATAAATAAAGCAGAAAATCGCCGAAAATGTTAGAAAAAAGAAAAACCAATGACGATCTTAGAAAATATAATATTTGATGTATGACACAGCCAAATACATTAAACTATTCTCGAGATATGGATCGGCAAACTGCCAAAAAAATCGTGATTTTTACAACTTTGAGGCCCCAGTGGCACGGGTTAACATTTTCCAATTGTGCTCAAACTTGGCAATCCTAAAATCTGACAGCAAGAAACATTTTAGGGGGGTGCCCATAAAAAAATTCGGACATTTTTTTTACTCTATGAGATAAAACCACCTTTATGTATATACAAAGCTGCCAGATTTAACGATTTATCATCAATTTGACGATTTTGTGGTTCAAAAATATCATTTTGACGATTTGACGATTTATGTTCTTAATTTCACGATTTTTAGAAATTAAAAATTTACGCAATTTTCTTTTATTTTGTATATTAAAGTCACTTTATGCTTTGTATTTGCTTTGAAATTTTTACTTTGTATAAATTGTCACATCGTCAATATGATATTTTTAAAGCACAAAATCGTCAAAATGACAATAAATTGTCAAATCTGGCAGTTATGGTTGTATAGCGCACTAATTGATTTGGACAGTTAAGAATTGAATAAAACTGTTGAGAATTCATTTAAAGGAACTCAAATTATTTAGAATAGGACACTGGCCTCTCAGTGCGTACGCTTATATCTTAAGAAATTTTTTTTTTTCAAACAAACTTCGCTTCAAATTATGGAATAGCTAACGTAGATGCATTTTTCCATTTTTAAACAATAATTTTGCATACTTTTTTGATATTTTTTATTATCATCAATCATGTTAGCCAGAACCATACAACAGAAAAAGTCCTCATCTTGTAAAGGAAAGAACAATAGAAAGTAAAATCTTAAAGCGTCTTCTCTGCTTTTAAGAACGCATTGTCTCATAGAGGGAGGTTGGGGGGTATCCTTAAAATATTTTAACACTCTTTTCATATTTATTCTATATTCATTCATTCACTTCTTTAGTCTTTTTTCCTTTCTTTGCCTTTCGATTTTGATCGTCATTTAAGCAACGTCATCACATTATTGCAACTTAATTTTCTACAAGATTGACCAGCAAAATCATCAACGCTTTTTCATTGCACAAGAATAAAAAAAAAAATAAAGAAAAAACAACAACGTAAACTATTCAAGTGTCACTTAGCATTTCTATTCCTTTTCTTTTACGTTTCTTTGCCTTTTCTTTCAATCAATTTTTTTCACCAATTTTTTATGGTATTTCGACAAGCACTTGTAGTCTAAAGATATTGAAAACGTTTTCCTTTAAGCATTCGCCAAATTGAATTTTAAAAATGGAGGAAGAAAACATTTTAAATTAAAAGCAGGAAAAAAATTGGGTATTCAACACTGCCATTACCTTTTGGAACTTCATGGAACCAATTTCAGAAGTGGAGTAAATCCAGTTGAAATTCTTAGGTTAGGTGAGGTTATGTATGATGGTCAGACTGAATTTTTGTTTTATGACCCAATGAAGCTACAGTAACCATATTAGTATCTACTACGTAGCTATGATTTCCGAGATGGCTATCTAGCAATCCAGGCACCATCTTATTGGAACCAAATGTCGTTAATGTTTAAATTTATTAGAAAAAAAAATTCTTCTTGAAACAAGATTTTTGTCTTGTATTACACTTAAAAGCGCCGTAGTCTAGTAGGTACAGAGTGGTTGATATGAATTGCAACCAACTTCAGGTTGTTATCATTTGTAAACCGCTCGTATGACAGCTGGCAGATTTATTCCAGTGACAGTTCATTTTATTATTTACAAACTTACAAAAGCATTTTGATCTAATGCATTTAGAAAAAAAAGTTATTCGTTATGGAATTCAAGCGTGATAGTGTGATTGCTTTATATTTGGTTGGAAAACCATAGGTGGCTATCGTTAGTGCCCTCCAGCATTTAAATTGTTTCCCGTATCCTTGCTCGTTACTGTGATTCTCGCAGTGTTGCATCGCGTCCAAAAAGTGGTCGAAAAAGAAAACGGTAACAAAGATCCGAAAAGTGAAGGCAGATTTGATCGAAATCCACGCCGCAGTGGTAGAAAAATTGCTCGTGAGCTAAACACATCGCAAGAACGGATGCATATTGAAAAATGGGCTTGGACTAAAGCCATTGAAATTCCAAAAAGTGAAAGAGCTTACCGATGCACAAAAAAAGTTAGACTGGAAAGAGCCAAGAAGTTAATTTGCTTGCACGAAAGTGACCAGTTCCGGAATTTGGTTTTCTACGATGAGAAGTCATTCCCAATTGAGCAGTTTGTGAACAAACAAAATGATCGAGTTTACTTGCTAAAGAGGTCAGCTGAAAATTTACACCTGCGATTGGCAACCAGAACTCAAGCGCCGCCGATGATAATGGTGTAGGGCGCCCCCCGCTCGTATTCATCGACCGTAGGGTCACAATAAATACCGAATATTATTGGGAAAATGTCCTAAAGACAGTATTGAAGCCCTGGACAGACAAACATTTCGGCCGCAGACCATGGACATTCCAATAGGACTTAGTACCAACGCACTCAGCACGCGTCAACCAAGAATGGCTTAAAAAGGAGGTTCTTCGATTCAATTCTACCGTACAATGGCCACCAAAATCTCCGGATCTCAATCCATTGGACTATTGCGCCTGGGGAATTTTGGAATGAAAGGTTCTCACTAAAAAATATCGAAGTGCTGGTCATATCAGGAATGGAATTTGCCGTGAATTGGGCCAAAATACGTGCAGTTTGTGATGGCTTTGCCGACCGTTTGAAGGCCATAATTCGAACGAAAGGTGGCCAATTCGAACAAATCTAAACTGATTCTAAAATTTGATTTTATTTCCAACATTTTTTGCTTTTGAACAATAAAATTTAAAAAAAAAATAATAAAAAAATATAGTGCTTTACTTTGTTGCATTATATATCAGCCACACCTGTAGTATGTTGGTATGTATTACATACATGGTATGTATTATACATACATGACATGTATTATACATACATGGTATGTATTTTACATACATGGCATGTATTATACATACATGGCATGTATTATACATACATGGCATGTATTATACGTACATGGTATGTTTTATACATAAATGGCATGTATTATACATACATGGTATGTATTATACATACATGGGGTATGTATTATACATACATGGTATGTTTTATACATAAATGGCATGTATTATACATACATGGCATGTATTATACATACATGGGGTATGTATTATACATATGTATTACATACATGGTATGTACTATACATATATGGTATGTATTATACATACATGGTATGTATTTTACATACATGGTATGTATTACAGATACATGGCATGTATTATACATACATGGCATGTATTATACATACATGGCATGTATTTTACATACATGGCGTGTATTATACAAACATGATATGTATTATACACACATGGCATGTATTATACATACATGACATGTATTATACATACATGGCATGTATTATACATACATGGCATGTATTTTACATACATACATGGTATGTATTATACATACATGGCATGTATTATACATACATGGCATGTATTATACATACATGGCATGTATTATACATACATGGCATGTATTTTACATACATGGCGTGTATTATACAAACATGGTATGTATTGTAGATACATGACATGTATTATACATGCATGGTATGTACTATACATATATGGTATGTATTATACATACATGGTATGTATTTTACATACATGGTATGTATTTTACATACATGGCATGTATTATATATACATGGTATGTATTTTACATACATTGCGTGTATTATACATACATGGGGTGTGTATTATACATACATGGTATGTATTACACATACATTGTATGTATTACACATACATGGTATGTATTATACATACTTGGCATGTATTTTACATACATGGCATGTATTATACATACATGGTATGTATTTTACATACATGGTATGTATTATACATACATGGTATGTATTTTACATACATGGCATGTATTATACATACATGGTATGTATTTTACATACATGGTATGTATTATACATGGTATGTATTATATTTAAAGAAATTTTGGTTTATTAAGTGCCACTATAAACATGTGACCCCATTTATTATGAATTCGTTGAAGCTTTTCACTTTCATCATACATAATAGGTACATATGAACGTATGCTTAGAATCTCTGCATCACTTTGAAGTAAAATTAGCATGAATTTTTTTTTTGTTTTCATGATATTGCCAATTAGTTTTCCATTAATTTTCTACATGAATTTTTAACAATTATACGCTCCAATAAGCCAAAGATTCATGTAATTATAAAGCGTTAATATATGTAGCAGCAACAACAACATTAACAGCAATTAGTTGGCAGCAGTAAAAAAAAAATCCATAAAAACTGTTCACAATCAATTTGAAATGCATTCTGTTTAGACGTGCTCCCTGTTTGTATGAGTATGTGGAGAACAAAGATTTTTCACACCATTTGAGTTGTTTCAAAACAAGAACAACAGTATGCTTGAAAAACTTATCGATAAAAAAAACAAGATTTTTTCTATTCCCTACTAACGTGGCACATTTCGCGATATTATTTATAGAAGAATAGAAACAACCAACACGTCTAACAATGGCTAAAGGAGCTTTCTGCTTAATTTAAGCAGCGTTATTATCAACAATAGAGGGAGTACAACAAATAAATAGAGGAGAAGGAGCTTAATATGCCTGTATGTGTTTCGTAGGGGAGGGACAGTTACCGAACTGTTGTATTAGTTGCCATATTACTGTGCAAGCTTAGTTTCAACAACTTGGCTTCGTGGCCTCATATCTAAGAAGCCAATACACTACATACTAGACTGTGGCAACTTGTTAAACCAACACAATTTAACACTCTTAGTAGTTAGACTGCAGTTATCGATATTTCTTATGCAGCAAAAATAGAAAAAAGTACTCTACTATGTAAACACGTTTCATATATAGATTGACCTTTGCTTTATGAATGACTAGTTAATACCCGGTGAGCTTCACCGTTCGAAATTAAATACATAATATTAAAAAAATGTATTTTATTTAGTAATTAATTACTAAAATTTAAAACTTTTAAAAACGTTAAAAATATGAGTTCGTAGACTGCAAATAAAGTAAAAATAAATTTGTGTTTAGTTTTAATGAATTCTTTATTATCTGCACAACTTTTGTGCCACTGCTCCAGTTCATTCCATTCATTTGTTCGTGATAATCTCCGCTTACAACCTTTTTGTAAGCAACAACACTTGTAAGTTACTCTTTGCTCACAACCTTTTTGAAAGCACAACACTAACAACTGCTTCCTTCAGACGCAACTTGTCTGCACTCAACCGATTGATTTATCACTTCAACTAACGTAACGTCGTTATACACGACTAGCTTAATTCAAACTCCGAATACAACGTGCCGTCTGCACACACAACTGATTCAACTCAAACTCTGAACTCTGAATCATCTCTTGCTCGCTTTAGCCTGCCTTTTATATTACTGGATCATCAGTGTGATGAATGCCCTTGAAGGACGATGATGTCCTTCGGGAATAATCTAAAAATGTAAACAACCTATTCATATTTTTTTGTTGTTTCTTGTTTACATTCGAGCAGGTAGATTAGTTGTTGTTGCGTTGTTTCTCTGTTCGCTATTTTATACTGCACATTGTTGTTTCTTGTTTACTTCTTTGTTCCCTTCATGTTGTTGTTGGTTATTTATGTACGTCTTTTTATCCTTTATTCTTGTTTATTCATCGATCTTGTAAACAAGCGCTTTATTTTTGTTGGTATATTTTTTTAATCATTCATTGATCATGTGAACAGTGCGCTGTTTTGTTTTTGGAGCTTTTGTTTATCATTTTAACAACACCATTTCCACTTTCGTAACAATACTTTCTTCTTAAATAAATACACTAATAGCCCGGCTTGCGTCGCTTCATTCTGCGTCTGCATCGAAGTTGCGTCTTTCTAAAATTTTTGTGATTTCGAAATTGCGTCGTTTTTATTACAGTTTGCGTCGCATGTTTGGAAGTTGCGTCGTTAGTGCTTCGATTTGCGTCCTTAATACAAAAATGTTTCTACAAAACTAAAACAGAAAAAGGGGATTTCCCGTTTAAATCCAGCGCAAATTCCAGGTTGTCTTTTTTAAATTTTTTTGTTGTTTTTATTTTGCATTACTCCAATGAATTGTTATATTTTTACAATAATAAAAACTATTAAAAAAAAAATATTTTTTATTGAAAAATTTATTTTTTTCAGCTAAAATTATGAATCTCGGAACCGATTAAATGAAAATCAATACAAGTGCATGGAAAATCGTGCTTCGTTCCCTATTAGCGACGCAAATCGGAGTATTAGTGTACTTCTTATTCTAATGCCTTGGTATATACAATATTTTTTGTTTTTCCCTCTGGTGCGTATACATATAAATCTGCGGGTTTTCCTACTCGCGAACTTGCGACGTAAAGCTGTCCATGTAAGAAACATGGATTTTCTAGATTAAGTCCACAAACTTATGATGATGAGAATGGAAACCTGGTTACAGATCCGCAAGGGGTGCTGAGGTTGTGGAGGAAACACTTCTCTACTCTGCTGCAAGGCAATGACAACATCAATACCGCCTCTAGAGATGATGTTTCGAACCCGATGGATGATGACGGCGTGGAGGTTCCGCCGCCTAGCCATGAAGAGGTTAAAGTCACGATTATGCGACTTATAAACAAAAAAGTTTCCAGTTGCTTGCGTACGCTGACGACATCGACATCATAGGGCGTACCAAACGAGATGTCACTGCTGCCTTTAGTGCTATTGAACGGGAGTCTAAGAAGATGGGTTTGGCAGTAAATGAGGGCAAAACGAAGTATATGTTATCGACAAGTAGATACGTGCGGCGTATCGATTCACAAATTACGGCTGATAACTATACTTTTGATACAGTCAAGGAATTCATTTACCTTGGCTCCGCCGTTACCACAGAAAATGATGTTAGTCTGGAGATCAAGTGCAGGATTATTCTTGCCAATAGGTGCTATTATGGTCTCAATAGGCAATTGAGTAACAGAGACCTCTCTCGCAAGACGAAACTAATACTCTACAAGACGCTCATCCTACCCGTGCTTCTTTATGGCACAGAAGCATGGACCCTATTAGGAACTGATGAAGCTGCCTTAAGAGTATTCGAGAGAAAAGTCCTACGTAAGATCTTTGGTCCAGTGCGAGTTGGCGATGATTTTCGCCTCCGATACAACAGTAAGCTGTATGAGCTCCACAACGACATGGACGTTGTACAGCGTATTAATAACCAGCGGCTGCGCTGGCTCGGACATGTTGTTCGAATGGAGGAGGATGCTCCGGCGAGACGAGTATTTGATGCGGGAATCTGCGGAATTCGGCGTAGAGGACGGCCTTGTATCCGTTGGAAGGACCAAATCGAGGAAGCCCTGTCATCGATTGGTGTGACCAATTGGCGTAGGCGCGCAAGAAGCAGAAGCGCCTGGAAGAATGTGTTGAAGTAGGCCGAAATCCGTTAATTTTGTTGTTATGGCCAATTAAGCGAACAAGTCCACAAACTTAAAAGGACTGACGTTGAGTTTTATTCATTGTCATTGCAAATGCTAGGCGAATAGGAAATTGCAGGCCTTTCCGATATGGTCATAGTAATACGTGGCAGCAATACATCAGTTCCCTTAAACTTTCCAGTTATAATGTTCACCTCGATAATATTGTTCATCATTTTTTTTCTTTTGCTGTTAGTCGAGTATCATGATCAAAAGATCTTGGAGGATCATTATTTCTAAGTAAAATAATGGTAACAGCGTTTTTTAACTGTAAGTCTTGAGGTGAAAAGCCTGGTAAATCTAACGAATTTAAAAATTCGACTGGATAATTGACGACATCCTTAATATTTGAAACAATGTTGATCGATTAATAAATTCTTAGATTCCCATCGATCTTGTTGAGAATATTGCTGTTGATGGAATTAACGTTAATATTTTTGGATGCTAGTAACGCCGATTAAATTTTGCACACAATTTATTAATTCTTCTTTCGATTGTGTCATTCTGTCATTCAGTCTGATAGAAATTTTATATACAGTTTGTCAAAAAAATCTATGCACAGATCAAAAAAATATAAAATTTAAACTTTATTCAAGAATTTCAACAACAAATTCTTTCCATATTTTTTTTATTTTTGCACTCACTTGTCCTGTACTTGTCTACGACCATATGGCACCAATAGTTTCCTAATAGTAGCACACATTACAATAATAACAACAACAAAAGAAGTTTACTCAATCTAAGAAGTGTCAAAAAAATCTTTGCATATTGAATGAAGATAACAAAAAAATTACAAAAATATGCCATTATTTCCCAAAAATGTTGAGCATTTTGGGGTTTTTTACAAATGAGATGAAATGTGAAAGGGGTAAACAAGGTTTTAGTAATGAAGGGATCGTTTTTTATGTAACAAGTGTCCTTTTAAAACGAGTCTCAAAAAATATTATACAATTGGCCTATTTCATATACAAAGGCAAATCTGCAAAGGAAATCGCCGATATGTTCTCCCTGAACATCAGGACTGTATATAATAATTTATCCCGTGCTGAAAAAGAAGGAGGATTGGACTTAAAGGGATCAATAGACAGGCTAAAAAAGATGAAGCAGCGAGTTGAGAGAAAAATTATTAGAACCATGTATGATAGACCACAATCCAGTGCGAGATGATTAGCTCTTCAAGTTTAAAAAGACTTTGGGTTACGTGTTTTCCAAGAAACCATTGGAAATGTTCTTCAAAAACACAAATATTCTTCAAGAATGACTAGGAAAAAACTCTTGCCAGCAGCACAAAATGTCGAAAAGAAATTAAGATTTGCCACCGAATACATTTCACTTCCTCCGGAGTACTGGGACGATGTTATTTTCTCAAATGAGACGAAAATAATGCTTTATTATCAGGACGGATCGCAAAGAGTTTGGCGTAAGCCTCTGAAAGCACTAAAAAATAAAAATCTTATTCCTACAGTAAAGTTTGGAAAACTGTCTGTAATGGTATTCGGCTATATATCCAGCAAGGGAGCTGGTGTTTGGCTGAAATAATGACTAAGAAAGTACATCGTGAGATTTTAAAAAATGAACTGACCGCCAGCATTAAGCAATTTGGTTCTATTGACCCGGTTAGACCTAATAAATTTAATTACAAGTACGATCAAGATAATGATCCTTAAAATAAATCTTATTTATGTAACTCCAGGTTACTTTACAACTACACCAAAATTATTGATCCTCTAGCCCAATGTCCTGATATTTACCCTATCGATAATTTGTGGGTTCATCTAAAGAAAAAGGAAGGGAAAAGATCGCCCACAAAAAAACACGATTTGGTAAAGTTCATCAAAGAAGAGTGGGAAAAATATCATTATAATATGACATTCCGAGGCTTATTCAATCCTTGAGAAGGCATCGCCAAGCGGTAATTGATGTTCAAGGGGGAACCCACAAAATATTACCACGATAAATTTAAACAAATTGCATAAGTCTTAATATATTATCAAGTGTGCAAACATTTTTTTGACAGCAATAAAATTGAATTGTTTTTGTTTTTATATTATTTGACATTAGAATAATGTCATTGTTATAAATTTTTTTTTATTTATTATATTAACAAAACATCTGTTTATAAAATCCTGTTTGAAAAAATTTTAAAATTTTGATTATTTATATTGGAAATCAACGAATTTTTCTCTATGTGCAAAGATTTTTTTGACAAACTGTACTTGCTATAGGATCCATTGGAGTTCTTCCATTACCTAAATCAAGCAATTGTTTGGAAAAAGCTAAAGCTGAAGAATTACGTTGCAACTTAAAACCCATATTAGTAGTTAATTTTAGAATGTAAGCATGTCGCCAAAGGAGTGATGATTTTAGGCATGCATTTAGCTCATCACCTGGCTTTGATAAAATATAATAGGATTCTAACTATTACAGTTTTAGATGGGAATTGCCACACCCACTATTGCTAGTTCGCCTATTTTGGTCCTAAATATTCATATTGAAAGTGTAGTTATTTGTATAAAATTTGAGGTATCTTGCTGTCATAGTTTTTCCAATATACCCATTTTGTTATTAGTTTAAAATAGTAGTTAATGTACTATATGTGGGCGTGGCACCTCGTTCATTTGAAATTTCAACATAAAAAGTAGCCCACAAAATTTCAAGAAAATCGGTTCAGCCGTTTAGTCGTCTATAAACTTCAACCATACAAACAAACACACAACAAAGGAGAGCATTTCCAGTAGACAGTTCTAGACTAGCCACGTAACTGGTACAGTGTGACAGTTCTGAGATAAAAGTATTCATTCGTTGCTTTTCATGCAGCAAACATGTATGATTATGCATATGCTTAAAGGAAGGCAATGAAAACCATGCAATATTTGTGCATAATAGTTGTGAATAAATATTAAATAATGAATACTATGTACATACATATGTACATTGTACATACGTAAGCATTATATGTTTGTTAATACATTTGTTAGAGGCACGCCAGCCTAGGGTAGCTTCTAGCGATTTTCAATTGGATTTTGAATAAAATACAAAAGCTTCAATATTCAAATTTATTTCGCTAATGTATTTATATTAAAATTCCTAAATAAATAACAATAAGTAGGAATTAAATAATTATAAAAGTAACTAAATTTATACATACTTTTTGGTTAGAAAACCACTAGAAAATTTTACTTCTTTTTAAGTTTTAACTTTAACAAAATTTCCTCTGGATACTGCCAACTTTATGGTCTGGAATTTTCTTGAAGAATAAAATAACAGTACAAATTGGCTGCTTAAATAAGCTACTTTAGAACAACTTTTTTCTACTTTCGTTAAATATAAAAAAATACAATAAAAAAATTCTATGATTTAAATTAAGCGTTGCCAGACCGATCAACTAAAGTTAGGGCTTTTGGTAGTGGCGTTAACAACATTTATGTAAATACGTATATGTGTATGTACTTACATATGGATAGGATATGTACATACATATGGTTATACATATGGATATACATATGGATATTCATATGTATACACATATGGATATTCATATAGATATACATACGTAAATACATATGTGTATCCATATGTATACGAGTGTACATACGTTTTCGTTGCATTCATTCATGAGTACATAGTGTGAATGCATAAGTATTGCCATGTGATGGCGGTAAAATAGAATGGGTATGATGCATGCAAAACATCGTTTCAATTATTGTTGAACAAGCGTATTAAATTTACACAAACTTTCTTTACATATTTACGTTTACATATGTATGTAGACATCTAAGTATCAAGTGGGCCATTTATCGCTTTAAATTTGAAGAATCGAATCTTGCAATACTTCTGTCATTTAAATTCATTTTCATTCTGGTGGTGAGTAAGTTAATAAGCTACCGAAAACCATACGTATTCTTACAGAACCCAATGCACCACTTGCACTTGACTAGCAATCAGAGATCAGCAATGATCGTTTTTCCGCTATTCAAAAGCACTCATACAATTTTGAGTATGAATGAATCAATAGAATTGAAATACTCGCTACAACATTGATTTATAAGTATAAGTACCAATGAGTATGAGTACAACATTGACTACAAACTCACAGCATTCGAAATATGTTTGATTCATACGCCTACTCATTCTGATTCATAAATTTAGAAAAATACTTTTAATACTTATAAGTGATTCGAGTGATTCGAGTCATTCATCAAAATTTACAGCCTTTGTTGTTGTTACATATACAAACAATGAAGAAAGGAAAGACAAAGACAACAAAGCATTCAAACAATCATCTTGTGAGTATAGTAGTGTTCGTATGCGAATCATACTTATTTTATGCTTCGTGTAAATGTTAAATAGAGGCGAGTCGAAGTCCATAAGTCGTATTACGACAAGTAGATTCAACAGTATGAGGAGTATGAGTATCATATTAAAATAAGTATGAATGCGTATAAGTATCAGAAATTAAAAGTATGATTTGAACCTTCTCATCGTTTAGAATACTCGTTGCTGATCTCTGCTAGCAATATTCAGTTTTTTCACAATTTACCCGGTTTTTTAATTTTATTGACCTCTTCTTTAAGATAAGAAGAGAAAAATTAATTATTGTGGGTGAACTTTGCTGCTTTCCATATCATAATTATGCACCCATGATGCTTTTGTTCGTATGATATGTATTTCAACTATCGTTGCAGTTCCCTTTGAAAATAGTTGGGATTTTTGTATTAATTGTTATCGTAAGAACTTTTGCTCATACAATCACAATATCCTTTACAAAAAGTTGACTGGGCCTTCCTTCCTATAATTCAGAATATCTAGGAATCCAGAATATCTAGGAATCCTTTTGTCGTCTGCTACAAAAGTTATTTTTTTCATACGACTAAGACATATGAAGTCGCCGTGGTCTAGTGGGTAGTGTGTTGGCTTATTAGACGAAAGGCCCGGGTTCGAATCCCAGGTCAGCCATCAAAACGAAAAATATTTCTTCGGCGACTTCCTCTCAGCAGATTTCTGGCAAAGACTCTGAGAGTAAAAATTGCCATGAAAAGCTTCTCAAAAATCTGTCGTTCGGAGTCGACTTTAAACTGTAGGTCCCGCCACTCATGTATAAAATTAACGCACACAACATAAGTGGTGTGAGAAGCTAGGTCGTAATCCTGACTGAAGGGTTGTAATGGCCAATTATGTATTATGTATGTATGTAAGACAAATATGTGTTGTAGTCGCCGTGGTCTAGTTGGTAGTGTGTTGGCTTATTAGACGAAAGGCCCGGGTTCGAATCTCAGGTCAGACATCAAAACGAAAAAAATATTTCTTCGGCGACTTCCTCTCAGCAGATTTCTGGCAAAGACTCTGAGAGAAAAAATTGCCATGAAAGGCTTTTCAAAAAATCTGTCGTTCGGAGTCGACTTTAAACTGTAGGTCACGCCACTCATGTATAAAGTGAGTTTGAATGTAAAAACGAAAATAACCCACATAAACTAAATTTTGCATGTTTCAAGAAAATTCAAGAAACTAACCTAATTTCAATATTTTGTCCATAAACCCTTATTAGAAATAGCTTGATTTACGCGGTTTGACATGCTTTCTACCAAATGATCAATAACATCTTTCGGAATTCGATTCCATTTCGCATTTATACGATCCCAAAGTTTGACCATGTTTGTTGGGGCTGTTTCGTACTGTCCGTGCCGGACTTTCACGAATGGCCAAAGATTTTCAATCGGATTGAGGTAGGGACTTTGTGCCGGTCATTCCATCAATTGAAAATTATATTTCCCACCCCATATCTTTAGAATTTTTGCTCTGTCCTTCGGATCACCATCCTGTTGAAAAATAATTTCTTATTCGGGATAAGCACATTTGTCTGTAAAATTCGGAAGATGGGTTTGCAGAATCTTTAGATAGTCTTTTTGCGCATGATACCATCTACCAAATATAAAGGGCCAACATGCAACCAGATTAAGCATACCCAAACCATTACATTTTCACCGCTATGTTTAACAGTTTGCTTCACATAGAATCCTTGAAGACGTTCCCCGGGTCTTCGATAATAGTACTGATTGGAACGTGTTATCCATCTGATTGGAAACGTGTTATCTAGTCGGATGAGTCCAAATGTAACCACTTTCAGTAAGATGAAAAGCAGTACTGCTGGCGCAGATCCAAGGAACGTGTCCAAAGATACCAAGTGAAGCAAACTATTAAACATGGCAGCGAAAATATAATTGTTTGCGGATGCTTAAGATGGTGGCATGTTGGCCCTCTATATTTAGTAGATGGTAGCAAGCGAAAAAAGACTATCTACAGATCCTGCAAACCCATCTTCCGAATTTTATGGACAAATGTGCTTATCCCGAATAAGAAATTATTTTTCAACAGGATGGTGATCCGAAGGACAGAGCAAAAATTCTAAAGATATGGGGTGGGAAATAAGAATTAAAATTAATTTTTTTTTTTGTATTTGCTTGTATGGTTTTGTTTTTGTGGGTGACGAAACTCAGTATTGTGAACATGCACTCACATCTGCTCGTCACTGTATGTGGTGTCCTTCCTGTAGAAATCTAGCGGGAAGAGGCTCAAAATTTGTCCACGCCGGTATAGTACATAGTGCTCTAGAACTAATGATGCAGACAGATCTTTCCAAACCTCCGCATGGGAATGCAACTTCGGAGTATTTCTTTTTAATTCGAAGAATCTGAGAAAAACCAGTAAAAATTTGGATTTGAAAAGAATAGTTTTCTCTCTTATTTTTTCTCAATAGAAAAAAAAAAATTAACGCTTTCAAATCATAAACGGGCTAATTGTTGTTGTTGTTGGATGGTATGAAAACTTTACTAAAAAAAATAGAAAAAACAACAAAATTTTAGTTGCCATAATGGTTGGAATGAAATAACTCGCATAGGCATGTTAATACCATCGAAAATTTCTCTTTCACAATTGTCTATACACACAGTTTACACTACTTACGCTGTTATAAGCACAATATAAACCATAATGTTAAGCCTACCCCCCTCCCACCATTTTACTCTCACTTTACTTGTATGATTTACTTTCAAATATAGTTGTTGGAATGAAATCGAATCGTATTCGATTGCGTATATGTATGATAACAACAAATATGGTTTTACTTAACGGTATTTACTTGTTTTCTTCTACACTAATACCAACAAACATAACCATAAACACGCAGTCATAAAATCTCTGCATACTTACAGGCTGTTGTTGTATGGATGAATTGTATGGAATGGAATGGTAATGGTGCATAATCATACAACAAACCAGATTGGAGTTCTATTGAAAGTATTTGAGTCTCTATAATCATATGAATTAAACTACTCTCTACACTCTGTCTCTTTCTCTCTCTCTGTCTGTGTGCTTCCTGTTATTTGTCATTATATTAGTTGTGTACAACACACATACTTGATGCTTTATTTAGTAAGTGAGTGCGGGGGAATAAAAGAAAAAATGTTATTCAACTATAAATCCTGGTTATTACAATCACTACTTTAACTACAACAACAATTATTCGCATACATTTCAATATACAGTGAGTGCCAATAAAAATCGTACAAGAGAAATTTTTATTTCAAGTAGAAAAGTTTAGATAGAAGAATTTTTGTTATCACATGATAACGTCGGAAATGGTTTTAATTTGCCACAGATCTGGCATGGGGTTCCAGTAGTATTCCAGCTTGAGAGAGGTGACTGAAGTGGCCATAGTCACACAGCGTGGGAAACGCTTTACGAGACTCGTGCTACTCTTTTCGACTTTGGACATTACATACATAACATAATTGGCCATTACAACCCTTCAGTCAGGATTACGACCTAGCTTCTCACACCACTTATGTTGTGTGCGTTAATTTTATACAAGAGTGGCGGGACCTACAGTTTAAAGTCGACTCCGAACGACAGATTTTTGAGAAGCTTTTCATGGCAATTTTTACTCTCAGAGTCTTTGCCAAAAATCTGCTGAGAGGAAGTCGCCGAAGAAATATTTTTCGTTTTGTTGTCTGACCTGGGATACGAACCCGGGTCTTTTGTCTAATAAGCCAACACACTACCCACTAGACCACGGCGACTTCTATACGCATTCATACTTATTTTAATATGATACTCATACTGCTCATACTGTTGGAACTACTTGTCGTATTCATACTTAACAATACGACTTATTGACTTCGACTCGTCTCTACTTTGGACATTAAAAACACGTTTAATAGTCTAAGATTGAGCCAAGTATTGAATGCTTTGGAGTACAACTTCTCGGTACCACACCACATCCTAAACATGATAGGTAGTTCTCTTAGTAACAGACAGCTGGTGTATAATATAAGCTTGGCAACAAGAGTGAAACATGTAACGTCAGGAGCGGCTTAAAGATCTATCCTTTGCCCAGACCTATGGAATGTTAATTACGATGGAAGTCTACGAGAGGATATGCCAGATGGATCTTTTATGGTTGGATACGCAGATGATATTGCAGCCGTTATCACGGCCAGGAATACGAAAGAGGCACAGCGCAAACTGAAACGTGTCTTGCTAAGAACGAAAAGACGGTTGGATTCCCATGGCTTAGACCTGGCCATGCATAAAACGGAATTACTGCTGACCACTGGTCGCCGTATGCCATTACAGGTGGGCATGAGGGCCCCACACATGGAGGACGTGACGATTTCCTCGACGCAAAACAAAAAAAAGTAGTATTACAGCAGAATATCTGAATTAACCAGACATAGTGCCACCGTCGGACTCTCGAGGTGAATTTTGCATATTGAAAAACCCAATAGCATGCTGCAAACTTAAGATTGTCATTGGGGTAGTAGCCTTTCCTAACGCTGTAAGGCTAAGTTAATATAGTTTACTTGGGTTTTATAAAGTCCCATTATGCTACAAACGATTAGAACATTTGACTGACTCTTGACTTTCAGACATTACGTTAGTTTTATGAATGAAATTACCTTGGTTGAGTCACATTCTTTCTAGAAACTCTGGGTGCTTAAGATATTGTAAGATATTCCCAATCTCCAGGCATAAGAGTTCAGACACTAGTTTCCTGTTATAGCTGCTGTAAGGTTCCTGAGATGGATTATGTTCAGGCATAATACAAAATTTTAAGATCTGTAAGATCTGTGTAGTTGCTTCAGAAGTCCGCTCATTAAGCCATCTTTCAATTTTAAATGTTTGAACTTAGCGGGCATCCCTTCTACAGGAGAATGCCAATCTCACATATGAATTTTTCCATTGGAAGCACGTCTCCTTTGCTGTTACCATCAATGTACTCGATAATATTAGTTGTGGTTAAACATTGATACCCAAAGCTCGCTTGAGGACGCTTAGTGGCCCGTTGTGACACCACAGCTGAAGGCAGTCTCTGTACTAAACAAGTTTCTACTAACCAGGGAGGAAGTCCTGCACGTACTTATGTGTGAGCATATTTTCATACTACATACTCTGATACCGTATAGCAAACAGAGATAAGTATTCAAAACGATGAGTAGGTTCGAGTCATACTTATAATTTCAAATACTCATACGCATGCATACTTATTTTAACATGATACTCATACTACTCATACTCAAAATTGGAAGTACTCGTCGTATTCGTACTTAACAATGCGCATGATGTTATTGAATTCGATTCGTCTCTACTTAACATTTACACGAAGCACAAAATAAGTATGATTCGAGTAAGATCACTGTCATACTCACAAGAAGATTATGTGTATGCTTTGCTTGTTGTCTTTGCCTTTCCTTTCTTCTTTGTTTGTACATGCAACAACAACAACTGCTGTAAATTTTGCTGAATGACTCGAATCACTCGAAGGACTTATAAGTATTATAAGTATTTTTCTAAATTTATGATTCAGAATGAGTAGGCGTATGAATCAAACATATTTCGAATGTTGTGAGTTTGATGTCAATGTTGTACTCATACTCATTGCTACTCATACTTATAAATCAATTTTATAGCGAGTACGAACGGATCAGAGTAGTTGAATTTCAATTCTATGGATCCACTCATACTCAAAATTGCATGAGTGCTTATGAGAAGCAGAAAAATGATTCATTGCTGATCTCGGATACCAATAGCCCATAAAAATTTTTTCAAACTACAAAAAAATCCACTTAGCGACTTGGAAGAAGAGGATAAAACGATTTCTTACATTGTGGGCACATACATGAATACACAATTGATCATTACAACCCCTGAGTCAGGACTACAACCTTTGGCTTCTCACACCATTTAGGTTGTGTTTGTTAATTTTATACATTCTTGAAAGGACCTACACTTTGAAGTCGACTCCGAACGATAGATTTTATGAAAAACTTTTCATGAAAATTTTATTTAGTCTCAGAGTTTTTGCCAGAAATCTGTTGAGAGGACGGTGGCGAAGAATATTTTCTTTCTAATTTTCGTTTTAATGTCTGTCCAGGAGATTGGCTCGTGTCCTTGCGTCTAATAAGCCAACATACCATCTACTAGACTACCGGGACACAACTTTAAAGTTGTGGGTACTTGTCGAGTTTTATTTCGTGTTTAAAAAATACATACGGGCTTCTACGTTGTTATGGAACTCGCTGAACTGTCGGAACTTGACATGCGGTTGATGTTGGACTTTTTTTCTTTATATAAAAGCAGTACTCAGGGGATGACCCCTACTCATGCAGTGCATTGTGCAGGTTTTAGGAAAGGTGGAAAGAGGGAAGATGCGAACTGTAAGGAAACAAGTTGCTGCTGGTGACTATAAAATGGCCAGTGCTATACCTTCACCATTAGACAGTCTACAGCAATCGTCCCCAAGAAGCAAGCAGTTTCTCACACCAATTATGTTGTGTGTGTTAATTTTATACAGAAGTGGAGCGACCTACATTTTAAAGTCGACTCCGAATGACAGATTTTTGAGAAACAAGAAGAAAAAGAGAAGAAATCGCCGAAAAAATCCTTTCTGTATTTTTTTATTTTTGATGTCTGGCCTGGAACTCGAACCCTGGCTTTACGTTTAATAAGCCAGCATGCTTCCTAGTAGACCACAGCGTCCCTGACATTGGTTGGTAGATTGATTGTGATATTACTATGGCCTCACTAGTCTCCAAGTATCTGAGAATACATACATAATTGATCATTACAACACTTCAGTCAGGATTATTGACCTAGTTTCTCACACCACTTATGTTGTATGTGTAATTTTATTCATAAGTGACAGGACCTACAGTTTAAAGTCGATTCCGAACGATAGATTTTTGAGAATCTTTTCATGGCAAATTTATTTACTCTCAGAGTTTTTGCCAGAAATCAGCGGAGAGGAAATTGCCGAAGAAATACTTTTTTTGTATTCTGTTTAGAAGTCTGGCCTGGGATTCGAACCCTGGCTTTATGTCTAATAAGCCAACACACTACCTACTCGACAACGGCGACTTCATACATACATAACATACATAATTGGCCATAACAACCCTTCAATCAGAATTACGACCTAGCTTCTTACACCACTTATGGTGTGTGCGTTAATTTTATACATGAGTGGCGGGACCTACAGTTTAAAGTCGACTCCGAACGACAGATTTTTTGAAAAGCTTTTCATGGCAATTTTTACTCTCAGTGTCTTTGCCAGAAATCTGCTGAGAGGAAGTCGCAGAAGAAATATATTTTCGTTTTGATGTCTGACCTGCGATACGAACCCGGGCCTTTTGTCTAATAAGCCAACACACTACCCACTAGACCACGGCGACTTCATAACCATCCATTAATTTGAAAGAAAAACAAAACAAAATTATGAGAATAAATTCAAGCCATCGGCAGAATGACTTGTTACAGAGAGAGAAGGGCTGTTACAGAGCAACAGGCAAAGTTTCCTGTGCGGGAAGTTGCTGCTATCAATTAATCTCTAAGAACTTAATAGAATCATTAACACTTATGAACTATGAATCAAAGAAATTAATGGGAAATAACTGTTTCTGCATTGCATTTCTGTGACGAGTTTCCTATGCTGTACGATTTTCACTGACAGTCACTATAGATTCCCTTAAGCGCTCATACAACTATTTCCACACACAAACACAATATTTGCTGTGGCAATATGATTGTGTGTGTGTGCGTGTGTAAGCTTCTATAAGTACATTTACTGAACACAACATTACTGCCGATAGTACTAATACGGCGATGTACACAATACTTGTTGTAGTCGTTTGGTAAAATATTTTCCAATCCATTAATCATAAAAATGTTTATTGAATCGTACACAACATATTTTTATTTCGCGCGATTTCAAGCGATAAATACAATCATTCTTTAGTTCTTTTTTTTGCCGCTTTCTTTTTTTCAATAAAAATGAACGAAAAAGAAAGAAAAAAAATGGAAAAAATAAAATAAAAATCGAAAAAATAAATACCAAGTCAAAGTTGGTTGTAGGCAATAGCAAATAAATTACTGTGTCTGTAGCAACAGCCGCTAAAGTTGTGGCAACAAAATTTTATAGTCTAACACATATTTTGTTTTTCCCTTTTCTGTATATGTAAATATGTGTGTATGTATGTGAGTGTGTTGGTGTTTTTTTTTATCTACAGATTATCTATTTAGTGTCTGTAGCATATGGATGCTAACGGTTTAATACAGTTTATTAGTGTGTGTGTGTGTTATATGATGTGAAAGAGTTAAGTGCCTATTTTTAGGTGGAATTTATAAATGTAGCATACAATTGGGCAAATTACATGCGTATTTAGGTTAGAAGTCATCGAACTTAAGTACAAGCTTATGAAGGTTTTTACAAAAAAAAAACAAGAATTTGAATTGATTTGTTGAATTTATTATTATTTATGGATCGGGTGTAATGGCTATAAGCAGAATCCTTGAATGGCAACGTCTAGAAACACCACAGCTTCCGCCATTTCAGCTCAGTCATACATACATACATAATTGGCCATTACAACCCTTCAGTCAGGATTACGACCTAGCTTCTCACACCACTTATGTTGTGTGCGCTAATTTTATACATGAGTGGCGGGACCTACAGTTTAAAGTCGACTCCGAACGACAGATTTTTGAGAAGCTTTTCATGGCAACTTTTACTCTCAGAGTCTTTGCCAGAAATCTGCTGAGAGGAAGTCGCCGAAGAAATATTTTTCGTTTTGATTTCGGACCTTTTCAGCTCAGATGGAATTGATAAATTGTGAATACATACAAAGGGGCTTAGCTAATATGCCTGTGATAATAAGACTCCCCAAGTAGGGTAGAGAACATTGCTTTTAAAATCTCGGTAAACGCACATACAGGCTGGCTGATATATAATGCAACAAAGTAAAGCGCCATATTTTTTTAATTTTTTTTTTTAATTTTATTGCTCAAAAGGAAAAAATGTTGGAAATAACATAAAATTTTAGAATCAATTTAGATTTGTTCGAATTGGCCACCTTTGGTATGAATTATGGCCTTCAAACAGCCGACAAAGCTATCACAGGCTGCACGAAAGTGGCTCTGTGGTATTGTGGCCTATTCCCGGCGAATTCCATTCCCGAGATGATAAACACTTCGGTATTTTTTTTGTGAGAACCTTACTTTCCAAAATGCCCCAAACTTAAAAGTCCAACGGATTGAGATCCGGAGATTTTGGTAGCCATTGTGCGGTAGAAATGATGCAAGGAACCTCCTTTTTAAGCCATTCTTGGGTGACGCGTGTTGAGTGCGGTGGTGCTGAGTCCTGTTGGAATGTGCATGGTCTGCGGCCGAAATGTTTGTCTGCCCATTGCTTCAGTACTGATATAAGACATTTTCCCAATAATATTTAGCATTTGTTTTGACCCCACGGTCGATGAATACGTGCGGTGAGCGACCATCGGCGCTTGAGTTCTGATGGCCAATCGCAGGTGTAAATTTTCAGCTGACCTCTTTGGCATGTATACCCGATCATTTTGTTTGTTCACAAACTGCTCTCATCGATAACTGGCCACTTTCGTGCAAGCAAAGTAACTCCTTGTCTCTTTCCAGTCTAAATTTTTTATATCCATTGGTGAGCTTTTACACTTTTTGGCACTTCAATGACTTTAATCCAAGCTCATTTTTCAATATGTGTTGCATCCGCTCTCGCGATATGTTCAGCTCACGAGCAATTTTTACACCACTGCGGCGTGGATTTCAATCAAATCTGGCCATCACTTTTCGCATAATTTCTGGTGTTACTATTTTTTTTTCGACCACCTTTTGGATGCGATGCAGCACTGCCAGTATCACGGTAACGAACAATGGTACGAGAATCAAAAGATTTATTCACATTTAAATGCTGGAGGGTTCTAACGATAGCCACCTGTGGTTTTCCAGCCAAATATAAAGCAATCACACCATCATGCTTGAATTCCATCACGAATAACTTGTAAATAATAAAATGAACTGTCAGTGGAATAAATCTGTGAGCTGTCAGACGCGCGGTTTACAAATGATAACAACCTGAAGTTGGTTGCAATACATATCAGCCACCCGTATACCCTGAGTTCGTCGTAGCCTATTAGGTAAAATGTGAGCATAATAGATAAAAGCCACTGAAAATGTACTTCTCGGACTGTCGTTTGATAAGCAATAATTTGGTAATGATTTCCGCCATAATCCAGGTACGAAATAGGCAGTGTGTTTGCTTATAAAACGGGAAGCTGTGGTTCAAATCCTGTCTCATACATTTCGAGCAAAACGAAATGTCAAAGAATAGCTCTTCGATGAGAGCAAAGTATGCTATGAAAAGTGTCTCGAAAATCCGTCATTCGGAGTCGACATTAAGCTGTAGGTCCCACCACTTATGATGGGTAATGAGAGAGGCTGGAAGCGATTTTTACAAGATATAATCGGAATCGGGACTCAAACCCAATGTATCCTATTTGTGGCGTATCTACTATAAGACAAATTGTTTGGCCATTTATTCCCATAGAGATTATCTCACTTAGCTTTGATTATGGATGCATACTACAGTCATTGTATTCTGTCACAAAATCAAGCATATTATATCCACTGAACCTAATGATCGATTTTCGATTGAGCACCATTGGGAATCACTGGGCCTACGAGAAACTTCACGATGATGATGATTTTGCAAAAAAACTGTCCTCTTTTTGAATGAAGATCATTTTCATCTTGGCGGTGGATACGTAAACAAGCACAATTACTGTATTCGGGGCTGATAAGACTAAGTCACAGAATCCAATGCATCTATTACAAGTGACTGTTTGGTGCAGCTTGTGAGGAGGAGCCATCGTTACTGTCAATGGATATACCTATCGCACGATGATAGCCGATTTTTTCGTATGCGCTCTTCATGGTGTTGATGTGAACAAAGTTTGGTTTCAACACGATTGTTCAACTTGCCACACACATCTCAAGCCACAATCGATTTATTGCGTCAACCGGTTGATGGTCGTTTAATTATCGGAAAAGTTGATGTCAATTTGGCGCTAAGGAACTGCGTTTTGGTACCGTTGGACTATGTTCTGTTATGACTCCAAAATTGTTACGATTGAATAAGTACTGTGAGGCTAATCTCGGCATTCATACAAATGAAATAATATTTGATTTCTAAGCGGAACAGTTCTACTTCACAACGAAAAAATGAGAATTGGTCGAAATTTCAAAACGTTTTTGTTTTGTTGCATATAAACCTTTAAGTGGCCCACCCTATACAATAGAAATTCAAACGATAAATATTACAAGTTTTGTTCTACAAAGTGTTAGTGTTAGTATTAGTATTGCACTACCTCCTAAAACACAATTAAAGGATATCTTAAGTCTTCTGTTCCAGCTATCGAATTCACCTAAATAGCTTTCTGTAGTGTGTGTATGGCTATAGGCATGTAAGAAAAGCTTATAAATTTCGTGATATCCTACATGAAAATAATCTGAAATATTTATCAAATGGTATTAAACCATAAAAAAAAAATATTTTAAAGCCTATAAATAATCTTTATAAATCATATTTCGAGGCGTTTAAATTCATATGAAATATGCGAAAATTTTTCTTTCTCTCCCGCTCTCTCTCTCTCTCTCTTTTCAAACAATCGTAAAACAAAACTATACTCTTAACACTTACATACGTATGTACATGGGCATATAATATTCCATTGCAAAAGAAATTACAAAAAAAGTGTGGAGGCAAAATAGTAACAAATTCATGCCAAAAGTATAATAAACATTAAATATTCTTACGTGTCCAAAACGGAAAACCATTTCTCGTCGTCCATTCAGAGAACATATGCTTTAAGCCCACGATTATTCGTACATAAGCTGGCCCGGGTGTTAGGCTTGTAATAGTTTTAAACCAAAAATTCATATTCTTTGTTGCAATACCACTTCATGTACACTTTATAGGATTGCATAAAAGCCTAAAAGCATGCTTCATATATACATATCCAGACACACATACACACAGATATACCATATGATTCTATTGCATACAATGCCATACAATACCAAGCCATTATTATTATTTAAGTATGAGTTCGCATAATATATTTCTCAAATACATACACACTAACACCGTACGTACACAGACATACACACACATGTGCATACATATGCATTTAAACAAGTGCAAACATATTTAATGTACTGCACTGAAATTTAAAAGGAATATAAAGGCAGAGAGAGAGAGAGAGAGAGCAGGTTACCTACACATCTACTCACGTAAGTTTTAAAGCGTATGAATGACTGCATACGTACATATGTTGCATGGTGTAAGATTTTTAGGCAACAAAAAATAATAGAAACTCTTGTTAAAAGTGGAAAATATTTCATAGTTTGGTAAGCTTTTTTATTTTTTTTCTCTTCACTAAGTACAGTGCATGTTAAAAGTCTTCACATGTATATTTGTTAGTGAACTACAAACGTTTTTGTTGTGATATTATTGGATATCGATAACTTTTAATTCTCTATCACAATCCACGAAGTTTAGTTTTGCAACAGAGGTGGCCAATTTCATGACTGTTCTCCTATACTTTACTATACCTAGACTTTCTCTTTGGGGCTTGCAATATTCTTTTGCTTTTCCTAGTACTTATTTACATAAAGGGAGTTATCACCAGTCTCGTTTGTAACTATCTCCTAAGCGTTTCAAATCATGGTTCAAATATATAAGTACACAGGCTCAGCTCAGGGAATAATTATAAACTAAGGTTTAATCCATGGTTCGAGCCCCAGGCCAGACATCAAAACAAAATACAAAAAGGATTTCTGCGGCGATTTCCTCTCAGCAGATTTCTGGGCAAAGACTCTGAGAGTAAAAATAAAAACCTGCCATGAAAAGTTTCTCAAAAAAAAAATCTGTCGTTCGGAGTCGACTTTAAACTGTAGGTCCCGCCACTCATGTATAAAATTACTACACACCACATGAGTGGTGTGAGAAACTAGGTCAATAATCCTGACTGAAGGGTTGTAATGACCAATTATGTATGTAAGGTCTAATCCAATGTTTATTTTCACTAAATGCCTAGTATTGCAAGAAAAGTTTTTGATATTTGCCGTGGTCTAGTAGGCAGTGTGTTGGCTTATTAGAGGCCACGGTTAAAACCCAAGTCAGACATCAACGAACAAAAAATTTCTCAGTAGATTTCTGGAAAAAAAAAACTCTGAAAAAATTGCCATGAAAAGTTTCTGAAAAATAAATCTGTCGTTCGGAATCTTTTTTTAAACTGCAAGTCCCGTCACCCATGTTTAAAATTAAAAAAACGCAACATCAGTGATGTGAGAAGTTAGGTCGTAATCCTAACTGAAGGGTTGTAATGACCATTTATGTATAGTAAGAACAGTTTAAAGGTGCCACTTTAGTTTTGAAGCCGGAATACTTCTTCATAGTAGAATTCTTTTTTGTCGATTCCACAAGTCTGAAGTCATCGAGGGCCTGCTGATGATATAGCTAAAGGGTGATTTTTTTCAGCTATTATCTTATTTGCAACACTGGTTTAAACGCTCACGCTCATTTCGTGTTTTGGTTCACTGTCAAATATCTTCAGTTTGGTCGATAATTTAACCATGAATCGTCTTACAAACGAACAACGCCTGCAAATCATTGAATTTTATTATCAAAATGCGGGCTCTGTTAAGAAAGTTCATCGCGCGCTTCTTCCATTTTTAAGTCAGTTTAATCGACCCACAGAAGCGGCTATTCGGGCTATTGTGACTAAATTTCGCAACAAATTTACATTGTTGGACATTAAACCACCAATACGTTTACGTAGAGTCCGAACTGAAGAAAATATCGCAGCTGCATCGGCCAGTGTCAATGATGACCATCAATTATCGATTCGTTGCTGTTCGCAGCAATTGGGCCTCTGTTACTCAACAGCGTGGAAAATTTCGCAGATGGATTTAGGTGTGAAGCATTTCAAAAGACCTGCATGGAATGTGGTTTCAACAAAACGGTGCCACATGCCACACAGTACGCGTAACAATGGACTTATTGAGAGGCGAGTTCGGTGGCATTTTATTTCACGTTCTGGACCGATCAATTGGCCGCCTAGATCGTGCGATTTAACGCCTTTAGACTATTTTTTGTGAGGCTATGTTAAAGCTCATGTCTTTACAGACAAGCCCGCTTTAATTGACGCATTGGAAGACAACATTGAAGCATTTATTCGTGAGATACCGGCCGAAATGTTGGAAAGAGTATGCCAAAATTAAACTAAGCGGATGGACCATTTCAGGCGCAGTTGCGGTCAATATTTGCATGAAATAATCTTCAAACCTGAAATTATATGGACCGTGCTATCAATTCAAATAAAGATTTCATGGATTTTTCTGAATTTTACGTGTTTTTCTTTTGAAAAATTTTCCTATAGCTTTTAAAAAATCACCCATTATTATCTAAGTTAGAGATGAAAATATCTTATTCATTACTGCACTCACTTACTGACCAAGAGGTTGTAATAAGCGATCGCTAAGCAAGGAAAACAGCTCGCCTGTCAAAGCTTCGGCCTGATGTAGTAGCAACAGTTCAGGATAATTCCTGACATCTAACAGTAGGAGTAAAACTAGGGTTCTAATGCATGTTAGCTTCAACTAAAACAACACTCAGTCCAAACACAACGTAATCGGGCATTACAACCCTTTAGTCAGGATTACGACCTTATGTTGTGTGCTTTAATATTATAGATGAGCGGCGGGACCTACAGTTTTTAAAGTCGACTTTTAACGACAGATTTTTGAGAAACTTTCCATTGCAGTTTTTTTTTATTCTCAGAGTTTTTGCCAGAAATCTGCTGAAATCGCATTATTGCCGAAGAAATATTTGTTTTATATTTTCGTTCTAATGTCTAACCTGGGGGTTTGAATCATGACCTTACGTCTAATAAGCCGACACACTATCTACTAAACTACAACGATTTACAACATTGGATCCAATAAAAAATTGTTCTCCAGACCGCGAAGTAGTGATTAAAACGATTATTTCGATTCCATAGCGAAAGGGAAGAGCTTTTTACCCAAATATGTTAGGAAGTAAATTTCGAGATTTCAATAATTGGTTGTACAAGCAGTCCGTCTGGAGGTTTACTTAGAATTCTATTATAATCATATAACGTAGCCTATAGTTAGAGACCGTTTTTCCGAAATAAATGAGTCAATTGGAAGTATATTACGCATTATTTCAGGCACCGATTCTTGGTCCTCTTATGTATTTGAATATTTCTGGTGTATATCAGAGGTTAGCAATGAGTATTCAAAACGATGAATAGATTCGAGTTAATATACATTTTTAAGCATTTCGCTCCTTTTTTTATATCGAAAACAGGGTAATAAATTCCGAAAAGGTAAAAAATCCTTTAAAGGTTTCTTTTCTTTTTCTCTAAATCACTGTGACTTTTTATGCGAGTATTTTACTAAAGTTGGGTCTGCATCAGAGATCAGCAATAAGTATTTAAAACGATGAGTAGGTTCGAGTCATACTTATAATTTCAGATACTTATACGCATTCATAGTTATTTTGATATCATACTCATACTACTCATACTTAAAGGTGACTTCGATTCGTTTCTATTTAACATTTACACGAAGCACAAAATAAGTATGATTCGCATACGAACCTTACTATACTCACAAAAAGATTGTGTGTAAGCTTTGCTTCTTGTCTTTGTCTTTCCTTTCTTCTTTGTTTGTATATACAACAACAACAAAGGCTGTAAATTTTGATGAATGATTCGAGCCACTCGAATGACTCATAAGTATTATAAGTATTTTTCTAAATTTATGAATCAAACACATTTCGAATGTTGTGAGTTTGATGTTTGAACGTTGTACTCATACTCATTGCTACTTATACTTATAAATCAATATTGTAGTGAGTATGAATGAATCAGAGTAGTGGAATTTCAATTCGGTTGATTCACTCATATTTAAAATTGCATGAGTGCTTATGAGTAACGGGAAAACGATTCATTGCTGATCTCTGGTGCATATGCCACTTTACTATTGTGCTGTAGGACCCCAATTATTTTCATCGTACACTTCAAGAGTACAATTTTGGTCCTAGTCCTTGGAGACATTCTAGTTTATAATCACAACCGTGCTAACTACATACTTAGTGCGTTAAAATTTTTCTTTGTTATACGAAAACTTTTACAAGCGACTATACAAACCAATGATTAGTTATGAGCTTCAGTTAAGGATTTTAGGTTTTCATTTTCGGTTTTTTTTTTGTTTTTTTTTGTATTCGTTTTATTATACGCCCGTAAATGAAACAACAAAATATCACAGAACCCAGTGCAAATAAAAATAACTTCACTTAAGTGACCAGGTCATTGGCACCCATTAGACCAACAAATATTCCTCATCGTCCTCAACAAACACGTTTACAAACCAAAAATTGTATACGAGCTAATAAAACCTGTTAAGGTGTTTCACATGTATTTGTTGTACTCGTATTAGTATTAGTTTATAAGTGTGTGTATGTTTGTGTATACGTGTGTATTGGCCAGACAGAAGACGAAGTAGTCGCCTGATGGTGAAAAACATAATTTGGTTGAAACGTGTTGTATGTGGCTTATGGGCCACTTAAACATCGAACCATTATTGAACACTAAACATCTGCCACAATTTTAGTTTTGAGTGGCCATTTTTAGTGTGGCAAGTAAATTATTTTTATTTTTCTTTCAACATTTTTTTCTTTTTTATTTTTGAAAAATTGTTTTTAGTTTTTCAGAAAAGCTATTAAAACCCAGACAAAGGCAATAGCTTGTACGGTTAAGTGCAATTAAAACATACCGACGCAATGGCTGCTCTCTACAGTTGGCCTTACTCCTTACATACTTAGGGTAAAATTTATAGGGTGGTTGATTTAAAAGTTTAAATTTAAAAATGTAATCAAACAAAAACGGTATGAACTTTTGCCACATTTTTTCTACAATTGTTTCGATTAAAAATGGAAGAATATTTCAATCATCTGAATGCCATGGTCGGCCTCACTGTACCTCATACGATCGGAACAATTTTCTTGTACTTTTTCGAGTCTATAAGATAGTAACGCGGCAATGGCATCACTGATGTTGACTTTTAAATTCTCAATTGTCTGTGATTTGTCGGTTCTAACGGCTCTCCATAGAAAATAGTCCAAGGGTGTCAAATCGCAGGGTGTCCCCCATCCCCCAACCATGAGCCGTCCACATTTTGAAAAAAATATTGGCCAATAATGCCTCCGCACCAAACAGTTACACGTAATGGGTGCATTGGTGTCTGTAAGACCAAGTATGGCTTTTCTAAGCCCCAAATGCGTTAATTTTACTTATTAACGTACCCACCAAGATGAAAATGAACTTCATCCGAGCAAATAATTTTTTTGTGGCAAAATCGGCAAAATCGTGCAGTTTCTCGTTGCCAAATAAATCCCAAATTTTTTTTTTTAATATACCTGCACTCAGGGGATGACCCCTACTCATGCGGTGCATTGTGCAGGTTTAGGAAAGATGGAAAGAGGGAAGATGCGAACGGTAAGGAAACGAGTTGCTGCTGGTGACTATAAAATGGCCAGTGCTATACCTTCACCATTGGACAGTCTACAGCAATCGTCCCCAAGAAGCCCACAGTTTCTCACACCACTTTTGTTGTCTGTGTTAATTTTATACAGAAGTGGCGGGACCTACAGTTTAAAGTCGACTCCGAACGACAGATTTTTGAGAGACTTTTCAAGAAGAGAAAGAGAAGCAATCGCCGAAAAAATACTTTTTGCATTTTTTTATTTTTGATGTCTGTTCTGGGAGTTAAACCCTGGCTTTACGTCTAATAAGCCATTACACTACCTACTAGACCACGGCGACCCCAAAAATTGCTCAAGAATAAATCAATTTATTACGTGCAGTGGAGATAATGTACAGAATAGAATGACATAAGTATTGTTAGATTCGAAATATCGGATGCTTCAAATTTAAACCAATAACTGGCCTACCCGATATTGCAATCGTCCTGTTTAGCTTCGAAGTTTTTTCGAAATAGTTTTAATCAAATATACGTAAGCCTCATAAATGACATGTAATAGGTTTTATAGATCCTTAAATTAATAACGAATTGATGTGGAATCAGTTTTCCTCTCTTTAGATCACCTTAGCAAAAGCCTGCTTGAGTGGCATGTAGTTAACCGGAACATCCCCAATCATATCACAATGTTTTCTTAAAGATTTTTATAATAACGCCAGACAATTATATATTTCATGTACAACTACAAAAACAATTAGAGAAAGGTAACAAATACAATGAAAGCCTTTCCCAACTGCACACAGTTGAGCAATGAATGGAGGAGGAAAACGGAATTTGTCTGTCTAAAGAAAATATTTTAAAAATTCTGTTAAAAAAATGGAAAAGAAAGCGAACAAATAAGAAACTTATACAGAGGCGTATCATAAAGTATATTTAGAAGGGGAACATTTCATATTTTATGTAACATTAATTTTTATCTTACCAACGAATACGTTTCCGAACCGCGACAATCTCTCGTTGATGACAGTTCTAAGGGGATTTTCTATCCAAAAATAAAAATAAAGATCAGACTAGATCCGCAAAGTAGAGACACAAACCATTAATTGCATGTATCGATTAAAAAAGTGATGGTTATTGAAAGAATCGTGGTAACTGGATAATTTGCTCGTGAACATAACGAAATTTGGTAATGATGTTGACAAGCAACAAAATGGAGATGGTACCAGTGGTGTTGTCCTAATTTTTTTTCCAAAAACGCGTTCTGGACTCCTTTTCACGGCTCGGAAAACATGCCGGTTTGTTCCGATTTTTCAAACCCTTGTTTATAAAAATACGTATAAAAATTCGTCAAAAATTAGAAAAAAAATCTGCAATTTTTTAAAGCTTTTTTCATAACGTTAATTCTCTGGCTGTAATGATACAGTGGTGCTTAACATAACAATCCCGATCAATCTCATTTCTTTGATAGCAGTCAGATCCAAGGTGCATATGTCCACTCTAAACATAAATATAGGACGGGACTGGACTTTTATAAAATCGTACTATTGTACGATTTTCCAAGCTTTAGTACGTGTGCTTTGATAAACTTGACATACAGGGACTTAAATATCTTCAATGATGGTCAAAATCAATTCCGGCAATAGGAATCAAGACTTGTCCTAAAATTAAAGAAGGCAATTAACAATTATTTCAGGTTTGGTACGTTAAGCATTACACAGTTACCTGGTTCCTCCCTTCCTTTACCTACATTCCTATATCCTCTATTTCCTTTCTCTCCTAAGGACAATGTACAATGGGTCAATTGCGACCACCGGGTAGTGTGCTTGTCTTGACCGACAGGTGCACGTCCTCTAACCTAACCTAACCTACCTGGTCCCTTAGCTAAAATAGGAGCTAGGGAATTACAAAATAGTAGCTTCTACAACTCAATATCTTTCATTGCATTGGAAGGAGGTTGTGAAAGTAGATCGGAACGTCAAACAGTCTATTGTAAAATATTTCCACAAGAGGAAAAGTTTGTATAGATCCTACGATAGAGAAAAACCATGAGTTTCTTCAGCCTAAGTAAAATCAATTTGAAAGCACTAATTAGTGTCTTTTCGCCTTCATTCTTCCTTAAATGCACACTTTAATCATAAAGGGGTGTTAAATAATAATTTATGCAGGGCATGGGCTGAAACCATTGAAACCCTTTTTATGTCATTTTCCAGCTATTTAAAGTTCGTAATCCTAATATTTTAGAGAAGGCATTACTTACCCGCGAAAAGTAGACTGAAAAAAGCAAAGAAGATTCTTAGAAGAGACAGACTTTAGGTATAAGGATAGTCTACAAGTCTCTTATCCTTCCCGTGATTCTTTATGACGAAGCATGAACACTATTAAGGACCGGTGCAACAGCCTTAAGAGTATGGTTCATTGCAAATTGGCGATGATTTCTGCATACGATTAATTAATGAGCCGCGATTGAACATCACATTGTATTAATATCCAACGGATGTATCGTTCAGTAGTTCTAATACAACTGAAAACATACACACATATGTACATAATTGGTCATAACAACCTTTTAGTCAGGATTTCGACCTAGCTCCTCATATCACTGATATTTTGAGTGTTAATATTATACATGAATGGCCGGACCATCTCGGAACGACATATTTTTAAGAAACTTTTTATGGCAATTTCTTATTTACTTTCAGAGTTTTTGCCAGAAATCTGCTGAGAGGAAGTAGCCGAAGAAATATTTTTTCATATTTTCGTTTTATTGGACACATTTATTTATTTACCTGTGGTCTAAATTGAGGTCTCATGTTTAATAAGTTAACACACTACCTACTAGAATACGTCGATAGCCTATCGAGGACTGATAGTGTGCGGTGTTGATTGTCTTAATGGAGGCGAATATTAGGCCGCTTAAATGAGTATTAAAAAGGAGAATTAAAATTCTTTTGTACCAGAATACACATGTGCAGCTTTCAAGAATTAGGCCAAGAATTTTTCAATTATTCGTTGTTTTCTTAATATTTCACTTCGTGAAACTATTTTTTATTTTCAAACCTAACACATGACTTTATCTTACAAATAAACTACTTCTTCTCGATGTTATGAAATATATTCTCGATCTTCTAATTGATCAAGAAAATTGATATAAAAAAAATTAATAAAAAAAAACCTATGCTTACTGTTTGACGATATCATCGAACATGT